>CM059586.1:50867500-51467500 GCA_030407085.1 Trichopria drosophilae
TTTGGCCCGAAATTTCGCAGTCACGAAGAAAACAAAATAGTTTCCGTTTAAATATATTTACGCTTTGACTTTTTTTTACATTGTTCGGTAAAGCATTCCAAAGCCTAGTAGATGTAATGAGGAACGATCTAGAGTAAGCTTCGGAACGGTGGGCGGGCACTCGTAGCTCGCTTATGCACGAACGAAGAGCGCGATTAGTGACGTCACTGCGCCATACATATTTATCATACAGATAGCACGGAATCTTATTTTTAAATAATTGATACGTAGTGATGCCAAGAAAGTATAGTCGTCGCGATGTCAAAGTGAGCCACTCAAGTTTAACACGATGTATCGTAATATGTTCGTCACGTCGAAGATTGAAGATGAATCGGATACCAGAATTGAGCATCCTTTCCAATTTCAGCTTTAATGTTGAGTCAAGATCGTTATAGACAGCGCAACAGTAGTCGAAGTATGGGAAAATTATGGAAGTGACGAGCTGTTTACGAGTGTCAGTTGGGAGCAGATTGCTATTCTTCCAAAGTTGTCTCAGAGTAGAGTAGACCCGTTTTGACGTAATGACAATATGCTGTTTCCATGACAAGGTGTTATCAAAATGTAGGCCTAGGTTGCGGACCGACTTAGCCCAAGGAATGATATTGTTCAGAACTCTAATGGGTGGCAAGTTAGCGAGGTCCAATAAGTTGGTAAAGTACGAGCTACCGATCACAATTGCTTGAGTTTTGTCGAAATTAATGACAAGATCATTATTCTGCGCCCACTCGCAGAATCTCTCGGCATCACTGGTAATTCTTGCACAACCCGCCTCAATTTCTTGTAGAGGACAGCTGAGAAAAATCTGCGTGTCATCAGCAAAGATCATATGCTTGGTGTGTCGCAGGACTCCAGGGAAATCATTAATAAAGATTGAAAATAGTAAAGGTCCCAATACAGAGCCCTGAGGCACACCAGTATTTATTGGTAGCCAAGACGAAGCGACCTGGTTATCTAATAGAATAGCCTGTGACCTATTTGATAAGTAGTCAGCAAACCACGCTATAGTTGGATTGGAGAAGTTGGCAGCTTTGAGCTTCTCTAAGAGAGTGGTATGGTTGACTGTATCGAAGGCTTTGCTGAAATCGAACAGTAATAAGATGACGACATTACGATTTTCGATTGCCTCACGACAGAAATCGGAGACCATCAGTAATGCCGTTTGGGTGCTAAAGCCCTTACGGAACCCAGACTGATATGGGTCAAACCATTTCCGCTCATTCAGGAAGGCAACAGTCTGCTCGTAAACCAGTCTCTCAAGCATTTTCGAAGGTGTGCACAGTAAGGCAATGAGACGATAATCAGATGCCCTTATCGGTAGCTTCTTTTTACTGATGGGAACAACCAGAGCTCTCTTCCATTCAGCTGGGAAAGTAGAAGAACTTAATGAGAGATTAAAAAGATAAGTTAGGTAGGTAGCAATAACAGGAAAGGCTTTTACATAGAAGCTAATGGGTGCTTGATCTACACCTTTGGCCTCTGTTTTAGATCGCGCGACACATGCCAGCAAATCGTTGATTGTGATGTTTGAAAAATGGAACTTGGCATCGTCATAGTGTGGAATCGTCGATGGAAGAGACAACGATGATGAAGAAAGACTAGGTACACTATTAGTAAGCGAAACAAAGTGAGAATTTAGTTCATCGGGAGTACAGCAAAGTGCAGAGGAATTAACAGGGGATTTAGCGAGCCCAAGATTGCGAAGTTTGGCCCAAGTACTTTTAGGATCCTTCACCGATGAAAACTGTGCGCGAAAGTACTTTTCGCGAGCCAGACGCCAAGCTATTCTGTAGGCTTTGTTGAGAGACAGTAGTTTGGGTCTTATCGACCGATCATGTGTGCGACGAAAGGCTCGCAAAGTAGTGTCACGTTCACGTTTGAGCAAACGCAGGTCAAGGGTATCCCAAGGGGTACTTTTATTATTTGGTACAAATGTTTTTAATGGAGCAAACTTATCGAAAGATGATAGTAGTCTATGTGAAAGTGTTGAACAGAGGAGGTTGATAGGGTGATGTGCGCCAGTGGGATACGTAAACGTACTCCAGTCGTAACTCTCGAGGTCGTCCAGCACCAGGTCAACATTAAAGATTCGATAGTCACGACAAGTAATAGGAGTCTGAATTTTCGTTATGATTTTCAGATCGTAATCTATACAAATTAAATCATGTCCATAAACGAAAGGTAGGCTCACTTGTGAGGCAGACTTAACGTTATCAAGACTATCGACTATACAATGGTCGATCCAAGAATCCGCGGTGCTACAGTGAAAGGTTGGAGAGTAGTTAACAATCTGTAGGCTGTTTTCCAAAGCGAACTGTTTTAAGTAAGAGGTAGCGCTCGAATTTTTTAATAAGTCAATGTTAAAGTCACCCATTATAATAATATTACTATACTTACAGCTAAAGGATTGCAACACTGTTTCGAAGTTTTCTGGCAGGGGTTTATTAGGTGGCCGATAGATAACCGAGACCAGCACAGGGGGGGATGCGCAGCAAGATACCTCAGCAATAATGAACTCGTTAGAAGTATCTGAGATATCAGATAAAGTCAAGATTTTACAGGTTAATTGCTTGTGTATATACATTGCAACGCCCCCACCCCTGGCACCACTACGATCATGTCGGAGGAAATAATAGTTGTCGAGCTGAAAATATTTGTCCAAAGATTGATCAGTAAGCCAAGTTTCAGTTAAGAAAATCATGTGAAAGAATGTAGAAAGGAAATAATGTCGAAAATCAGAAAATTTATTTTTAGAACCAATGGAGTGAACATTCAGATGACAAACTTTTAAACTCGACAACTTATTCATATGAGACACAGTAGAGGTCGATGATGCAGTTGAAGTGGCGTTGACGGCGGCCGTAGAGTTGACAGACGACGGTAAAGGTTGCGGTCACGACGAGATATTATTTAGATCCTCTTCAGTGAAAATTTCCACGGCCTTTGCATCTTTAGTTGCACGGTAGTGGACGATGCCCTTATATAAATATACAGATTTCTCCGAATGTCCTTTAATGGCTGCACGAGCCTTTTTGAGCAGATGTAGAGTCTCGTTGGGCAGCGATTCATTTATATAAATGCGAGCCATCGGCAGATCAGGAGAAATACGATTCGATGTTAGACCTTTATTAATTCTCATAGCCTGTATTATTTTGGTTCTCAATCGCGGGTTAGATAACGTGACTATAACTACATTGGGTCGATTGATAGTAGTCGAGATAGCTGTTGAAGCCGATGCTGATGGCTCGTTGGCAATATTGCGACTAGCATTCGAATTCGCAATGTTACTGGGCAAAAGTCGTTCGATTGAAACAAGATCACGGGCCTTCATAGCAACCTTTAGTACTTCTGCAATTTTCATGAAGATGTTGTCTAAATCTTCATTTATCATTTCAGGAAGACCTGTAATAACTAGGTCACGATTTCGTAGCTCGTAAGCAGTTGTAGCTCTATCCTTGAGGACCACACTCATTTGGGTTTCCAAGGTAGTTACGGATGCCTTTATTACCTCGACAGTACTCTTCAAATTTAAAACGGCATCTATTTTAGCACAAAGTTCTACGTGATAATTATCCTGTCGAGCACAGAAATCGCGAAATTCGTTCGTTAGAACTGGCAAATTTTCGGTTGTCTCAGAGGTAGTTGTCTCCATTAACGAGGCGCTGTTTGAGCGCGTGTGAACAAATCGCGGTGCTGTCAGAATGGAATCTGCGGCACGTTTCCTACCTCGCTTAGGTGCAGGAACTAAGCAACAAATTGTGCCGCTATCTGTATTAGTGCTGGTTGAGGGTACACATTTTGAGTCGAAGAGTGAACCGCATACAATACATTTAATACCATCACTCTCTTGGATAGTGCCCGAACATACGGTACAAGAGGCCATAATTAATATTTATCGCGTACAACTGTGGAGTTAAAATTCGTACATTCAATTTTTGCCATGCGAATCATACGAGCAGGCGACGTGAAGGAGCTCGCTTTATACGAACTGTAGATCACACGCGAACAAGTCAGCCGTGTACAATGGCTATCAACAAATTATTCCCACTACAAGCCCAATCGCTCATGGAAAGGGAATGCTAGCATAAATCTGTACTATACAAGAAACCCAACAGCGCGCATATACCATGCGGAAAGTGGGGATACAATTCACCGATACCTGATTTGGTGTAAATAAAGTCAACCACTGTTAAGTTTCCGCTTATTCCTCCTGTCGAAATTCCACTAATTCCACTGTTCCACACTGACGAACTACCACGATCGATCAATCAATTAATTTAAGCACGTTTTCTAAAGGTTATGTTGCACCCCGTATCAGTCAATCTTCAATTAATAACCAAACTCAGCAGCACAAATAATTAAGAAAGAATTTTGTGGTTGGAACGTCAGCTTATTGTCTGTCAATTCATGACCGCATTCTGCAATATAAGCCCATAAGTGGAGATGTAAAAAAACTTATATAGAATATAATAAGCTGTATCTCAAGAATTATTTAAATTCATAGTTAAACTTACTGATATTTTAATTAAGAATTATGTATTAAGAATAGAAATTTGATGAACTAATAATTTGTCATAATAAAAATAATCATCAATACTTAACTGCCATCCCAATCTTATAATATTTATCATGTTAGCACAGTAAGCATGTACATAAAGCGTCATCTAGCGGACCAATGCGAAATCTCGTACAGGTCTTGTGTTTCGGCAATGTGGAAAGCTAAACCCCACAGACAGAGGCAGAGGGCACTGGTTGCGCGTATGGGCAAACAACGCGCGCGACACCATACGGTAAATTCAAGAACCCTATACCTCCAATATCACTGTTAGCAATGATCTGAACCACAACCATTCGGTATAGCACGGGTCAGAACCACCACCATCATTTACCGACAGCGGGCAATCTGCATTACCCTTAGGTGGTATAGCAAGGCTCAGAACCACCATCATTTACTGACCGTGGGCAATCTGCATTACCCTTGAACGGTATAGCACGGATCAGAACCACCAAATTTACCGACCGCGGACAGTTTACCGACGAATGGGATAGCACAGGCCAGAACCACCATCATTTATCGAATGAGGTCAAACTGCATTACCGACGGACGGTATAGCACGGATCAGAACCGTGTTTTGGAATCACCATAGCTTACCTACTTTCGCCTTTTCTTTGAATTTTTCTAAAACATAATCGTAATGGAACTCGTACAATTTAGTCTTAGAAATATCTCATCATATCTCAAATAGTCTCATCTATAACTATTTCTAATTTTTTTGTTGTATCGCGACCAAGTCTTCACCAAATATTACTATTCGATGAAAATTTGGTATGGAAATGAACGCTTCAACGCCATATGTTCCATCCCATTTCGATTTTAGGCTTACATCCACTCTTACGAACATTCTCCATGGTTTCCCAAATACCATTGTTCATCAATTTGTACAAATTTTTTTCAAAATCATTTGTCGCGATTGTGTGGAGTTTGGTATTCAAGTCAGTGTACGACTTTAACCACGGAGACTGCTTGAATTTTAGTATCCTATGAATTGTATTTAAAATAATACTAATGAGTGAGCGCTTGCTTTAAATTTTGGTAATGTATGGCATACCGTTCCTAGTCGTTTTGAACCGGACGGAATTGCTCGCTCGGGGCATAGCGGAGATCTTTCTGCTTATTGTGTATTTCTCCAGGGTAGGTCAAGTCGACTTCGCGAATATATCCAATTTCCGAGTCATCGGGTACATTTTCAAAGTCAACGTTTTCCACCCATATATATATATATATATATATATATATATATATATATATATATATATATATATATATATATATATATATATATATATATATATATCTGTAAAGAGAGAAAGAGAGTTGTGTATAAGAAGGAGAGAAAGAGAGTTAGGTAGGGACAACGATGGACAAGATTTCGATTTTACCGACGATTAATCGACAACTAGAATGAAGAATTATCATTTACTATTAAATGAAAAGTGAGTCGTGAAGGCAGCGTTAGATGGTGTTAATGTTGAAGAAGGACAAGTTGGTATAGCATCGATCCCATAGTTAGTCTGTAATCGGCCTTGATCAAGGTTGCATCATTATAATTGTCTTGGGATTTTATACGTGGTGAACTTCGCGCTTCAGTAGGCGAAGTTACGGAATCTAAGGTGAATATCCAACTCATTGTATTTGACAAGATTCGAACATTTCTCACATATGAATGGTACGTTCAATGGATCAATTGAGGGACGGAAAACAATAGCCAGATTCCTAGAGATGTCTAATTTTCAATAAATATATGGCTTTGGGAAATGTACACGTAACAAATTTGCTGATCTCAGCAAATACGCCAACGTTTAATGATGCAGATCAACCATAAATAAATGATCAAGAAGATAGCACATTGTAGTTCGAAGAAGTTCTTTCATTAGCAGATAAATACTAATGGACTCCATGTTTCATCAGATGGCGGTTCATCAACTAATAAAGGACGAATTATTAATTTAAACGACACACAATATAAGAGGTAATTTTTGTTTGATCTTTGAGTGATTAAAAAGTCAAAACATCAAGGCAAGGTTACAAAATGGCGCTCAAGGACGTGGCACAAGGAAAGAAAATAATGAATTTGTTATAATTTTCCTAGTTTCCGTAGAACTATATGCATACATGTGTAATAAAAAATAAATGCATTTCGAATTCTATATATATTGTTACGATTTTTATGCTTTCGTAATTTATTAAATTCTCACAAGGATCAGGAGTTATAAGATTGATTCTCGGTAGCTGAGAATCGTTTTTGGTTTCTTCCGCATAAAGGGGTTCGACACCCCAAGTGGCAAAGATAGCGGTGAATTTAAGAATATTAACTTTATTGAAAGGAATGCCAACCAACTGTAGGTCGTACAGTATCAGAACAAACGGGTGTGTAGGAACTAAATCCTGTGCTGATTCGCAGAGAGTCGCGGATTAACGTGCCGTGAACTCTCTAAGTTCCCGAGTCCTGAACCGAATTCGTCGAGCTAAGTGCTAAGTTACGTGCGCGGGGCGGCTATGCCTCAGAGATCCACTCTGGATCGTACACGGCGCGACTCTGACCCGAGATATTCACGGCGTCATTCGCGGGGTGACTCTGATTTCGGGCAATGCGATTGCCCTTTTTATATGGTAGATATCGATGAGATCATCGTCCTTCGCGATGGACACCTGCACTTGTTGTTTGCCACGTGGCATCTTCCACGAATCGCTCACCCCTTCGACCTATTGTGAGTCGTAATCACGACGTGTGAGTTGTGAGTCACGATCTTATGGATTGTCTTACTTCGAGCTTCGGCGTGGCACATTCCTTTCTTGACCGATTGGGCTTGCAGCTAGAGGAACCCGAAGTTCCCCGTGTAAGTTGTAGCACGTGTGCAAACTATGTACGACGTGTGTTTCTTGTCGATCTTACAAAGATAAGTATTGTCTATGTTACGAGTGCTATTATGTGCGTAGCCAGCATCCGTAACACGCCCGGGGTTGAAAAATTGACTATCCACCGTCAATCAATGCTCGTACAAAAAATAAATATGCAACTTAAATTATACGCGTGACCTTCAGTTGGCTATGGTTAGTAGATAAAATGTTACATTATTGTCTTATTGGGTCATCTTATACATTCCAAAGTATCTTAATCTATGGTTAGTAATACATTTCTTTTATATATTTTTATATGCGCTCAGGCGTATTGACGCGTATTGACTTATTCTTATTACATATAATTACTTATAAAGTGCCATGTTATGACGCATTCCGTAGTGTGCATACACAAAAAGATGATTATGTCACGCGTCGCTAAAAGTCCGCTGTAGCCCTATGGTGCCTATATTTATATCTTATACACACTTGACACTCCACATCACTAACACTGCCTATTATGCTATTGTGCTCCTATGCCTTTGTAAAAATGCATTTCTGAGTTTTGCTACTCCATGGAGATTTCACTATTGACACTTCTTTGGCGGTTAAACCCCCCTATACTAGACGGGCGCGCAAGCACGGCTTGCAACCAAGAGCGGATTTCGACTAGCGTCGTACTTTTATGTTCGGATATTTTCGCACTTCATGCCTTGTTCGAATTTCATTTATCATTCCTTCGTTACTAGCCGGTATTGACGGATACACACACGTGCTAAAGCGTCTCATTTTGTTCGCCTTCTGTGTGGTGCTCATGAGAGTTATTGACTGGATACTTGGATAGTGATTCTTTGTAAACGCGACTGCGGCTTATTCTGTGTGCACCAATTAATAAACCAGAGGATCAAATTCCAATAATTCAGCCTCCAATTATTCAACCTCACAAATGCAACCGTGTAAGGATGTCTCCTGATCGGTAGTCGAACGAGAACACTTCCATGGAACGACCAAACATGACGATTGTTGTGAATACTTCTATGTATCATAATTGAAACACATTTGAGTCATTCCACGTCAACAATATCAAAACTGAGGTCAATGTCTCAGAATTCCACAAAAATGAAGTATTTGAAGCGTATGGGCATGGAAAACTTTATGGTAGAATATTTTTGTAAAATTTTCAAAATGGCGGCCGTAGCGTCATATTCATTGAATTTCTTAAAATTACGATATCTGTTTTTCTGATTTTTACATTTTAAAGTTACTACGCGCATTTTGTTCATAAAAATGAGTACTTTCATACAAAAATAAAAAATTTTTTTTTTGTTTTTAATTTTTCAAAAAATTTTCATATATTATTTTTGAATCTTAATTTTGAAAGCCATTTCCGTCTTTTTTTCATTCAAACGATATGTCATCTGGTAGAAAAATCTCTCACCTTCAATTTAAAAAAAAAAATTGATGTAGCCTCTTTCCGTTCCGAAGTTATGATTTTTTTTAAGAGCGCACCTCGCGACGTTCATCGGTGAGCGTCACGTCGCGTCGCGCCGTTCGCCGCGCCGCAGTGCCTCCGCTGCGTGTAATTCGAAGTCGGGGTAGTTTAGTTAGCTAAGTATATAATAGATAAAATCAGTTAAGGCTCGCAAATGTAGCTAATCTTTTAACTGATCCGCAATAACTGTGATCATGCGAAGTAGCATACAAAATTTTTTACCATACTAAATCCTATTTTTGGTAAGAAAGATTTGTAAAATTATTCTACTTACAATTGTTGATAAGTTTGATAAATTAAATACTTAAAAGGAAATTGATTATTTATTAATCTTTTTAAAAATCCAGATGTAGTGCTGAAATTGAAAAGACCAAATTACGTAAAGCAAAAGGCGAAATCAATAAAAACGTAATCTTTATCTGACGGTTTGTTTAAAGATACACATTTACAGTGGAATGAACGAAAGATACTTCGACGTTAATTCAGAACAAGAACCATGAAAAGAGATCATACTCTTTAGATATCATAGAAATTATAATAATAAACAAAGAAATAAATATTGAGATCGTTAGAGAAGAACTTGAGAAGCAATGAAACGTCGAAAATCAGCTTAAAAAATAATGATATCTCTAAAAATAATCCCTTCTTTGCGTTACCCAAGATGAACGACGTGGACGTGGTAGGGTTCTCATCCCTTTGGGGTGCTTTCTGAACGTGAGTCCCCTTGCCTCTCATGATTCGGGGTGCTTTCTGAACGTGAGTCCCCTCGCCTCTCACGATTCGGGGTGCTTTCTGAACGTGAGTCCCCTCACCTCTCACGATTCGGGGTGCTTTCTGAACGTGAGTCTCCTCGCCTACGAATTGGAGAGCTTTCTGAATAAGAGATTCTATGCTTATTATATAAAGTAAAACCTATGATGTAGATTGGATGCTAAAAGTATGTGATTTTGAATCAAAAGAAAATATTTTGCAACTAATTTGATGCGTATTTAAGGGTTTGAAACTAAGGAAATCCCGAGTTCCTTTTATAGTTACCGCTTTCGAGTAACGATCATGCATACTCTCCGGATGCGCTTCGCATTCTTCCTTACTACAATAAATAAATACAACATTTGACATCGCATCTTCAGCCCATTCAAATAGGGATTGAGCAGTTAAGATTTGGCGGTCAAGAGGCCGTTGAAGACTTGCTCGTGCAGCTAATCGTTTGACAGTGCCTCCTAACCCATCGCAAGGACTTTTACCGTGCGAAGTGGCGAAAAAGTTCCATTCGGCATCAATGCTAAAATCCTCTTTATGGTACGCAAGATTTATAAAATTGTACTTATTTTTATACTGCGAGGCAGCACCATCTGTAAAATATTTTACTCTATTCACGACATATTGCTTTCGTAATTCTGTGAACAATTTTGAAATGTACAGATGAACTGCAGCCGAATTGTGTTCCAGACTTTCTGAAATTATTACGAAAGAATCGTGGCCTACAACACCGTCCTCTTTATGATAAACAACAAATGGGTGGATTGTTGCTTGGTCGTTACTCCAGTGGTAGGATTGAATCGCATCCTGGATTATGAATGAGTAATTTTCAGCAAAGTCACCTAATACTACGAATTCTCCAGCTTCCAGGGTTTCTTTACAATCAAAAAGATATTGACTTTGTGACTTGGATATAAAGTGATGCTTTAGAAGCATAACGAAATCACAAGTAAACCTTTCAACGTATTCATCTACTGAGGTTACAACCGTTTCTAACCTCGAACGATCAGTTGATGTCCACTGTTTGTAAGTAATTTCTTCCATAAAATGATTTTCAAACGCTACATTTAACTCATCACAAATTTTTTCGATGCTTGGGCAATTTGTACATTTTTGAAAATAACACTCTGGATTGGGAGAATTACAAACAGCAGCGGATACTAATGTCTCCAGAGATTCAAAAGCTGATAATTGAGTTTCAGAAGATGTAATATCTTTTAAACGTGCACCAGTCATCATTAATTTGAAATTTTGATGTATCTTACATACACATACTGAATGGGTACCACTGCTACCAGCTAGAATACATTCTTTTGGTCTCAAATCAGCAAAATTTTGAAAATCCAATTTTCATATCGACGTATCGAATTTTAAATTCGGCATATAATTCTTTCAAATTATTGAGGAGTAGTCGCTTCTGAACTTGAATTTTGGAGCCGTCCCTTTTAACCGACAGGCAATCCTTCTTACCGGGCAATATTCGACTGAAATCAGAATTATAGTAAAAGTTACAAACCGCGTTTTTAATTTCATCGGGAAGAGATTTTCCACGTTTTGTGCCAGGCAATGTACCAATGCCGAATTCTTTGTGAAAATATTCTGCTTTTGCAGCAAGGCTGTAAGGAACATTGAACTCTGACTCTATGCGACGAGCTGTCCATGATTTTGGTGTCATTGTTAAGTATTTAATTTTTTCAGAATTTTTGTCCGACTCTGATAGCTTATATTTTATTTCAGAAACAATTTCCTTCATTCCGGAGATATCGGATATGTCAGTTTTAAATACTTTTTGTAATTCGCGATCCAGATCACTTTTTATCTCTCCAATCTTTCGATGTTTGGCAGCTTCTGTCCTACGATCCTCCCAGCTTTGAATCCGACTTACTCCTAATAGTTCGATAATTTTGTTTAAATTATCTAAAGCATCCCCTTCATTGACCTCTTCAAATTCCTTAAGTTCTTCACCGACGATTTCGACTTTCATTTCTTTATTTATTATCATACTATCGCCAGAAATATCTAAAGAGCATGATTCCGTTTCGTGGTTCTTATTCTGAACTAACATCGAAGTGTCTTTCGTTAACCGCAATCGACAAGTATTGCACATTTGTTTCTTTAACCACACCTTCGGATCAAGATTATATTTTTTACAGATTTCGCCTGTTATTTCGCGTAATTTACTCTTTACGATTTTAGAATTATGTTTCTTTTTTTTAAAAGGGTTGCAGCATTTATATAAGTGAGGCATGGTGGTCTTCGAATATTTTAAATAAAGAAGAACAATTTGTTTTAAATAAAAAAAATTATTTTTTTCAAATAAAAAAAAATTAAATATTACGGTATATAAAGGGAAAATAATATTTGTATTCAATTATAATGCGGAAATGAAGGGAAAAAGAAACTTTCAAGACGACAACACCAATGGCAGTGAGAGCGTTGATATCATCGCAGTAATTTTTAGTTTTTATTGCTTCGCCTTTATATAATGGTAAATGGATTTTACTTTCGAGAATGATTTCATGCCGTTTTTTGTCGACCGACACCGGTGGCACTCTAGCGTCTCGCGTTCGAATTACACGCAGCGGAGGCACTGCGGCGCGGCGAACGGCGCGACGCGACGTGACTCCCACCGATGAACGTCGCGAGGTGCGCTCTTAAAAAAAATCATAACTTCGGAACGGAAAGAGGCTACATCAATTTTTTTTTTAAATTGAAGGTTTCCTACCAGATGACATATCGTTTGAATGAAAAAAAGACGGAAATGGCTTTCAAAATTAAGATTAAAAAATAATATATGAAAATTTTTTGAAAAATTAAAAACAAAAAAAATAAATTTTTTTTTTGTATGAAAGTACTCATTTTTATGAACAAAATGCGCGTAGTAACTTTAAAATGTAAAAATCAGAAAAACAGATATCGTAATTTTAAGAAATTCAATGAATATGACGCCACGGCCGCCATTTTGAAAATTTTACAAAAATATTCTACCATAATGTTTTCCATGCCCATACGCTTCAAATACTTCATTTTCGTGGAATTCTGAGACATTGACCTCAGTTTTGATATTGTTGACGTGGAATGACTCATTTATGTGAATTATAATTGAAATACTTATATCTATTATAATTGAAAATACTTATTGAAATACTTCTATGTATTATAATTGAAAATACTTTTTGAAATACTTCGATGTATTATAATTGAAAATACTTATTGAAACACTTATGTGTATTATAATTGAAATACTTGTTGAAACACTTATGTGTATTATATAATTGAAATATTCAGTGAAATACTTAATGTTTAGTGTAATTGAAATGCTTATTGTGAAATACTCGTATGGATCATTAAAATTTCGAAAAAGATTTGGTTTGAATATTATCTCTAAAGTATTATCTCTCTTTGGTTTGAATATTATCTTTAAAAAAAAAAGTTTATATACGTAGAACTTCTGTATCATCTTGTTTCCGTATTCTTAATATAATCATATCCGTTTGATATAAGAATAAAATAATTAATAAATAAAAAATTCTTTTTAAAAATCACGTTTTTATAAATGGACTAAAAAGGATAAAATAATTTTTCCCATCCACACAGGTCACTAATACCATGCCGACATAATTATGCAATAATTTTTCATTTTATTAGGAAATAAAATATTTGTAAGACTTAAAATGGAAAACGTGTGGCGCAATACAGGTAACAAATGACTAGCATGTCTAAACTAGGGTGTCATATTGTTCATTTAAGCATAAGTTTAAATTTGTTATTGTTCGTCGAGGAGGGAGGGAGGAGGAGTCATTTCTGTTACCTCTATTGCCCCCACGTTTTCCATTTTAAGTCTTACAAATATTTTATTTCCTAATAAAATAAAAAATTATTGCGTATTTATTTCGGCATGGTTTTAGTGAACTGTGTAGATGGGAAAAATTATTTTATCCTTTTTAGTCCATTTATAAAAACGTGGTTTTTAAAAAGAATTTTTTATTTATTAATTATTTTCTGCTTTTTAGTTTTAATAGGTCAAAATTTACAATCGATTTTAAATTATTAAATTTATAAACAATCTGAAAAGAGCAGTTTCAAAATGAAAATAATATGCAAGTGGTTTTAGATGACAGGCTCCTCTAGTGGCTTCCACCGTCCAGAATTGTTGAGAATCCTGATGAGGTTTTCTCACGCCAGAAGCTGTTGCTGTACTTATATATATGATACTAATTCACTACTGCTCCACTTGCCGTCGTGGATGAGTATATATAGGCAATGGAATTAATGACGTCAGTGGAGGACTTTTCCCGATTGCGAAAAGAAAACAAAGGACAAGCGCGACGGAGGAAGTGGGGAAAACGCCGGGCCTCCCGCTAAATGTTAAAGGACAAAACAACGAAAAAAAACGAGTATAAAGGAATGTATAGATTCAATCAAGAACGGAAAATAAGCGAATTTTTTTTTTTTGAAACTTATTTTTTTTCATATAAAATTTAAATTTGCTGAAAATGTTCTTAAAACTGATTGAAACTTGTAATAAACGGTAAAGGAATGCATTGTCATTCAATTTTGGGCTATCCTAAAAGTTTCAAGTCTCTAGCTCATCGGTAAGTTAGTTTAAAATCGATTACAAGATTTGCACCGGACCAACAGACAGACAGACAAGAATACGAGTTGATAAAAACGTGATAAAATAATTTTTATTTTTGTACAACAAATGGCATATATGGACGTTCACTTTGTTGCGGCGGAATTTGGGTATCTGCGTTCCGCAGAAAATCTCGATATCCTGGGTTATTTGGTAGCGGAATCTCCGTTTCATCTTTTCTTGATTCCTTCTCTCTTTCGGTTTTCCCTTTGGCGATGTGAAGCAGCAAGTTCGTAAATGAATCCCAAACACTGCGACAAGAAGCAGAGACCAGCCATATACCGTATGTAAGGCGTAACCATGTACGACTGTGTCAATAGCCAATTTGAAGAACCGAAATACTAATAAAAGCATTAACAATCCTGCACTGATGTTGCCAAATTTAACGAATTTGTCCCAATATATACTCCATGTTTTTTCAGAGATTGTTTTAATTGAATTTGCATCCAATAAATTACTTAACGAAATTCCTGTCCCATCATCCCTTGCCCAGTTATGCCTCGAGCGACCGAATGTAAAATTGCCGCTCTTCCGTAGGGAACATAATATGATTTCTTAATTCTCCTAATGTTTTTTCGGAATATATTCCGGTAGCTCCTAAGTTCTCTAAAGTGTATACCCAAGAGACTCGTGTGTTGGGTTTCAACATTGTCGGTGTAATGGTTTCGACGTAATGTGGTGTTACTTTGTACCAGACGCCGTTTAGTCTGTACATTATTGGTGCTGCCAGGTTGCATCGTACTTGTACTCCTGTTCCGACCAAAATATGTGTACGTGGCCGTAAAAACAGACTTTGGTTTACTCTGGTCACGAGAATGTCAGTGTAGCGTTCCGTAGTCTGTCCAATTTTTACCTCTACGGGTATGCATTTAATAATATGAATTGATTCACCGGCCGCCAAAGCCATGTAGCCCGGACTTTTCATCACGTTGTAGGCGAATTTGTCTGGATCTTCAGCGGCGATAGATAATCCGTTCTTTAGTGCTTGTTATTTTAGATTGCAACTTCGGACCAATAAGTCGTAATATAAGGATTTTAACTCATTGCGTATATATTTTTCGACGTAGACAAATTTACTATTTACGTATGCAAAAATATCGACATTTTCCACTTTTATTTTTTTCTACCGTTGTTATAATGGGTCGCCTTTCTGAAAATGGTGCTATGAATAATTTTGGGTATTCTGCCTGGAATATTGTATATCCATTGGTGCGTTTTTGTTATTTGCTTCCTCCATGCGTGACGCTATTCCTTCATATAGTACGTCGTATTTGTTAAAATCGCATTTGCCTTTTTCTAATAAATCCCAATAGGAAGAACCTAGTTCTAAGTCAAAACAAATTTTTTCATTTTCGGGGCATGTGGTGCCGGTCTTTAAGTGTGCACGTCCTGTTTTTGTTTTTACCGTTAGTTTATCCGTATTTAATATTATTTCTACTACTGCCTGCACTATGACATTATTCCAAAAACCATATGGATCGGAATATTGTGCGCCGTTGCAAGTTCCATCGCTTGTAAGTGAACCTGCTAGCATTATACTTCTGATGTTTATTTCTCATATTTTTAGCCCGGATATTATACCATTATTACCCAGTATTAGCGTATTTGTGTCGTGCATCGTTTTGCACTGATCATGACTGAGTTCCAAGATGTACTCCATTATTCCATTTAAAACCTCAGAAGTATGCGAATGCATTCAGCAATACGTGATGTGTCGTTTGATTCGCACTTTACATTGAATTGCCTGAGTCGTAACGTACTCTGCTAATTGCAATAGTTGAATATATGAGGTGGTATAATTCACAATAGGTTTGGGTGTGTCGCATTCTCCAACGTCTAATAATGAAAGGATTGTAATGTTTAATTTAGGGCTTCCGCAATCGTTCCCTGTCAAATCTGCACCCTAGGTCGTTGCTGCAAGTAGGAGAATCCAGTACATGATTCCCTGGCTTCGCAATTCCATGTTGCGGGTGCGTTTCCTGTACAAACCAACAAAATGTATGTTGTATTCAGACCTGGGTGTTGTTGGTATATTTATTAAAAGAAAATTCCCAAAATTCATATTCAGTACATCAATTGTGTTTCGATATATTGAGGAGGGAAGTGGAAGGGGTGAAGATCATAAGAAAACGCGTGCGCGCGTTACTCCTATGCTGCACTTGGGCATCTCCGGCTTATTCTCTTCTTCTTAAGTGCGTTTATTCGTGAGGCCCACTCTACGGGTTTCGTTTTTCCCGCGTATCGCATTTTCGATAATGTTTTACTGGTAATGTAACTTGAGAGTTTCAAGTGTTTATATGATTCTTTCGCTTTTCTATACGATCCGTGTGATCCTAGACAATAGGGATTCTGTTCTAGAAATAGCTTGTTTCAAAAAATTTTAACTTTCCACTTGAGCTGATCAAGTGTGGATTGATTCAGTATCGATAGTTGCATTTTCGTCTTCTTACATTTCGATCTCGTCCAAATCTTTTATTCACTTCTTATTGTGCTTTCCAAGATGAAGCTTCGGCTGACTATGAACTGTGACGGGGCCTCTTACCCCTGGTGGGTTCATAGTGGATTACAGTGCCTACCGAATCATCGGCGCTCTCCTGCGTGCGGATATCTTCCGAATGTGTCATGGAGAGCGAAGTGAGAGGAAGTGTTCTCCTTAATTAAAAAAAAATAAAAAATGTTTAGTGCTATTAAATGAGTGTTTTCTATTTGTTTTTCGTCGCGCATGATTCTTTCCGTGTATTTTTTTTTCTTTATCCTGTTATATTTATCTAAACTTGCGGGGTTTTTTTTTCGTTACCCTTTCACCGGGTATCTACCGTGTGTGAAGGTGGTGCATTCCGGGATGGGCGTTCGTGCCCTCCTGACGTCGTGGTGTTGTTTCAGTGATTGTATAATGCTAATCTGCAATTGACGGCTGATATCTGGTCCATGGATTCTGTCATTACATAATGGAGGAATGATGGTAAGTTCTAAAGATGCCTAAAAATGTAGTGCATCCTTTTATCAGGCTTTCATTTTTCCAATGTTCCATGTATGTGTCTCCTTTACGTGTGGGTTGATTGGGGGTCGATTTTCCCCTCCCAGTTTTCCCCGGGACATTTTTCCCCGGACAATATTCCCCGGTCCTATTTTTCCCCGGCCCTATTTTTCCCCGAAATGAATAATCCCGGTATACATTGTAACTACTATATTTATTCCAATGTACAATACACAACATGTAAAAAAAAAGATACAAAGATATGAATATTTCCCGTATATATTGTAACTACTGTATTTATTCCAATGTACAATAAACAACATTTAAAAAAAAAGATACAAAGATATTGTAAATAAAAAATTATAAAGATATATTGCACCCAACATGCTGTAAATACTGCACAATATTGTTGTTTTTGTATTCGTGATATTTCGAGACCATATTGAAAAATCTTTTCTCGATTCTGAGTTGAACTGCCGGTTTATATTTTTTCACCGTTCTGCCGAGAAGTAACTCTCTGTACATTGTCTCAGTATCTCCCTGTTCCTTTAAAAATAGATGGTGCCGTCTCGAAGGTACCGTCGACAAACCACGTACGACATTTTTGTAATAAACGCAAATTTTGTTTGGTCGCAAAGATAATAACTCTCTGACAATCACTATCATCCTGCAACGAATCGTACAATAAAAATCGTTCACCTCCTATCGAAGATGTACACTCGGCAGGTATGTCATCTGCAAGGTCATCTAAGGATGTGGGGTTAGATGGCAGATCCTTCTTCCTCTCGCGTTTGATCGCCTGCCGCAGATTTTCCCGTGATGGTATTTCGGCCAAAACATTGTCTGGAACGTCAGACAAAATTTGAAGTAACTGCGATGGCCTGGCTTCTGGCTTCGTGATGGCTTCGTGTTTGAGTCGTGAAACAAGTTGAACTGCCCGAGCTTCCTCGAAATTGGGGGGATGCTTATGTAGTGATACCTCGGGTCCTCCGCGGATAACGGCACGACCAAATGTAGTCACGGACGCGTAGCATTCGCCTTTTCTGCGACACTTCCACTTAACCAAACCTTTTGGTTCCGAATGTTTATAATACAAAAAAAAAATAATATAAAAATCCGTCAATGTGCAGGAGATTGCTGTTTGTCGGAGATTTAATAAACTCCACTATAGGCATTGTTGTTACAAACTTATAATTTTGCGAAAGAAACGGAAAATTTTGACAAGTCGGGGTTAATAAAATAATAGAAGATTTTGACAAATGGATGGTAGGTTAATCGAAAAGAAGAAGATCGAAGTACAGCGTCGAATGTTTCGAAGATTTTTTATTGCGGGGGGAATTAATAAAGAGGGGAAAAAGACGAGGGGAAAGAAAAAGAGGGAAAATTGACCTCCTACCGTGTGGGTTAGTCAGTTGTCCAATTTTTGTATGTTAACAATTTCTATATCAATATATATTTTTCCTATTTTCTTTCGGGCGCGTATAGCGCAATTCTTTTCCTGTTCGTTCGATTTTCTCTTCGTGCGTGCTGCGTTTCTTATTAACACTTGTTCGCTAAAGTACTCTTAAAGTTAAAATATTTCTATGTAGACAAAAACAAATTTTGTATATTATCGTTTCAATATATATTTTTCTACATCTTATATTAATTTTCTATAAAGAAATATCCATTAACTTTTTATTTATATATATTTTTGGTATCATTATCGTCCGTATATATTTTTTTTCTACATCTTATATTAAGTAGTAACCCAGGTAACCCCCGTAGTAACCCAGGAGTTCCGGTTCCGCCTTGTAACCGACCGGTCGAGCACAACTTGCTCCCGACTAAGTTTTTCGGCAAACTATATATAGTGCGTTTTTGTCTCGTTATGGAGGTGTTTATGACGTTTAAAGTGCTGTGCGAAGAGTTCTTCTCTTTTTTGCAAAGCAGTCGGGATGTAATTGGCAGTAATAAGACATTTCTGCTACGGACTGAACCCGAATCTGCCGCTCCTGGTCGGCTTTTGAGGTTTTGGACTGTTGTCGCATGGATGCAGGTGGGAGAGTGAAAGAATATTAAATCGGCTTTGTTTCATCAATTTGGAAACTCTTACGGCTGGATTTTACCGTTTTTATATTCATACCAGCTATTTATTCTGGGGGCCGCGCACGTGCGTTATTTCTACGTTCTGCGCAGGCGTCAGGCTAGTTACCTGTGAAGCACGCTCCAAGTCGCCTCTTGTATCCGCTTTCACTTTAATTGCAAATTTAATGCAACAGACGGCAGAATCTCTCGGATAATGTATTAGCCGCATATGTCGAACGAAGCCACGCCTCAATCTCAGCTCGACGAGGCTGACATACCGTCGCACCAACTGTCCAGTAAGAAGGAGGGGCAGAGTTCTCTCCTAGCTACCCCCGTCGGCCGTCGTTCAACGGCGAGTAAGTGGATCGACTTGCGTACGAACAGCACAGGCCCTCTAGATAATTTCGTCTTTAAGAAACGAAAAGGTACTTTCCTGTCGGAAGTAGACGAACGCCAAACACCTCCGTCTCTTAGAGCCAAAGAAAAAATCTTGTCGGACGCTAATACTGCCGAGTCTACGGTAAAAATGGTTGCAACGGAAGATTTAAACAATTTGAAGGAGGCTCTTCAAGCTTCTATCGAACAGTCAACTCGCACTCTTTCCAATTAAGGCAGGTTAAGTGTCCTAGAGAAAAGAGTTCAGACTTATGAATCCTCCCTAAAGAAGCTGGCTGACAGAGTTGAAATGCAAGAGAAGTTACTAAAGAAGAGGAACATAGTTATTTCTGGAGCTGAACCCGGCCAGCTTTCAGCCAAAGAAACTGCGATTAATCTGTTAACGTCCAAGTTTTCTTTATCGGATGTGGTATTAAACGCAAGATTCTTACGCAACAATCCTCCCGTAATCCTTGCCGAACTGAAGTCGGAGGATGTTTAATTTTCAATTTTTAACGCGAAGAAAACAGCCTTACGTAACTCGAAAATTTATATCTCGAACGATCTGACAGACAGAGATCGTCTAATTGCCTATAAGGCAAGGGTGGCCCATCGAATGGCAACTTTGAAAAGCTACTCGTTCAAAAGGAAGGCAAATAGCATTGCCGTTAATAACGTCTGGTAAAGTTGGTCCGAAGATGATCAAGATTTTACCTTCCCATACCAGGCTTCAGGACGAGATTATCCTACTCTTGCCTCGGCAATGCTTACTGGCTCTCAAACCAACAATGCGTCATTTTCACAACGCCGCTCGCCTCGCACAAATATGAACTCTATGGATGAGTCTTATACTTCAGAAAATCGTCCTTTTTAATTGGCTCCCGTCGTCGCTTGTTGCCTTCAACCTCAGTAGGTTACTGCTCAACGAGATCTTCTTCGTCTTCGAATTCACCTCATTCTTCTACTTCAAATTAAATGTTAAAAATAGCGTTTTGGAATGCGCGCGGTATTTATAATATTTCTAGTAATTCTTTTTATTCGGCTTACGGTATTTTCAATTTCTCGGAAACTTGGTGTCAAGCGAGAGATTGAGTCAAAAATATAGACGTAGGCTTCTCAAAGATTTTTGCTCCGGCGTCTCGTATTTCTAAGTACGGTCGTGCTAGTGGAGGGCTTCTTACTTTATTAAAAAATAACATAGACTCTACCGAGCTTGAGATCAAGCCTATTTGGACCTTTTATTTAGTTAAAACCTATCCGGTTAATCTAATAATAGGTTCTATTTATTTTTCGCCAGATTCTAGTTTAAAAGAAGATCTTAATATTTTGCAGAATACTATTGATACTTTGAAAGCCCAGTACCTCGGTTGTGTGTTTGTTCTTTGTGGCGATTTTAATTCAAGAATCGGAACATTAGATGATCATTTAGATTTTCCTCAAATTTTTGAAGATTCGACTGTAAATTTGGTTAGAAAATCGCATGACATGCAGCATAATAGCCGAGGTATTCTTTTCCTCGATTTCATGCGTTCATTCACACAACTTTATTTTGTTAAATGGCCGTACTTGTAGCGACAGACGCGCTCATTTTACATTTATCGGTACCAATGGCTTTAGTGTTGTGGATCTCGTGTGGATCTCTGCATCCCATCTTCATTTTGTACAGGATTTGATAACGGGGGATATAAATCGGACCATCTGTCTGTTTGCGTGAGTTTATATCTCCGCACAGATCGTTCTCCTGTTAGAGAATCCTTCACTCCATCAGGAGTGTTAACGAGGGCAAAATTTTTACGGTAGAATGACGGGATCGCACTGTTTACGAACGCGCTTAAACACACGCGAATTAATTTAAGTTTCCAAGACGCGGACTCTATTGAAAATGCCTGTGGATCGTTCACAAATGTGCTTCGGGATACGGCTGCACAGGCAAAGATTTTGTCCAGGTTAAAAATTTATAAGACACCTCGTTGTAACTTTAAGTCGATGGCTTGGTTTGACAAGGACTGTGTTGTAGCTAAGAAAAACTACAACGTATCTTTATGAGCGATGAAGAAATGTCTGTACAGTCCTAGCTCGGTGCTTTCTTTTAAGACTGCCAAGAAAAAGTATCTGACAATAATTAGGGATAAAAAGCGTTCACATGCTGAATTAGTCTCCAATAAATTCGCGGCGGTCCACAACTCTGCGGATTTCTGGAATGTAGTGCGTTCGTTTCGTACAAAACCTAGCGTTGGTCAATCGGTCTCTGACGAGTCGTGGAGGGCCTATTTGTCGACGGTTTATCCGCAGATAAGTGTCTTCCATCTGTCAGTCACTGAGCCCGTTGTTGCCATGTTGAATTCTCCGTTCACGATACTAGAATTAGCCAACAGCATAAAGAGTTTGAGAGTTGGGAAAGCCATTGTGAACGCGGGAAAGCCGCGTGAATTATTTCCAAAAGATTGGGCTCGCGCAGCTTTGTTTCTTTTATATAAGAAGGGTTCCCGTAAGGATCCGGCCAATTATCGAATGATCGCGATTTCTAATGCGTTTTTTAAATTTTCTCGCAGATACTGTGTACACGCCTGACTGATTGGGCCTCTCAAGGGAGCATCTTGCCCGAAGAGCAGGCCGGGTTCCGTAGCGGAAGAGGCACAGAGGATAATATTTTTTCTCTATTTGCCACTATCCAGATTTCTCTTCGCCGCGAAAAGTCGAAATTATACAGTCTTTTTGTCGACTTTAAACGGGCATTTGACTCTGTACCTCACATTCTGCTTTGGAAGAAACTAGTCGGTCTTGGCGTAAGCGCGAAATTTGTTAGGGTTTTAAGGGCATTGTATTAGACTGCATCTGTATTTATTCAATCTACTTACGCCTCCTCTCCCGACCATAAAGTCACTATAGGTGTGCTCCAGGGCGAGATACTGAGCCCTCTGCTCTTTATCCTGTACCTGTCTGATATTGCTTTCTTTTTTAGGGAGAGAGGTGTTCGTGTGGTGGATGTGACGTCTTCGTATGATTTGTTACTACTTTTATATGCCGATGATCTTACGATATTCGCGTCTACCCCGGCAGACATGAGAAGAAAGTTGTCGATTCTTGCCGAGTACTGTGCCTTGAATGCTCTTACTGTTAATTCCGATAAAACCAAGGTTAATTCCGAAAAAACTCTGGATTCTTATTCTAGACTTTTCTTTTATAATGGCTGTCCGGTTGAAGTTGTCAACAATTACCGTTATTTGGGGGTCGTGTTCTCCTCTTCTGGAGTAGGCCTCCTGCCTTGTAAGGATGCTATTTCCAGAACGAGCGTTGCGTCCGCCTCAGCGTTATCGATTGTCTCCACTGCCAACATAGACGCCTGGGAAGCGCTCTGGAAAATGTATAATGCGCTAATCACATCTGTATTATTGTACTCAGTACCATTCTGGGCGCTCAGATACCTGAGTAGGCTGGAAGCTGTGCAATTACTATTTTTTAAGAGGCTTTTTAATATTTCCAGGAATACTCCTTCCTATTTGGTTAGACTTGAATTAGTGTTATTCCCTATTTCTGTTGAAATTTTGAACCGAGCTATTAAATGGGTTATTAGAGTTTTAAGAATGCCAGCTTCCAGGATACCCAGAATCCTATTATTACGCCTACATGACTTAGCACAGAACCCTTCTTATGCGGTCCCAGCGAACTGGATGGTCCAGCTGAAGACTGTATTGGGAAATACTGGCGTGTTCGGACTATGGGAAAATTTCGAAGCCGATTACTGGGAGTATTTAAGACCATCGATTGTCGAACAACAGCGTAGAAAAGCAGACCTCGATGTGTATTATGGTTCTGACTCACCACAGCTTCCTATCTTGCGAGTTTATAAAGACTCGGTCTTCTCCCAGTATCCAAAGCGTTTTCACCTGGACCATTTAAAACTTAAAATGCAGCTTCGGCTAGCTACGATACATTCGCGCTCATTAATAATCTCTGGATGTCGATACAATTACGACCCCTCATCCATTTGTACTTTATATAACATGGGCAAAGAGGAAAACCTGCTGTTCATTCTCTCAGAGTGCCCAATTTCACATTCGATACGTGAAGATCTTTTCGCAAAATTTTCAGAAAATGTTATTAGTGTTTTTATTTGTGAGAATGATTTGTACTCCCAGAAATGTATTTATAATTTTGTTAAAGCGTGTTTTGTGCGGCGAAATTTTATGATGGGTTTTTAATTGTAATTTATTGCGTTTTATTTTTATTTAGCGTCTGCGTATTCATTCAATTTTTATTCGTTAAATTATTGCGATTTGTATTGTGTACTTGCGTGAATTACTTAAATTTTTATTTTAGATTCTAAGTTATTTTTTATTTTTTTGTACTATTTGATTGTAATTCTCTATGGGACGTAGCTCCCTATACATGAGAAATAAATTATCTATCTATCTTATATTAATTTTTTATAAAGAAATATCCATTAACTTTTTATTTATATATATTTTTGGTATCATTATCGTCCGTATATATCTTTTTTCTACATCTTATTTTAATTTTCTATAAACAAACATCCATCAACGGGTCATGGTTCTTTTTTACTTTATCAATGTGTACTATTTTATTTTTTCGTGCATTGATGCATAATTTTATATTTCGTGAGCCACATATTTCAATAATTTCATAGGGCCCAGTGTATTCGTCGTCTACCTTTCCCTCCCGGGGTTCTTATAATAATAATACCATTTCATCTTCACGAAAATGGCAAATATTCAATTTTCGATAATAATATTTTATCGACCGATGTTTCATTTGTGAGAGATTAATCGCGGCTAACGTCCGTGCTTCCGTGATTCTCTGGGTCAATTCTGCCAAATAATCGTCGTATGTAATGAGCTTCTCGCGGGTGGCGTGTGCACTTGGCAATCCTGCGTTTGTCCCATATACAAGCTCGTGTGGCAAGTAGTTTGTCCCTTCGTGAACACTCGTGTTGTATGAAAACATCGCGAATGGAAGCCAAATGTCCCAATCGCTACGCTTCTCGACAAAATTCTTCAGGCAGTCGACCATCACCTGGTCCCTCCTTTCTAGGCTTCCGTTGCTTTGCGGGTGGTAAGCAGATGTCACCGACCGTTTTAATTTTAAAAATTTTCGCAAATTCTTTCCTGATCTTTGCGATAAAGCAACGATCTTGGTCGGTAAGAATGGATACAGGGGCTCCAAAACTGCAAATAAAATGTTTTGCAAATGCTTTCGCGACTTCTACTGCTGATGCCTCCGCTAGCGGAATTCCAAGGGAGTATTTCGTGAGTAGGTCTTGTATAGTTAAAACATACCGATTCCCACTCTCGGTGATGTCTGTTGGGCCCCATATATCAAGGGCCACTTTGTCAAATGCGCTTCGTGGTGTGTCTGTAATGACCATTTGTAACCGTGTTTTTACGCCCACGAGTTTCCTTTGACATCCGGCACATCTTTTTACGTATTCCGTGACGTCACTTTTCATATTCCGCCAGAATAACTTTTCGCATAATCGAAGATACGTTTTGGTCACTCCTTTGTGACCCCCTATAATTGAATCATGGTGTTCGTTTATTATGGCGAATCGCTCGCTTACTGGAGGTAAGGAACGGTTGTCCTTACAAAAGGTGATCGTTAGTTCTCGTAGGCCAAGTATTATATCTTGGATATCTCGCCATTGAATATGTTGCAACATGTCGCAATCCTGCCCGATTATTATGGACGAAATCTCAAATTTTGTTAAAAGGGCATCCAATACATTGATGGATTTGACAAAGTTTGATTTTAAGGCTCGATTATCAAGGTCTTGTTTAACGACTTGGTCTTGTCCCTCCGCGTTGCTATGTGGGGGTGATCGTCGTCGAGACGTTGGGATCGTGCCTCCATCGGCTCCGTTGCGTTCGGGAAATTCTCAACGTACGATGACCTAAATTCTAGCGCCGCATCTGATAGTCCCAACATGCCTATGTACTCGGGCAAGAGTGGGGTGTAGTGTAGCCTATCGAGATGTAGATGGTGCGTTTGGTGTGCATTTTCCGGTTTTATGTGGTAAAATTGTGTTTTATCTGTCGGACTATGCTCATGTACGCAAATATTTGTATTGAAATGTGGTGCGAATATCATTACAATATTATCGTTGCCGAATTCCGATGTAGATTCCAGTATGGAAAATGCACGTACATATTCAGCACAGGATAAGAAAAAATCGCTGTTCTTCAGTGTTTCTCTTAGTTCTTGAGGGCTCATGTTCAACTGTTGCAATTTGATTAAGGAGGTAAAAAGGCAATTTCTGTCTTTTGCTACATCAGTATACCCCTTTAGAGTTTTGTAGGGTTCCATACATAAGTTTGAGAGTGAATAATTTAAATGCCGAGACAATTCATCGTTCTCAGACGCACGCATGGTCCTCTCGTCGACCTGCATTTCGTTTTCTCCGATTTCGTTAGGTTCCGCGGGGATTTCGTCGAGTTCCATCGACTCGTCGAAGATTTTCGTTTCGTCCCGATCTCCGGGCCGTTCGTCGGTGCTCGGGTGAGCGTGTCCCTCTCCGTCGATGGTAGCTTCTCTAAGTCTCAGCGCTTGCGAGTAAGAACTATTTTTAGATGGGCCCTTCTCCTTGGGCGTCGAACGGGGAAGTAAACGTCTAGTTTCTTCGGGCGGGTCGAGGGAAAAATCCGACGATCATGAATCTTCTAGGTCCTCGTTGTCCGGCGTATGGCTTTTTCGATTTTTCATTTTCGTCTTTTTCTTCGAGTTTTCTCTGACGCTTAGTTCTTCCATTTCGGAATACGTGGTTTCTGTATCTGGTTGTGACGTAAGTTCGCCCTCAGTAGGGAATTCTTCTATTTCCCTACAACGGTTTCGAACATCCGCTAACCATTTCTTATATTTTAAATTCGTTCCTGCTTCGGATAGCACTTCATTTTTTATTATTTTGGGTTTTTCTTTTATCTGAGTTCGCTTTACTGTAGGATCAATTTTCAAATAATCCGGTACTTGTAGTTTTTCTACTTCCGTTATATATTGTTTTCTTTCTTTTTTCTTCACCGGTGTAGGAGGTTTTTTCATTGAAGTTGATCCGTCTTGCTGTATCGACCGAGGGTTTCCTTTGTAATTTCCTAATTTCATGTTGGCTGGCAATTCGAGTTTTTCGACCTCGGTTATGTATTTCTTTCGAGCTGTCTTTTCAACTCCCAGCATTTCTACATTGGAACTCTGGCTCTCTTTGTCGCAGTCAGTCACGTTGTCTTCATCATCTCCATACGTATCGGTTTCTTCATCGAAATCCTTACCACGTTTTTTCGTAGCAGGATTTCCTGACCTGTCGGCATCTGAGTCACGCAGTCTCTTAGCGTTTCTTGATAGCTTTTTGTTTTCTTTACCATTTTTACCGCCTTTAATTGGCATACACGATTTTTCAGTTTTTCGTGCGTTTCTTAATTTTTTAATCGTTTTTTTTTCTTTATTTATTTTATTATTGACCAAATCTATTTCATCGTAATTTTCATTTTCATTTTCGAGGTCGGATCTATCGTTTGGGTTACGCGATAATGCATCCGCGTTGACATTACGTTTCCCCTCTTTATATACCACATCGTATTCGTAATCTTGTTCGTAATTGATTTTTACTCCCAGAGTTCGGAAAAAAGGATTTCCCATGATTCCATGTTCATCGATAGGGAAGTCATCTTTCACTATTTGTAACTCGATCATTTCTTCATTAAATTGTACTTCTGCACAACATAGCGTACCGATTATGCCGTCGCCGATTCCGCTTAAATCGAATTTTATATCCTGATCGGGATACAGATCTCGACGTAATTTACTCAGTTTAATAAGATTTATTTCTGCTCCGGAATCGACCAAGAATTTTCCGTTTCCGTAATACAGATCAGGGCTAGAAATGTCTATTCCTGGACATTCTGAAAAACTAACATGCCCGAAATGGACTCTGGCCGTTCCGCTTTTACGGCGCGCATTTTCCGAGTGGGGTTTTTGTCTCGGGCGTCGCTCGACATGGCTGGTTGCTGTCGAGCGCCGCTGGAGTTTAAATGATGGTGATTTCGACTATATGATGAATAGTTTTCACGTTTATCGGTGTCCTTCATTATTTCCGTATTTATTTCTCTGCCATCTATCATTAGTTCGATGAGACGAATGGTAATTTCCCGAGAACGAACGATTCCCAGAAAAACTTGGAAGGTTTTCCCTATTCCGGAATTTCGATTCGTCCCGGCGATCGTGATTAAAAGAAGTTTGGTTATTTTGTACAAACCTATTTTTTGACCTATCCTGAAATTTTCCTTCCGAAATCTTTTTTTTTTCACGCCGTTTCTAAAAAAACATGTTTCACTGACGTGACCCATTCGCTGGCAAAACTCGCATTTTTATTGATTGAATCTTTGCGCGGAACCTATACGATCTCACAAAGTGCAATGTCTCTCTATGTCCAGGGTATCGAAATTTCTATTTTTTTGAGTTCAACATTGTTCCCGAGAGTGCCCCATTCTTTTACAATAACTACACTATATGTCGTTATAATTTCGCCATTCAGGATCGATTTCATAACGTCCTGGCCGGTCCAAATAGTCACGCTGATATTGCGGACCTTTCGAAACTAAATGAGCAGACGCTTGATAATAGCTTTCTCCGCAACCTCCTAGCATAGGATCGGATCCTGCGTCTTTCGCGCTGTATTTTTCAGTTAGTTGTCTAGCTTGTTCTACGGCAGCCTCGAGCGAATCTGGATTCAACTGCGTGAGGCGTACTTCCATAAGGCCTTTCGCGCAATAAATAAAATGGTCCCTACCATCACGATTTGCCAAAGTTAATAATCTCTGACCAGCAACTGCGACAAAATCTCTCGACGAGTTTATGGAGAGCTCGATAATCGCGTAATAGACGGTAACCGAAACTTCTAAACTTTCGCGGGGTCTAGAGTAAGTATTTTCTAATCCCGCTAGCAACTTGAGCGGATCGCTAGAAATGCCATAGGCTGATTTTAAATCGACATGAAAGGCGTAGAAGCCTTTCTTGTCATGTATGTCGAAATTTTTTCGCAGAAAATTTTCGCTTTCCCGGTAAGCTTTTTCCTCGTCATATGTAGATAGATCCGAGTGTTGTCGGCCGATAATAATCTGAATCCATCGCGACACGCACTTTCGAAGTCTCAGAAGTTTTCGCGGGTACCGTCAAATTCTGGCACACTATTCACTGCTTCCGCAATTGGCAGTGGTCGCGCTAGGACATATATCGGACCCGCGGGGACCACTTGATGGCTACTGTCACGGATTTGGTCATACCCAATGTTCATTAATTGCCATGTGCCCGATCTGAGTGCACCGCGACCATCAATTACGTGGTCCCAGAATCCGTTGGTCCAGCACTGAGCAAAGGTTGGAGCTTGGAAAATGCGGATGGAAATGAATACTTGAAAATTAATCCAAAACACTGTATATTTCGATGGCACGATACATTTAAGCGTGAACAACACTGTTCGGAGCGCGTGGTGGGAGATGACGATCCAAGGGTGTTTTGGACGAATTATTCATTAAGACTACACTTAAAGACTGGCAAAGTAAATTCGCGGAGATCTTGCGAGATCTGTTACGCGGATGCGGCGGAAAAGCGGTTCGGATGTACAGTTTACGGCGCGGGCTAAATTGTATACTCCGATTTGGAGAACAGGTGTTCCCGTGGAGACAACCTTACCGAAAAACTCGTTGTCTTCGCGGAAAGCGATTCCGCCATACGTATAAAAACAGCGGCGTAAACAGGCATTGATTTATGTCCGCGACCGCTCGCCAAGCGCATATTTAAGGGGCCAGCGCTCGCAGTCCCATATGTAACTGTGAGGAGTTTGAATTCAGAAATTTGATCCGAGGGCGACCGAAGCCATAAAATGCGTTGTAAGTGCATATCGCGGTTATCGACGAGAATTTGTCCATACATTTTAGCAATGTCGGCCGTATAGCCATTGCGTATGTAACGTCAAAAGATCTGCCTGCAATTTGGGACGACGAATTGCAGGGAATTTAATGATTGTCCTTTCATAGACTTTGCAGATGCATTAAATACAATGCGAGTTTGCGAAGTGGTACTCGACGTTTTCACCATAGCATGGTGCGGCAAATATACGACTGGGGTATACGTTGGTTCGGTTGGTGCGGGACGCAAATGTCCTAACTGAGCGTATTCGTCTATGAAAGCGACATAGGCGTCGCGTTCAGCGGGTTTTGTCGCGAATCTACGTTCCACTGATAGGAGACACTGTAGAGCCTGGCCGCGGGTATCGCCGATAGCGATGGGATCGGGTTCTCTTAGTGGGATTCGGACTGTGTTTTGTCCGTTTGGACACCGTGAATGCGTTTTGGCGAAATGTGTTTCTGATAGATGGTCTTCTTCAGATAGGACATCACGTGTGGGAACGTCCTCGATTTCCCAAAATCGAGTTATGGACGTGTTTAATTCCCTGAAATCGTGCATATGGTTTGCGTGATGAATTTGTACGGAGGTCGCATCGGGTTGCTCAATTTTCTCACTCGACCGGCTCATCGCGTTGCCCGCGCACGATTCCCTCGCTAAGCGCGTAGGGGTATACAGGGTGCGTGCGTACGATCCGAACATAGGGCATGCCATGTTAACGGTAGAGCGTTCCTGATTGGCCAGTTCCAGCCCGTACGGTTCTCCCCATTGGCCTTGAGAGAGCATGGAATGGCTGAAACTGGAGATGCGAGTACTGCCTTCACTGTTCAGTACTTCAGTCAGCCGCATTCAGTAATTCAGCCTGAAGTAAACATTGAGTGCACGATAAAAGATCGTAGATGTAATTTTCCTACACTGTAAAAAATCGTAAATGTAAATAACCTATTAATTGTGGTAATTTTACCACCCGTTGTAATTTTCCTTCGCTTAATGTTATAAATTTACTACAAATTCACTACACCCCGTTGTAACTTTCTTACCGGCTGAGTGTGAATTTACAACATTAAGAGTAGGAAAATTACATCTACGATCTTCTATCGTGCACTCAAGGTTTACTTCATGCTGAATTACTGAATGTGGGTGATTGAAGTATGTACTGAACAGTGAAGGCAGTACTCGCATCTCCAGTTTCAGCCATTCTTTTTGCGGCCAATGGGGTGAACCGTACGGGCTGGAACTGGCCAATCATATTTTTTACAATATTCGCGGCTTCTCCGTCGAGGCATAACTTTAAATAATAAAGTTGTTGAAAGGAGTCAAAATCGTTATTTTTTAAAAACAAAGCGGTGAAGTGATAGCGGAATTGTACCCATTCGGTGTAAATACCCTAAAAACGCGGAAGCTTAATCAGTGTGTCTCGGCGTGGCTGGCGTTGGTGCAGTAAGTCGTACAGCAGCTGACAGGCCTGCAACTGTATCGAAGTATATGGTGTCAGCTGATGCGAAGAATTGGTCTGCAAAATAGCTGTCCGTGGCGCAAGACGCCATTTCGCTGAACATCAGTAGCTCCTGGTGGCGCTCTGGCATTTGTTGCCATAAATTTGTGACGTTGTCGCGGCGCGCGACTGCTTGGTCGTACGTCCAATCTGATAGTTGCAGAACTGCCGACGTAGGGTTTATGGCTTTGAGCACGTCACTCTGCGAAGCTGTCAGCCGAACAAACTGATGATACAGTTCGTCTGGATCGGGGTGACTTCACGTTTTAGGCATTGTAAATTAGTAATTTTGGAACAATAGCTGAATGTTTTTTATCGATTTGATGCACCGAAATGTGCGAGAAAATCGAGCGAGTATTATAAGTTCTTCGTGCGAATATACTTATGCGTATAGTAAACGCACGGGTTGCGTGCTGCTAGGCGAATGCCGCGGAACGTCGATCTCAGGATTCCCACTCCGGCCGCGTGTTAGCGGGGGACACTTTCGCCAAAGTTCGTAGACTTCACGGAAGTCCGAAAGCTTCCGAAAACGGAAAAAAATTAAAGCCGAAGTGCTTAATCTTATTAGCGCTCGCGTCCGCATAAATTTGAAATTATGCGCACGAAATGAATGTTTTTCTCCTAGGTTTCACTAGCACTCCCTTTCACTACGGAGACACTAGCGAAGACACTATTGACACTGTCCAAAAAAAGTCCAAAAAATGCACATAAATCCACTGCTCTGCGATGTAGTCCGGATGCTGCGGAGGCTGGATGTAGATCCCTCGGAAAATTTAATTGATACTGCTTCAGATTTAACAATCATCAATGAAAATTTATTAAAATTAACGAAAGATTCAGATATTCTAATGAATCATTCATTTAAAATTTTAACTGCTTCAGGTGCTGAACTTCCTTATCATTCCATAAGAAAAGTAACTATTATAATTTTTGAAACTGCCATTAATTTAGATGTAATATTCGCACAAATTTGTAATAATTGTCTGTAGGGTTTAGATTTTCTAAAAAAATTTAATTTAATTTCTGACATTGAAAGTTTGATTAAAACAAAATTCAATAAAAACTAGTGTTGGCGTGGTCCTCGCTCGCTCAGAAACTGCGACCCAGTGTAGAGTCGGCTATTCCTTATTAATACTCGTTCGTTTGCTGACAGCTGTCAATTATATTATAAAAATTATATCGATATTTGGGGATCCAATCATATTTTTGTCCAAGTGGCTTCGAAAGATATGTAACAACAATATATTGTTTCTTATATGTATGAAAATTGAAAATTATTTACAACTATGACATATGGCCTGAGTCGACGTAAAATTGAAAATGAGCATTTTCAAAACTTCGACCCCGACGACAGCCCAGCCGACGTATTAATAAATAAAAGTTTCAAAACACTTACTTCATGCACTTGTATTGTAATAGACTATTCGATGCATATTACATGTTTACTGTATTTTATTAATTACTGCCCGTATTATTATGAGCTTATATATACAATATATATACATATAATTCGTCCAAGATATTTTGAAAGTGTCGAAAACATCTCTGACGGATATCTTTTAGATATCTATAAGACATCGTTTAGATATATCGAAATAGTTATTTTCGTATCAAGGGCGTAAAAGAACTTATGCGCCCGTAGCTGATCACCGCGCCCGAGGGGCTGGCGAAGACTACCCCTGAGATGTAGGGGGTCGAAACATCGAAATTTGATGAAAAACTATAGGGTAATTTGTATGCCCTAAGTGACCAAATTCAATACTTCGTCCAGACCTAAGGTCTGGGTCGAAGTAACAAACAATCATTTAAATTCCGGTCTTGATTATAAAAAAAAATCACAAGTAAGAGCGAAAATTCCTTTTCAACTCTTCCAGATAATTTTATTGAAAAACTTAATTCAAATTCTTTATTATTAAATAACCAATTAAAACAAAAATTTAAACAATTTTTATTGAAACATGTAAATACTTTTGCTGAAAATAATGATCGTTTAGGTAATTGTAATTTAATTTTTCACACGATCGATACGGGTGATTCACCGCCAATTTAACAACTCCCACGTAGAATTCTCTTTCATTTTAGAGGATAAAAGCATATGAACTTGTAAGGAACTCTCAGCAAGTCCGTTTATGCTATTTACACGAATAAAGTTCAGTCAATGAGGGTGACTGATGGGTAACACTATTTCTTTACTTAACTTACTTTATTACATCAATTTAAGATCAAAATAATCGCATTCGATGTTAATTCCTTGATATTAATGCTGCTTAAGTGAAGAGTTTTATATCAATTCCGTTCTGCCAATCAGAAACTATAGAATCTTTGTCTTCATGTGCTACTCCCGAGCCCCCGCTACCTAAATGATACTTATGTCAGACATTCCCAGTAGTCTTCGAACCCTCTTGCGTTCGGCACCCGGCGAACTATCTACCCCTTGCACCATCTACAGTGGAATCTTTCCACTATAACCCTCGTATCACTTCGTATTGGTTGATGCTATTAGAATAGTTATATTACAGCGTCTTTCGTCGGATCTAAGACTAGTAACATTTTCTAGAACCTTTCATAATCGTCTTTCTTCGCTATATTCTGTAGTTCTTATTTCTCCGCAATTGGTTCTAACGGAATGTCTATAAACGAGAATTATCCCAATTGCCTGCATGCGCAATTTGTTGTTTCGGATTCCGTAATATTTCCGTTAGGTTGTCTCATCTACTATCCGACTACTAAATAGGAAACTTCTGCGATATAAAAGTCTAACTTACGGTTTCCGCAGAATGGATATTTCGCGTTCCGTCAATCTATCTAACCTCACACGTTACTTATTTAAGTTCACCTATCGTAGAATGGAAAATTCCACGCCTAGTGACATCCGAGTTACTACTTTCTCGTACCGTCAATCTATCTAATCATAACCTACATTATACTTCTTTATGTTATTAATTTAAGTTCATCTATCGTAGAATGGAAATTCCATGCCTAGTGACTTCCTAGTTACTGTTATCTCGTACTGTCAAATCTATCTAGTCACTGTGTCTCATATCTCCCTTCTATATATTTTTTATCCCTACAGTGACATTTACTACCGTACTGTTCGGTACTCTCTCTAGATTCAGGGTACACTGAATTTCGTTTATGATATCAGTCTCTTCAGTAAAACTGTCAATGGTCGAGGAATGGATATTCCGCGCCCTATCTATTTTATTTCATGCAAAAGTTACACGATATGGCCACGGAATTGAAATTCCGTACGCCATCCTTTCGTCTTTATCAATATTGTTCATACTGTGACGAAACCCGGCACAGATCGGCACGCTGGCCGAACCCCGCGCCATCTCTTGAGGCCGGGCGTAACCCCGCCATGAAGTCCGCCCCTCCCGGAGGAGGAACGCGCTTTTTACCGGAGCGCGCCTCCACTCGTTCTCCCCCACCGGTCGTGCCGCAGTGCGCCTCGAGAGTTCCCGACGAACGGGCCTCGGCCACCGCCGCCGACCTCTCTCTATCTCTCCCTATCGCTCTCTCTCACAGCGGCGACAGCTAGCCCGAGACGAGTCGGGGACGCACGAAGCACTTTTCAGCGCTCCGTGTCGTCCCCTCCCACCACGAAGACCCCGAGGACGGTGCTCGTCATCACCCCGACGAGTACGTCCCCAGATAGGAGCCCCAGGACGAACCCCTCTCTCGCGCCGGTCGCTCGAGCGCGCACGCGCCGGCTCGACGGCGCACCGCCGCGCAAAAGACGAAGACAGGAGGAGTCAGTATCAGTGAGGCTCTAGAAGAGAGACTACGCTAGTTCGCGCCGCGCGCCAACCAACAGTTATCAGAAGAATCGTGATTGCCGTATTGGAAGTGACTCGAGTCTGGTGCCATCATCGCGGTGTGGGAAGGAATCGAGTCTGGTGCCCTTATCGCCTTGCTGAGCCCAGGAACCCAGGAGGAAGAGAGGAGCCGTCCGTTATTTCCCACGTAAGTAATTTTTGTTTGATCAGACCCCGATATTCCCCGTGATTTCCGTCCCGGTCATTTTCTATAAGAAGTTCCGCCATCGCGAGGTTGGAACCCGCGCCCCCGCCCCCCTTTTTGTAGTTCGTGGTAAAAGCAAAATTCTGCCTCGTCCTTTTCAGGGCGAGGTTGTAATACATATATATATTTAGTGACATCTAGTCACTTTGTGACAATCAATCTTTTAACTTTCACGCTTGACACTGGCAACAGTACTTACGGTCGCAAAATTGCTATTCCGCGCTCCGTTTATTATCCTCAAAAATTACCCCAGTGCACTCTATCTGTCACTTTTATATATATATTCTCTCAATAACACTAAATTCTAGTCCTGGTACTCATGTATGCGCTACAACGCAGAAAAAATCGTTTTCAACCTTTAATTCGATATTATTTAATGCATACGCACAAATGTCCATGTCAAACGACCGCAGCATTGAAATCCCGCGTACCGTCTAACTCGAACACTACTACTTAAAAATAGTCAAACGACTGTACTTTACTGAACGCGACCGTGTATACCGGTTCGTGGCGCGCGTACTACTGTTTACCATAATACTACTCGCTAACTTGTACATATATTTTCTGAAGTTTCGAACTTTTTACGCTCGTGCAGTATCCACTCCTCATCCCATATCCCAAAAAATGAAAATTTCTTGGTAAATAGTGATGAGTAGAGTTTTTCGCGACTATGCCGACAGGTCGACCGAGAGAATGGGAATTCCTTCGGGTGGACTGTCTGTATTGTCCAATTGAAATTCCTGATGCAGGGGAGACCTGTTAAAAATCGCAGGAGGATCGAAATTGAAATTTCGGCCTCTTAGTACATACACCCAAGGACTATAATTCTTTCCCATTGGGTCATCTACTGTCTTTCTTTTGTATATGTAGACACATGTTTGAAAACAAGGACAACAGAGGTCGGGCAGAGAACTAATTAAAGTCCTTGGGTGTACTTTTTGCTCGAAGTCTGGAAGACAAGTGACTCTAGGAGTATTTCGTGCCCCATTTATACTCACCCTGGAGTATAGCCGTCTTTTCTTACCCGGAGCACGGATTTTTCCTTGGATTTTCAGGTAAGGTGCTTTCTTCCTAGAAGTTTCTACTTACTTTCTTACCACATATTAATATTTTTTCTTATTTTCTTTCAGATTAATAAAAAAAACTCAAAATTTAAAGGTGGTCTTATTAACCTTTTTCCTTTTTACTGGAATGAAAAGGATTTTTAATTATCCTTATTTCAATAATTTGTTTCTTGACTGCTAGTAATAATTAGTTTGAAAAAACTGTCACAGATATTTTTAAGACGATTCTTGGTAAGGTCGGTTCCATTAAAAAAGAAATTAAAAAAAAAATAAAATTTATTGACGTTTCGGCGGCATAGTGTGCGCCCTCTTCAGTAATCTACAAAATATATTTTACAATTCGAGAAAGATACATTAAATATGAAAAAAATAGATAATAAAAGTCTGACTCACATAGAATAAAGAGTTTTTTAGTATGTGTGCAACAATTTTTGTACAGAAAGATGTATATATATGTATTCGATTAACGTTGACAAACAGTTAAACCATAATCATGTACAGTGCAGGTGATTAAGAACGAGTCGCAGAATTAAAAAACAAGTGCTTTCAACATCACAATAGATCGACAAAGACACCAGTCGTATTCCGGCTTTTTTGTAAGTTTTCCTATAATGTGTTAAAATACTTTGACCAAAATTTGATTTTAAATTCAGTCTAATTGCATTAATAGGGGCTGTCAAATTCTACCATTTAGCACTTCTTAAGCACAAACAAAATTCATCTTTCTGTACAAAAATGGTTGCACACATACTAAAAAACTCTTTATTCTATGTGAGTCAGACAATTTTTCACATTTAATGTATCTTTCTCAAATTGTAAAATTTAATTTGTAGATTACTGAAGAGGGCGCACACTATGCCGCCGAAACACCAATAAATTTTGTATTTTTTTAATTTTTTTTTTAATGGGACCGACCTTACCAAGATCTGAATGATTTTTTCATTTCATGTCCCAAGAGGTCTAATATTTGGATTATGAACATTCCTTTGCTCGTTGTAAAGCATGAGGCTGCTCTGGTATTCTCTAAATTTTATGAATAAATGATCTAAATTGATTGTTTTCAATTTCATATCCCAAGAAGTTCAACATTTGATTGTTCACGTTCCCATGCTCGTACTAAATGAAGGTTTTAATTCTGGAGAATAAGGCAGCTCTAGTGTTCTCTAAATATCACAAATAAATGAACTCAGTGTTTTTGTTCAATTTCGCGTCTCAAGAAGTTCTACATTTAATTGTTCACATTCCCTTTCTCGTACTGTATGAAGGTTTCAATTCCGAAATATGAGGCTGCTCCTGTATTCTCTAAATTTTACGAATAAATTATCTAAGATGATTTTTTCTTCAATTTCACATTCCAGGAATTCCTATATTTGAATTGTGAATATTCCTTTGCTCGCTGTAAAAGGAACGCTTCACTTCCAGGACATGAGGCTGCTCTTGTATTCTCTAGATTTTACGAATCAATGATCTAAGATGATTTTTTCTTCACTTTCACATTCAAGGAGGTCCAACATGTGACCATCCAAGAGGTCGAGAAGAGACACCTGCTTACCAGGACGTGGACAACTGGAAAATCCCATTAAAGCCGCGCAGTGGCAACATCGGTGACCTCTTCTACACGTAAGGTCACGTGGACAAAAAACCCTGAGGCTAGAGCATCTTATATCCTCATTTTCAATTACCTGCATTATTTCCTCCCACTTCCCATTACGTGTCCGTCAATTGCAATTCCATCAATTGAACGGAATTACCAATTGCTCGTAAAAGCATCCGCTTGTGTACGAATACTTTCGTCACCCCCTCGATGTGCGAGTCCCCTTCCTCCTCTATCGCCCCTTCGGCGCTTCATAGTTTGTCGTTTTCACGACGCGCGCCCGATCCGCCCCCCTCCCCCCTCCAGGGCTACGCACCCGACAGCCGTTGGCTTCGTTGGTTTCGTTCGATCGTGCGTGCACACATCCATCACGAATCGACGCACGAACCATTCCTCCCTCTCCCCGCTGGATCATTCCATGTAACGATTTCATCGCAGCGGCGACGCGCGAGAGTCCGATGTCGTTTCCTCTCTCCACCACGGGTACGCATCCGCCAGCCGTCCAGATCATTCGAACGTCAAATGGACGGTGCATGCCGCGCGCCCGCGCGCCGATGTCCTCCCCTTGGTTCGCCTGTGTTGCGCAGCCCCACTAATACTTATTCTTCTCCGTCGGACTCATGCAGTCTTCGCTGAGCCCGCCTCACTACCTACCCCTCTTCTCTTACGTGCATCCATGCATGTTCGGCGACTTTCGATGCCGCCACCATTTCGTGCCCGAGTTGACAATAGCACGAGGCTGCTACAGGATTCTATAAATTTTACGAATCAATGATCTAGGATGATTTTTTCTTCAATTTTGCATTATTCTAGGGGGTCCGATATTTGGATTATGAACTTTCCTTTGATCGTTGTAAAGGACGGCTTCAGTTCCAAAGCATGAGGCTGTTCTAGTATTCTTTCAATTTTGAAAATAAATGATCACAGATTTTTTTTTTATTTCTCGTCCCAAAATTCCAACATTTAATATTCACATTCCCTTGCTCGTATTAAATGAAGGTTTCAATTCAAAAGCATGGGGCAGCTCTAGTATTCCCTAAATTTTATAAATTAATGATCTCAATGTTTTTTTATGTCAAGTTGCAAGAGGTCTGATATTTGGATTACGAACTGTGACCCAAAAAAACTTAACCCCAAAATTCGCCGCTCGCAACCGACCGCAACCGAAATACAAAACCAACAGAATCCCTGCGGTCACAAAACGTTACGACGCGCAAGATGTTGATAAGGGCGCCAGGCATGCCGAAGCGTACCGAATTTATAGGCGCGCCGCAAGGTGATGGTATGCACGCTAAGCTCAGTCCCGAGATCCCCTCGGCACGGGGGAGGGCGGTATCCGCAGGCGCAGTTAAAACTCTAAACCAAAACTCGACGATAGACACTAGCGGTCACGAACAGCGAGGACGGCTTAACCTCAAAAACCTAACCCCACACTATTGTCGCGATACCGAAACGCGAATTCAATATTATTTACCCGACGTCAGAACGAAGCGAAACCAAAATTTTCCGACCAAAAATTTTGGGTTGCCCCGTAGGGGCTGGGAGCCATTCGGACAAAAATTAATACAAAAAATCTCGCCACACCTCCACAGTGGGTGTCCGTAGTCATCATCGTAATTTCAATATCGGTACCAAAGAAATTAATTAATTTCGCGGTTGCACACAGTGCCGGTAACAACACTCCCGAACGCGTGTACGGCTATTTCCGCGGAACGAAATATGCCACGAGGCCGGGACTTGCACCACGAGTTCCAACTAAACGCTTTGGGTTTAAAATTTACACATTGACTGCTAGCGATGATAACCACTTTCACTTATCGATTGAATAAATTCCAAGGTAATACGTAACGTAAGTGTCTCCTTGATCCCTGTCAAGGCCCATAGCCGTAAAGATTTGTCTTTAAAATCAATTAAACCACTTGAATAAGTTTCAAAGGCGATATCCAGTTTACTAATGAATTAAATATTAGGAAAAGTTTAGTATCTCCTTGACCAATGTCAAGGACGATAGCCACAAACGTTTCCCTTAAAGTTAATTAAACCCTTTGAATTAGATTCAAGGCGATATCCATTTTAACAATTATTTAACTATTACGAAATGTTCACTTTCCTTGGAACCTTTTCAAACCGAGCGACGCGAAACAAAGAAATTATTATTTTGATTTTACCGCGCGGTGCCTGCCTACCGCGCACGAACTTGGTTGCTGAAACGCGTTAGCAGAACAAAGGACGAAACCCGCACTACGTCAAAAATTACATGTTAGCCTCGATGCTTTCAGGATAACGAGACCCGGAACTTTAGTTAATTACGAGATCCGACATTTTAAATTTAACCAAAAACGACCGGAACCAAAAGATTTTAAAGTAAAAAAAAACGAACTAAACTAAAGCACGAATGATTCGCGGCACTTCAATAAAGAACGAATCCCGGAAGGCAATAGCAAAGCGACAATAATTCAAACAAAGAAAAATCGATTTGCCTTCCAGAACTCGTGGTACCTTGTCACCAAGCGATGACCGCCTTCCACAGACCAGGTTCTCCTGCCGCTGCCGCTGCCAGAATGAGAATGGCCCGAGGCTCGTCGCCGCGTTGCCAGAACGCGGTCCTTGCCGCCCGCCGGCACCAGAGACGGAGCGCGCTGATTAGCTCCCGCGGTACCTCGTGATTACCGTGACTTTCCCCGCGGCGTCTCTTCCCCTTTTCCATCGATTCCCCTCACGCCTTCTGGAACCTTCCAGAGGCTTCCAGAAGCGGTAAGCAGTAAACATCCATTGTCTCGATTCCTTTATCAAAACAACAGACGCCTTTGTTTATCCCGTAACCATCATAACAATGTGACGAGATCCTTTCCAACGGGTTCTTTATGTTCAAATATTAACGAGACTTTCAAAACAATAAACTATATAATATTATCCGCGATGCAAAATATAATCTATTTACAAAATTACTAAAATATCGAGAACCTTCTAACGTAATTAATATTCTCAAATGATGTCAAAAATATCCAAGTATGCGTTCTAATTTTTATAATTACTCACACCCGCTACTATACGATATCCAAAAACAATGCAAAAGAAAAGAATTAAAGCGATAAAATGTTCTGTTCAGTTTTAGATGAAAACCAATACGATCTTGTACGATGCATGATGTAATCTCCCCCCATTTTCTGAAACTTTTTGTTAAATAATTACTGGCCACATCCTTTAGACCGAGACCGACTAACTATGCCCTTGCTCAAACTAAAGCTATCTAATTAACTAAACTTACTCACTAGCTACGCAGGATCTTCTTTCAATACCTAGGCGCCTATGCTAGTTTGCTAACAGCTTACTAACTAAACTTAATCACTAGCTACGCAGTATCTTCTTTCAATACCTAGGCGCCTATGCTAGTTTACTAATACCTGCGCGGTAGCTTCTTTCAATACATTGGCGTCTATGCTATCTAATGCAATGCAAGGTGATTCAAAAAATTAGCGCTGCTACAGCAGTCCCTCCTACAAAAATCACCATTGCCCCAGATTGAGCCTCCCGGCAAGACAAGGTCTGTAATTCTTTAAAGCGGTATTTCATTTCCGGGACCCAAAACTACTCCCAAAACTAGCGCCACGATCCGCTGCCCCCCCCCCCCATCATGGTGTAGTATCATATCCACGGTTCAGAGCTATGTCCTCAAAACTGGCGCCATCACGGCAGTCCCCCCATTTACCCAACGGATATGACCCCCGCGACTGCAGTATTAGGAAAATATTAGCGCCTCTATCGGCAATCCCCCCTATTATTAGCACAGCAGCATCCCAACGAGGTGATTCTCGCTCAAAACTGCGGCTGTAACGAGTTGCCACGTTACAGAATATTCCATTGCTCGTTTTAAAGGGAGGTTTCAATTCCAAAGCATGATGCTGTTCTAGTATTCTCCAAATTTTGCGAGTAAATGATCTAAGATGATTGTTTTCAATTTCACGTCCCAAGAAGTCCAACATGTGATTGTTCACATTCCCTTGCTCGTAATAAAGGAATGTTTCAATTCCACTGCATGAGGCTGCTCCAGTATGCTCTAAATTTTACAAATAAATGATTTAAGTATGTTTTTCATTTCATGTCCAAAGAGGTCTGATATTTGGATTATTAACATTCCATCTCTCGTTGTAAAGTAAGGATTGCATTCCACTGCATGAGGCTGCTCATATTATTTTAAAATTTTTCAATTAATTATCGACATTTTTTTTCTAATTTCACGTCGTCATTTGTTTGTTTTTATTCCATTGCTTGTATTAAATAACGGGTTTGAATTCCAAAGCATGAGGCTGCTCTAGTATTCTCTAAATTTTACAAATAAATGATCTTAATGTTTTATCATTTCATGTCCCAAGAGGTCTGATATTTCGAATATGAATATTCCTTTGTTCGCTGTAAAGAAAGGTTTCAATTTCAAAGCAGGAGACTGTTCTAGTATTCTCCAAATTTCGCGAATAAATGCTCTAAGATGATTGTTTTCAATTTCACGTCCCATGAAGTCCAGCATTTGATTGTTCACATTCGCTTGCTCCCATTCGTGAGTACCTTAACAGCATTGACTATTTTTGGCTCCGTCTTTTTGGCATTTTTCTGCTGCCGCTTACCTACGGACGTTATTTTTTTGCAGCTCACGACAAGCCTCTTGTATCGCACTGCTCGATCATAGGGCCACTAGCTTTTTTATGTGGTTTTCTCGCCAAGTGCTCTTTGTTCGGTGCCAGAATTCCCAACGTCCAGATTGCACGTGGTTAGCCTCTTACTATCGTAGAAGCTGTCAGGGACAAGTGCTGCCATCTACCGACGTCAACTGCCAACTACTGCAAAAACTACGGCTCCAAAGGTAACACCTCGATTGGTAATATATGTTTGGATGAACGGCTGTATTCTACCTTCTGTCGATAAGATAGAAACCTTGTGCTGCAGCTTCTTTATTGCTTTAAATTTTTGGCTATATTAATTAGTTTTTGTACACCCTTAAACAACAATGGCTGAAATTTTCTTATCGTGTGAGAAGCCTATTAGTGACACCACGTTCATACGATGCATTGTATGCAACAATAAGTGCCATAACGAATGCTGGCCTGAGATTGGCATAATAACCGCCGACTGCATATATGTTGCTTTACTAATAAAGGGCGTAAGCGCAAGGGAGCTGACAACTTACTTCGTCCTCCTCGCCTCCTACGAACAACTAGTGCGTCCTCTATGGAATCTGGAGTATCGGAAACGTCCCAAAAATCTGGTGGCAATTCCGACAATAATTTTGATCTCCAAACCTACTTAACTATTTTAAATTCAAAAATGGACAAGGTCTTAAACATAGCTACCAAAGTGGATAATATCGAGAGTGATTTATCACTCTATATAATTAGAAATTGTGAGTTAATAGTTTCCGGAGTATCACAGCGTGACAACGAAGATCTACGAAACATCATTCTGAAAATGTCGGAAGTCTTAAAAATAGCTCTAGACTCCTGAGATATTTTATCTGCGTATAGGCTCAAACCACAAATAACTCTGCTCCCTCGGCAACAACATCTTCTGATCAGCATTCATCTCGGCCATTCACCATTCTGGCTAAACTGTCTTCGTCACGTTTGAGATCTGCCTTATCGTCGAAGCTAGGAACCGCCGCAACTTGGTATCAACAATGTTCGGCGACACCCTAAAACAAAACCAAATATACATCAACAAGCACCTACCACCTTCGACAAGAGAAATTTTAAGAGAAGCTAAAGCTGCAGCACGTGGGGTTCCGGATAAACGATGCTACCTCTACAACGGGGTTGTCCATTACCGTCCGGCGAATGGTGAACCAGCTGATGAAATTCTGACGGCAGAAGATCTAGCACAAATTTCGTTATGAAGAGACGCGCGTGACTGTGAAACTCAAGCTCATCGTATTAATATACCTGTGTCTGTCATTTCTGTCAATAACAATATTAAAATATGCCATATTAATACAATCATTAGGTTCCATTAATATGTTTACAGCATTTACTGAATTTTTTGCAGCTAATTTCTTTCATGTTATTTTGTTGACTGAGACATAGTTTAATTCCTTCCAGTTAGATAAACAATTCAATTTGAAAAACTATGTACTATTGAGAAATGACAGACAAGGGAAACGTGGCGGTGGAGTTGCGGCATACATTCACAGTTCTTTAAGACCTACAATCTTATTTAAATCTAAATTTGTCTTAAACGAACCTGTATTTATGTTTATCGACTTAAAAGTAGACTAGAGCACAAAAATCTTGCTATCCGTCATATATAGAGCTCCAACAACATCGTACTTTAACAAATTTGAAGATTCGCTAATGGGATACAGTCATGCATATAAAGTTATAATAGTATTTGGTGATCGGAATATTGACTTAAACAAAAACAACTCAGACATATCACACCTTCGCGAACTCGCCTCAAACAATGTTCTCTCCACCATTCCTTTTGATTCGACTCATCATAGTTATTCTCTGATTGATGGATCGACCACTGCCTGATGTTAGATTCTGCAAAGGTGATCCACCATGACCAAACGGCCACACCTTTTGTCACACGACTTAATATCTATTGAATATCGAATCCGATCTTTTTTTGAATTATTTACCTTTTAGTGGTGGAATAAAAATTTACTAATCACACCGGGAGTGTAATTTATTCTCCACATGTGCAAAATCCTACGAATCCTGGGCTACAAATTTCTATGTTTGCGGATAGGATAATTCGGCGATCCTGCCAGGATCCTTTTAGTGCATTGCTTTCGTGCAGTGCTCTTTCCTAAGAAAAACCCTGCTACTTGGAAAATAAACCTGAAGTTTAAAAAAAAACGGGAACAGGATAATACAGGTGCCAATGTTCGGTGTTGCCAATTTTGCCAGCTCGGATTAATCGGCAACATCTCATCGCATCCGCAGCGTCTTCCATCGGACGCCCCACTTCAACACATCGTGCGTTCTGCTTCGCTCCAGCCGTGTGTCTCCATTTGGACGCCCCGCTCCAAAATTTCGTCGAGCTTCCAACGCATCGGTCGGAAAGAACGTTTCCATTTTCGTCGCCCCGCTCCAGTATTGCATACACGAACTGAACCAGCGGCGCTTTTGTACTTAGACATTTCGCTCCAGCCGTTCTCTTTCTCGGTACTCGAAATTGCAACCGCCGTCTAGCAATGTGGCAACAGGAGGAGCACTCGCTTTTGATGAACTAATAGCGCATCAAATATCATTTTTTGACAACTTAAATCAAGCTCGCATCACCGTTCAATCTGCAGAAAGCCGTTGTTGCCTCTCATGACGTACTCGCAGCAATATTGAGTGGCGGCATTAAGACTGCGTGGTCTCAGAATCGAAAAGGGATAGAGGGATATTTCAGCATTAAAAAAGCACCTAGATGTGGTTCATTCACTATTTATTAATGACACTCTAAATCACGGCCGGCAATTCTTCGAGTCACGAAGTGGAGATGTTCGATCCACATGTGTCGAAAATTCAAAACTTATAATAATCGTAAATTTAACTAAATAACTAACTAACGTAAGATACAATTGTTGCGCGTAAATCTGATGAGATTTATTAACGCGGATGCTGCGAATCGAGCTAGTAATCCGGTGATTTGCTGCGGTGCAAATCGATTACAGTCGATTGTATATGAACAGGTGTGTTCAAGGCGGAGACCTGATACGGTTTTATTTTTTATTTTTTTTTATTTGATATTTTGATTTGTGATGATAGAATGAATGAATGATGAAAAAATAGAATGAACTCCGATTTCCGAGAAGACGGTGAAGGCGGAAGTAAGTCCCGATTATCGGATTAACTTCGATTTACAATTAAAGGGTTACACGGCGCGGGATTTGAAGGTAGTAAGGTGTATACGGTAATACAGTCGGTGAAAGTACCGACGTGACGAGTTTCAGCGCGAACTCCAGAGATGGAGCGAAGATGTCGCTTTCGGTCATTGACGCACGTTTCGCTCGTACGTGCATACCGCAACAGCCGTACTGCTATTAAATTGAAAGTACGACTGACGTATTTAAATACAACTTGGGAACGGTGCCGCGAATTAAATGCACAAATTTTGCATATCGCTACAGAGATTGAATCTCGGCACCCGTACTTCAAAGAAAAACAATTCCTCACGCAAGAAGCGTTGTACCTGGACACAGTTTCCGATATCGAAGAGGCCTTGTAGCAGTTTAATCAAGCATGTTCAAGCGCAAGATCTAGTTGGAGTGGCAGGTTTTCAAGGTCAACAACGGTCAATCATATCATTTTACCGGTGTTCTGTCAGCCATCTTCGAATCTTATCTTTTTTTGAATTATTTACCTTTTAGAGGTAGAATAATAATTTACTTGACCATTTTTTTTCACCTACGTCCAAACACGTTTGCGCCTGTTCCAATGTGAGTGGTTTTCTTACTGCGGGGGCAGCTCGTTCAATTGATTTGAAAGCTGACACTTGGGCAGCAACTTTCTGAACGAATTTGTGGTATTCATCGGCGGATTCATTTCCTTTAGCTGTACTGTACAAATTCAATTTTAATGTATAAATTGAATGCGCATTTAATAGCGTATTAATGGCGAATTGAATTGCACTAGTACGTGACAGTGCAAACGTGCGGAGTGGGAAACGAAGTTCCGAGTGTCGCGAGGCTCTGCCTATGCGACGCGTGCAGAGGTGTGGCTAGATTTTCTCCCCAAATAATCGATAAGAAAATCAATTAGCCGCGTGACTACTGTCGGATAGGATCATTGGGCGGGGTTTCCGCGCCAATTATCAATCAGTGGGAAAGACGTGGCCGTAGTGACGTCACACCGAAGCGGAAATGCGAACTCAAGATCAGTTCGCGCCGAATGGAGGCGGAAATGGCCGAGTGCACTATGTCCTATGCACTGCGCTAAATCCTGATGCACTGCACTGCTGCACACTCTAGCGGTTGCGTTCACTGCAACTGTTTAAATGATGCGAATTCCAAATATGCCGAACTGCAGTTGCCGTACTGTCGAATTTTAGGAACTTGAAATAAAGTTCTGTTTCGCACACAATTTTTTAAGATGCACTTTCGGTGCACTGCATCCTGGCAGGATCGTCAAATGTTAACTCCAAGTCCTTAATGCAGCAGTAGCACTTATGGACAAATGGTTTGCGTGTGTGGCTCAGGATGCAGTGGTTTCAATTTATTCAAAAAATACAGACACCGAGTTAACTAAAGAAAATCTATTTAATTTTGGCATCTTAAACTAAATACAAAATAAGCACGTGAACTTATTGGACGCGAAACCAACTTCCACGCTTTAACACCATGTGGTTACTCGATGTTAAGTCTATCGCGAAGAAAACGTAATTATCTGTTATTTGAAGAAATAATTAAGCGAGCTCGAAGCACGTATATTGCGTCTCGATTTACTTCAATTTTTAGCGAGCGAATGCGTCTTTTCGTGGAGATTATTCTAAATCCCATGCGGTGATATTGCGTTTTGCAAAAGTTCAACACCATGTTATTGCGAACTTGTCTATTGCAAAATGTCGACTAACTCACGAAGCGCTTTTCCGGAACAAGGAACAACCATCCTGCCACTGGTAGTAGCTAGGATAATTAATCAGTGTTAGTAGCGCGTGTAATTCGAGTTATTATACATTACAAACTAAAGTGATTGATTTCGGCGGTCGATAACAGATATGTGCAGAGTAATTATTAGCATTCATAGATGGCGTCATTCGTATCTTTTTCAGATTCAAATACCGCGTGAACAGGTGGCAAGGCTGGACCTGAACGTTGTAAAAACCGGCAATGCAACAACGTTTAGAAGAACGGGTACAGCGGCACGATAGCAAATATAACCCTCGCAATACCGACTTTATCCGCGCGGACAACAGGATGGTGTATCTTGGAAGATTTCACCGTAAGTGACCATCAGTTTATAAACGTATATATATAACGTCCTTGTCGCAGTTAATTATCCAAGGTTTTCGCAAATTTTTGATCTCGTACAAAACGCTGCTGGATCCCAAAAAGAGACGCTCGCTGATTGGTCCGAGACGGAAGAAACAGCGAGTGAGACAAATCACAATCCATCGAATTATCCGAAATAACTTCTAGTGTTACGTGCTCGGAACAAGTAAGATATCTTGGGGTTTGAAACAAATAACAAAGGAATAAAGTAGGGTAATGTAACCGGATGTGGGCCATCACCAGTTGTGGGCCACCCATTGTATCTTTTGATGTTTACCAAACATTGCGGATCTGAGTAAGAGGTTTTGTTTACATTGACAATAGATAGTATTAGTGCAAACGCCGAAGTGAAAGGACGCATTTGATGCGCGCTACAAATAAACGAAAAAAAAATCGACGAAAAAATTTACACGAAAGTAATTTTTGATTGTGTTGTGAGCGTGATATAGTGAAGTGAGATATTGCGAAAAAGTAAGTGTTTTGGATTTGTATGCCGTTTTTAAGTTAGATTTGGCGATTTTACATCGAGTTTGCTCAAAGTTTTCGCCACGAGAATTTTGACAGTCACTTAAGAAATGGCTGCCGTTACCGGTTGTGGGCCACCTGTTGTAACCGGTTGTGGGCCACCATGTTTTTGTTATTTTTATCACTAATATCGTAGTGTTTGTTATTTTCTCGTGTTTTTTATGCATTTTTATGCATTTTTAGCCATGTCTACTCCGAAGGGAAAAAAAGACGAACCGAAGGAAACTGATTTTAATGCGATCGTACAAGCCATTAAGCATTGTTTGGTAGAAAAGACGCCCGTCAGAGATGCTGCTCGAGCCTACAATGTTCCTCGCACCAATTTGCAGCGGTATCTTAAAAAAGTTGGTGACAAATTTGATGACATTACTGCCGTACAAGATGGTGAATTGATGGAATACCTCCGTAAATGCAGCCAACGAACACCTTCGAATATGGTTTGTTTTTGAAGTGAAACTTTTTAAGCGGTGCATTTAAAGCGGCTTTTTAAATGTAAACACTTTAAATTTAAACACTTTTTAAAAAAGCGTTTAGAAGTCTTAAGCTTGTAGTTTTTTTCACTTTCCACTAACACATCCGACATTTTTCAATGATTTTTTTTCTCTAATTTTCCAACAGATTTTCAACCGGGATGAAGAAAAGGATCTCGTCCAATACATTTTGAAATGTGTTGGTCATTTCTACGGGCTCAGCATCACCGAGCTCCGTGAATTAGCATATCAGCTCGCCAAAAAAATTGATGTTTGCCCAGAAGGTTGGGAAGATGAACATATGGCCCCACGGCATTGGTATTATAAGTTCATGAAACGCCACCTCCAACTCGTTCTACGCACACCTGAACAAACCTCAATGAATCGAGCCAAAGCATTTTGTAAATCAAATGTCGATCAGTTTTTTGAAAATTTTAATTCGGTTTTCACTTCGGAGCAGCTTCTCGGTAAACCGTGAATGTTTGATAGAAAATCAAATGGAGGAGTCGCTTGTTGCCCAGAGACAAATCTACGATGCGATCAAGGTAGCAGGAGGTTTAAAGAATATACCAATCTCTAAATCGTTGATTCACGCTGCACGCAATTCCCACTCACGCTATCTGGAGAGACTAGAACAAAAGAAGAAGCAAATTGCAATCGAAGAAACCTCACATGCCGAAAAAAAGCATGTGTTCTGGAACTTAAAGAACTGGAGCATAAAAAGTGCGAACTTCTTAAAGATACGAAAAAAAAGAATCCCTCTTGACCGAACAAATCGAAGCACTTAAAAAGAAAGTTTAAGAAATGTTAATAATTAATATTGTAATAGGTATAAGTGAAACATAAATTATTATAATACTTTTTAATCGGTTATGAAGCAAAATGATACCAAAGTTCGTTAATAATTTGTATTACTAAGAAATGTGTTATAAAATATAATATTCGTTGTTGATTGAAAAAAATAAAGAATTTATTGAAAACGTGTAGCTGCTTTTAAAACATTTTTATCCGTATTACTTATTTTTTAATTCGTCGGCTTAAGCGGCACCATCAGCGCCCACTGGTTGGCAGATTTGAACTAATTTCAGTATCACGGCTCACTGTTTGAATCGTGAATATTTTCCGAGAATCGTTCGAATCAAAATGATCACAAGAAAATAACAAAGAATATATAAGTGTAATGCAACTCGTACATTACATACACATAGTTTTTATTATTTACTTGTAATCATTTTGATTCGAAAAATATTCATGATTCAAACAGTGTGCGGTGATACTGAAATTACTTCAAATCTGTCAACCAGTTGGCGCTTATGGTGTCGCTTAACACGACGAATAGATATCATTAAAATGTTGGTCAGGGAAAAATCAGGGAAAAGTCAGGGAATTTTTTTTCGAGAAAAAAGTGGCCACCATGTTCGCTGTTTTATGAGTTTCTTAAGGTCACTCGTAATCCAAGGAGCGGACGAAGTCTTAAGGCACTTAGTTACGAGTGGAGCATGTTTATCGAAGAATGTAATGATTAAACGAAGTAATTATTCAAAGAAGCGGTTAAGTAATTCCATAGGTGATCAATCTAACTGAATAATTTCAGAGTAGAGCTCTGAAAGATCGCTTCGAAGAGTCTTGTCCATGTCTCCTATCAAATCACTGGTCGAACAAAAAATTTAATTTTATAAGAAATTGAAATTAAATCATGTTCGGCTGCAAATGGAGTCATAGATTGTGAAAAAGTCTCTAGTTTGTCTTTAGAATCGACTAGAAATACGTCTAAAAAACTATGGAAATCAGTTTGGACGGCATGATGGGTTTGTTGAAACGGTACAAGATGTAGGGAATGATCAGAGATGAATTTCATAAGATAACTACTATACAAATTAGAGACAGGTAAGTTGCAATTTAAATCACCAGTAATAATAATGTTTTTATATGTCGGAAGATAGATTCAAATTAGAGATGAATTCAGAGAAGATAAGTCCTGCGGGTCGTCGATAGATAACAACAAGGAGCGGGTTAAAATCATCCTTGAACTTAACATTAATTATTAGATATTCTGGATCATTAATAGATGTATTTTGAGACGATTACAGGACCGGGTGGGACAAAGAAACGTGGAAATAACAAGCTATTCCACCTCCTAAAGTTTAGCGATTCCTCCTAGTCGATGATAAGGCATGATCAATACAAATCAAATTGTATGATGATAATGTAACAGAGGATGATGGTGTGTCGGGATTTAACCCAGTTTCGTTAAGACAAACAATGTGAATTTCTGAGTTATATAAAAAAATTCCTATTTCAGATAAATGCGTCCTAAGTGAATTTATGTTACATTGATAAATATTAAGTAGTTGATGATCGACATGAGTAACCGGAATAGAACTGGTTGCTGAGGTTGAGCAGCTAATAGGCAGTCAAATTAAGCTTTTAAGATTCGAATCCGGACGATGGGAATCGAGGGAGACAAAGCATCTTTTCTATAAAAGATACATTCATTACGAGCCCAAACACGAGTATGTGGGAAAGGCTTTGTTGCGTCTTTACATTTTTTAAAAAGTACGTAGACGGGTCTCGGTAAAAGTTTATTCACAAAAAGAGTTGTGAGATCCGTCTGATACGTTTCAGGAAATATTTCGGTTTTCATGATCTGGCCAACTTTTCTTTTTACATCAATTATCGCATTACGAATGTCGGCCGAGATACATCTAACGATAATAGACACAGTATTCTTGCTAGCGTTCGCCGAGACCTCAGAATAAGTCGGAATATATGCTGGATTAATCTTCCTAAACAAGACTAAGAACAATTGAAATTGACTTAAGTAAAATCTTGACAAGATTCGTCACGCAATATCGATAAGCTCCAGTTCGCATGTAGCCGGAATACCCGTGATTATAAAGTCCGCATTAGGTTGAGCTGAAGCTCGCATATTTTTAAGCTCACGAATATCGGTAGTATTTGACGCGCACGCCGCCGAATTTTGATCAACGCGCTTCGAGATATTGTGCTTGAACACTCGCTAATTAATGCGAGTTCTTCTTTAGCTCGGCCGTGTTTTTTCGCAACTCGCTGCATTCTCGAGTGACTGCTTCATGAACAATGTTATTTTAGCGTCTAAGACAAGAGAGTTCCAATTAGCCGGCATTGAAATAGAGGAAGAATCCGAATTATTCGAGCCGCTTTCGGTAGTCATATTTGGCATTTGTGGCGATAACGCTGAAGCAGTAACTTCAGGAACGATGACGGGTGAGGTAAGTGGAGGAATGTCGGCTCACAACGAGAAAAGACGCTAGTGGGGGAATCAACGTCGAGAGGAGAACTCAGCGAGTTGGAGGTTAGTTGGGTAGGTTTAGAAGGGGGTACAACAGGAGGCGAGGTAAAGACAGGAACACTTGTGATAGAGGGAAGGAAGGGGAAATTATGTGACGTGTCGTTCAAGTAACTTAAAGACCGAGCACCACAAGAATCCTAATTCTGTAGAATTTATTTAATCGCGCATGATCTATGGGAAACGGAGCAACACTCGGCACAAGAACATTTTTTTCGCGCGACTTGTTTACACTTTCGACATGAAAGAACTTGCCCGTCTTGCTGATGTGGAGACAGAAGTTTACGAGTCGATGCTCTAAGCATGAAAGTCGCCGTACCTGTTTACGGTTAAAATGGTGTAAATGAAGCTATTTACGTGCTGAACGATCTGGCGAGGATTATTGGGCGATGCCATAATGGGAAGACGACTTCTCCTCGCAGCTTGCTTACGACCTCGAATTTAAGCTTCACGCAGAGCAGGCAACACGACGAACTGCGAAGCTTTAAGGCATAAATGTGGTAGTCGAAACGAATAGCCAAAATAAGGAAAAACGGGCTCTTGACCATACAAACAGCCCGAAACCGGCAACGAAGAAGCAGCGGAAAACTAAGTTAATCCATACTTTCCGGGACATAGTGAAGGAGGTTACAGCAGAGAATGAAACTGCGGTTGTAGAACCGTGTTTAGCGGCCCTCACACTATCGGGGTCCATAAAAGGTAACAAAGCCGTAAAACATTCTAAAAAAAAGAAGTCGAGGCATGATGCTATTTTGAGCCAGCCTACAGCTGGTGCTGAATGCCAGGACCTGCTACATGAAATCCATGCGGATCTCGAGCCGAAGGATTTCGGTGTGACAGTCAGTTCCATCAGAAGTACCCGTAAAGGATACGTGCTGGTGGAGCTCTCCTCCAAGGCAGATGACTACGTTCAAGGAATGTTAAAGATACAATGATGACTTCTTTGGGTAGTGGGGTTAACTTATCGGGCAACCTCACTAAACGCAGCATTAGAGGCTGTATCAGTGCATTCGCAGTGCTGGACGCGGCCTGTGCTGCAAAACTAGCAAAGGCGCGCAACGTCGCAGTCAGGTGGCGAAGTGTCGAGGGCGGGAGTTCACTCCTACCATTAGGTGTTATGGCTGCGAAGGAGACAGCTACCTCGCCAAGAATTGCACCAGGCGCGAATGCTGTCGCCGGAATCTCAGAACGGGACACCGAGCTGCGCAGTGTCCCACAGAGTTAGGTAGGATTATTACTTTGGGAGTATTAGAAAAATGAAGGCTGCTCTGTAGACTGGACACGCACCTGTGACCTACCCCCTGAAGTAATGCGCGGTTCCGTGGGTTTCTGGTAGGTGAGTTAAGATGTTTAGATTTAGTGGGTGGGCCTGCTCGCAGGACAATCCCAAACCCGAGGGGGTCCCGATGGCTCCCCTATGATAAAGTATTCTCCCACCTTTTCAGATAAAAAAAAACTGCCACTCTACTGCTGCTCTACTACTACTGCCACTGCTACAAGCTACTTGCTGCTGCTCCTGGTACGGTACAACTACTAGTACTACTTGGGTATTGTGGCTAATGCGTGTGTGCCCGTGCGTAGTATCCCGAGAAGACGGAAAACGGGTATCCTTGGCATTGAGAGCAGCGTATCCTGCGGGATGTGTGAACCGATACATACATTTGACCCGGAATCCTATCGAGAGACGAGGGTTCCTGGAGCAAACCCCGCCTTGGACCAATCGGACGTGGTATCGAATCAGGACACTCTTGGCTTTCCTTCGGGCTTGAAGTCTTGAAGAAGCGCATAGATGCTGGCGGGAGCCTTCAAGGATGGTATTCGTCCTCGGTGTACCCCCAGAGTGGGCGAGTCCTGTTACCAAATAAACCGAAGTAGATCCAGAGTCTTACTACCTTAGATCAAGCAGGACAGCAGGACACAGAGTGTACGGTGCTTGCAGTTGCCGAACACTTGACGGGGCATCTGGCTCTTTATCTCGCTGACGTCACGAGAGGTCTAAGAAGAAACTTGCTAGAAGGCACCATGGTTGAAATATCCTCGCGAAAACTTTCTAGCAAGCAAGCCGAGGACACAAGAACGCAGGAGAATGAACTGATCGAACGTCTACAGCGACACTTGAAGCGACGGCCCGATTCTATCGAACAAAGAAGAAAATGCTCAACGACATAAAGGAAGGGATTTAACATGGCGGAAATGATTCTGCAAAGCATTTGTAGGCATCGCATAAGCAAGGGGAAGGCCTGGGCTAAATTACCCAGCGAAGAAGTGAGGCTCATAAAGCCAACCCAAAATGCGGATGGTAAGGTTCAAGATATCAAAGGAGAGAGGAAACTGGATGCAATCATCCCCAGTCCTGAAGCAAAGGATAGAGCCAGGCGCAAAAAAGAGCCCAAAGGGATGAGAAAGAGAATTGGGAAGCGGTGACTAGTCCAGCGAAAGCGAAGTCCAAGACAGACAAGGAAAGCCAGAAGTCGAAGATAGCAAGAGACCTAAAAGACTAAGGGTGGGCGCAGTCCTCATCAAACTTTTCGAGGGCAAGAAATACGCGTACATCCTAAAAATGATCAGAGGAGGTTTGTCACCAGAAGAGCAAGGAGTGGTTGTTAAAACCATTACGGAGACCAAGTGTGGTAATGTACTAGTCGAAGTTTCTGCGCCTAGTACTACCTATATCTACGAAGTAGACAGAAGGTGATTCGGGGAAATGATCTCCGGCAGAGGGGGAAGAGACGAGTACGGCAGCTAGTCCTCAGAGCCTAGATTGAGACTGGGGGGTCTGGGCGTAGTGACTGACCAGACGGAGGTACATACAGTGCTGCGAAAGAGTGAGTTATCAGGGAGAAATGATGTCTCTTAAGATAAATCTGTCCCCCAGTATCAAATGGAGTGGTAAAAGTGCCTTCGTGGAGTTAGAAGAAAAACACGCCGAGCGTCATAAACTGTCATAAACCACCTGCCGGGTGAAGGTTCGTGTCTATCGTACCAGGAGAAGATAAAACGCAAAAAAGGGACGTCGTGACTTCCGTGTAACCAAAGGAAACACATCGGCAGCGGTGCAATAGGAAGCATATTATGAAAAGTTGTTACCGAGCATGATACCAATTTGATTCTGATATATAAACAGTATTGCGACGCGGGTAGCTTGTGGTTCTCAGATAAGCTGGAAACGGCGGAAATCTGTATTTAATACCACCTAAATGTCACAATCCAGTAAGTAATCCCAGGAGAACTGTTTGTATGCGTGCATGCTGCTGACAAATTATGTCAGCACCTAACAAAATATTTGTGATTGTCTGATAAATAATAAACCAATTTATTAGCAATAATGGGTGAAATTCTATTTAATACATAGGGCCTGAAAAAATGGCACGCCATTGGTATTGTCACTTGGCGAACACTGCGATCATAAAGAGCGTTTTCCACATCTAGACATATCAAGTACAAATTGTAATTATTACAAGTGAGTTGAATACAAATAACACAAGAAATTGATATAAAAATTTAAGAAATACCAAAGAATATGTAACATACCTGGCAGGAATCGTACCCTCCATCTTCATTTCCAGCACACAAAAATATTTCAGGAATGTATTCATGCTTACCAGCTTTGAGAAACATTAATTTACAATTGTCATTGCTTAGAATAGGAACAGACACCTGCGATAATTATTTCAATGGAAATATCATACACAATTAATAAAGCTAACTAATAAACTACTAACAGTAAAATATATAACAATAAAATAAATAGATTCTATGAATTTAGACTTACATTCTATAAATGCGTAATAGATTAGTCACAAAATCTTGAAATTTTATAGTCTGATTATGTACTTTATATAAATTGACGAATTTTCAGTCTATTCAGAACCTACGCTCTCATTCCGATCAGCGAGAAATCAGTATATTTTACGTATAAATGCTTATTTCACGTAGATTAGATAACAAATCTTGAAATTTTATAGTCTGATTATATTATTTATATAAATTAAAAATTTTAAGCCTATTTAGAAACGTTGCTCTCATTCCGATTGGAGTGAAATCGACATATTTTAACTACATAGACGCTTTAAGCAAAGTAGATATCTTAATATGTCTATACAACCTTTAGGTGAAATGAACGAGAAAAGTCTCCTCTGTCAAGTAAACATTCAATATATGGGTATTCAACGGCGTACTTATTTGTGATTTTATAAAATTATGACATAATATATTAATTTTTTCTACAAGATGAACTTTCTGGAAAAGAAGGTAATACCACATTTATAACCAAATTTTCAAAGAAAAAGAGACAAATAAATGAAAACAGGAACATGCTTAAAGATCAGTTCTTTATGTTAGGTAAGAATTACATGTGTGTGACTTATTTTCAAATCTATAATTTAATCAAGTAATATATTTCTTAATTTCTTTTCAGATGATGAGAAGGTTGGAAAAGAAAATCAAGATCGTAATGAAATAAAAATAAAAATTACACATATAAATGATGCAGGAAAGGCACAGAAGATAACGTATGTAGTCAATGAACGCAGAAGTAAGAAGAATAAGTTATAAAATTAATAAATAAGAAACGTAGATCAAAGTTAAAATATAAATTAAGTGTAAAAAACGGCTTATCCCCTACGATAGTATAAATAAATTAATTCCCCGACGTTTCGGTTGACTAGCGACCATCTTCAAGAGGATTGAAATTGACTAGCACAGTGTTCGGTATATATATTTTAAAAGTTAAGTGAGTGGTAGTGAGAAACCTTCATTAAGAAGTGCAATGATTTCGTGTAAACGTTATGATTCCTCTATAGTATTTAAGGGTTGTTTTTGCAGTTTTATGTGTATTGTTTCAGAAATGCGTCTATTACATATTTTATTTACAATGTCTATAATTTTTATATTATTCCATTTAAATTTATGTGAGTAATCTAGTCTATGGTTCGTTATTACTGATTTGTTTTGTGAAGGTCGGTTTATATTACTTTTATGTTCGTTAATTCTTACTGTTAGTTGTCTTTTTATTTCACCAACATATCCGCGGGCAAAATATCCGGGCGACAAAAAATCCGCAGACAAATAAGTATGTGAACCGCGTAGTTCTAGGACATTCTATATATCTTTTGATTAGTCCCGAAACTATCATTTTTATAGATGGATATACATATATATATATATATAAACTTGCCGTCCCTCCATTTCGCGGACCGTCCGTAAACTGCCAAAAGTCCGCAAAATGACCAATCTGTATCGATTTTGGTCCGCAAAACAGTCAATCGATAAATGTATATAATTATGTCTAAGTGTTTTGTATGTCTTCTGTATGTCAGTACAAACCGGCCTTATACTAATAATGCCATCGAGTATAATGAGTTGGTGGGGGGCTGCGCCCATAGACCCCCCCCCCCCCTAAAAACTACACTAACCTAAGTAACCCTACTTTCTGCCTAGAACCCATTATAGGTTCTAGAACCATAGATTTTTTATCGCGGATATTCTTTCCACTTATATGTTGTTGCACGGATATTTTGACCGCGGATATTTTGTCGCGCGGATATTTTGTCTGCGGATATTTTGTCGCGCGGATATTTTGTTCGCGGATATTTTGTCTGCTGATATTTTGTCGCGCGGATATTTTGTTCGCGGATATTTTGTCCGCGGATATTTTGTCCACGGATATTTTGTCGTGCAGATATTTTGTCGCATATATTTTGTCGCGTATATTTTGTCGTCGGATATTAAGTCACGTCACGGAGAATATCATCTACATAACGGGGGTGAAAGTTAATTTTTGTAGACATTCATTTTCAAGATCATTCATAACTATATCAGTGAAACTAGGTGAAACGAACGCACCCATGGGTGTCCCGAAAACTTGCTTATACAATTTTGCATTGAATACAAAAATTTATTATCAAAAAGGATATTAATTATGTTTAAGATATCATCCAGTTGCGTGGTCGAGAATCTAGCGATCCTTGCGTATCTTTCTGTAATACTATTTTTGACTAGGATTAACGGAATATTTGTAAACAAGGATGTTACATCTAAAGAGATAAGGTAATGTAATTATCTGGTATAGTGGCACATTTAAGAAAGGAATGTAACTCTCTACTATTTGTCATGTGGGATTTCGGTTTCTTTGTTGTGGATAATAAAAAGTTTTCGAGAAAATTTGAGGTCATATGTGGGCTAATTGTAGAAAAATGGAGAAAATCCTATTAGAAAACAGCTATCCGTTACCTTTCATGACAAAACTTATTAAAAGGAGACTACATTTACGGAACACAGGAAATAGTGGTAATAAAATAGTATATTGTGTATCTAGGGCGGAAAGGCATGTATTATGGTGCGGGCGATACTGCAGCTCGAGTCGTAGGCAAAGACGAGGCGAGCCGAAGGCAAGCCGAGTCATGCCGTAGACCAGGGATTCAGCATCGCCCGAGCGTGTAATGCATTTCCGCCCGTGGTACACACGATACTTTTTGTCACACCTGTCGACAAAAATGCCACCTTACTGGCCTGCGGTAACGAGTGGCGGGCTGTTCGGAAAAAAGCAGAGAGTACTGAGTGCTCTCTGGAAAACAGTGGTTACTGTCCGGCCGTCTACGACTCTTCCGTTTCCTATCTTTCGGGCTCGCTTGTACTTAAACTCTACATTTTAGAATAGGGCTCTCCGGGACTTTTTTATAGGAAATTCCCTCCTCTACAAAAAGGTCTAGTGAATTTTTGCCGTATCATGCACTGTTTGTGATACGGAAGCGATAGAATGAAAAACAACCAATTTTCAGAAAATGGCGGCGGACGCCGAAATCTTTGGTTTTCATTCTATCGCTTCGGTATCGAAAACGGTGCAAGATACGGCAAAAATTCACTAAACCTTTTTTGTAGAGGAGGAAATTTCCTACAAAAAAGTTGCTGAGAGTCCTATCTTATAATGTATAGTTTAGGCAAATGCGAGCCCGAAAGATAAAAAACGGAATTATCGTGGACGGCCGGACAGTAGCCAGTTCTTTCCAGAGAGCACTAGGTACTCTCTGCTTCTTTCCGTGTGTAATGAGTTCAGCGGAAGTAAACATTGAAAAACGCCCGTGCTTATGCGCAGTTGCGTCCTCGGCAATAAATGGCTACTTTCCGTTCACTTAACCTGCACGGAAATGTGACAGTTTTGTGCAGGTGTGACAAAAAAGCATGTAAAGGTTATTTGCAAATACCATATGTACCAAACGTATACAAATCCATAGACCGTTTATTAAGAAACATAGATATGAAAGTCGTTCCTGCATTACAACTTATCAAAATTTATTAAAAAGGGAAAAGATAAATTGTCAAAGATGAACACCAACTATGCAGTATATTGCATACAGTGTAATGACTGTGATGCAACACATGTTGGTAAAATAAAAAGACAACTAACAGTAAGAATTAACGAACATAAAAGTAATATAAACCGACCTTCACAAAACAAAGCAGTAATAACTAACCATAGACTAGATTACTCACATAAATTTAAATGGAATAATATAAAAATTATAGACATTGTAAATAAAATTGTAATAGACGCATTTCTGACACAATACACATAAAATTGCAAAAACAACCCTTAAGGGGTTACGCCACCCTGAAAGCGTATAAAATGCTGACATCAAATTTCAATAATTTTGTTTGCGCTAATACTGTACATTATTTTTTTTTTCTTTTTTATTGCTTAAATCTACACATATTCAGAAGTTTTGACATAAAAATTCATTTAAAAATGACGGAGATATGGTGATTTGAGTGCGGATCGAATTTTGACGAGTGAGCTGACGGTCCCCAGTGCAGACACGACATTTTTCACCTGAAACGATAAAACAAAATGTTTTCTTAAACTTCAGTACAATACGCATGGTGTAGCATAGCCGTTTTAGAAAAAAAATTTTTTTCGATAAATGGGAGCATTTTGAAAATTTGCTGGGTGTTCTAACACTTAAATTTGTTACTTAACAAATCATAAAAATTGTAAAACTTAATAAATCAAAAAACCCCTATGCTACACCATAGATAATATAATAAAGAAGATATGTTATAAATTTCAAATAAATCGGTTGTATAGTTTTCGAAATATCCGGGGGGCCAGTTCGAAAAACATAGTTTCGAGAAAAACGCAAAAGAAGATAAAATTGTGTTTAAAACCTTATACATTTTTTTGGTTTTCTTTACCTTTCAATCTGCAATTCCAGGCCCATATAAGACTCCTTCAGTGGCAGCAGCGGCGTCTTCGTGTTTTTTTTGGGCAGCTCTTTTTAATTGCCTTGATTCCTTTGTCGCTTCTTGAGCTCACAACTCGGCTACAGTTATTCGGTGCTTATTTTGGTCTTCGCACATTCGTTGCGCGTTCGGTCCAATTTTTAAATTCAGCAATTGCATTATTAATAATATATTTTCATATCCGACGTTGAATATGCTGCATGCAATATACGTTGCAATTTCGACAATTTTTGCATCACTCGAGGTCGCTTTTGGTGCCATTGACCAAATTACGGAATTTACACTCTCATTGTTGTTTTGAGTGAATCCTCCTAAACAACGCTCCAATAAATCATCGTTACTTAATGTTACGTATATGGGTTTGATAGCATTTTGAACTTCAATTGGAAGAGGAGATGCATGGTCGTAATTCTTCAAAGTTCCAGAAACCTTTGCCTTCTGCCAGGTACACCAGGAGTTTTCTCCGGAAGGACACAGATGATGCTGAGGTTTCTTATTGCTTGAAATTTTGTGATAAAATGTTGCCCATATAGCATCTCTCATGTTTTTTATCGAATCACAATGTCTTCTAATAGCAAGTCCATAATAAACTGTCAGTTCGTCAATCAGTTTGGCAGTAAGCTTGCCCTTACCTCCAAGAGCCTTTTTTACCTTACGCAGATGTGTGCCCATTCGTTTTTGGTCATGTCCAATACATTTCTTTTTTTTATGTTGATATTTTCGTAAGGTTTTGAGTTTAACACGCTTTTAAAAGTTTTACTATCTACCGGCAGCTACCTGCGTCCGAACACGCTTAGACCGCGCTCCCACTGCAACGCGCATAACATTCTCAATATTTGAAATATTTCTATCGGACTAATCGTAAAATGTTCCTGACACTTCAGACTTCAAAAAAATCTAAAAAACAAAAAAACTTTTTTTATTTCAGGGTGGCGTAACCCCTTAAATGCTATAGAGGAATCATACTGGTTACACGGCAGATATTATTAGATGAATAAAACACGTAGGAAAAAAGTGATAATTTATATTTCACTTATACGTAGTTTTAACAGACTTTTAGAAAGTGACCGCAATCCGTACTCTTTTACATTAATGAATCGAACGCGATGAAGATACAAAATATTTTCGTATGCGAGAATTATCACCCCATGTCGTACGGCCGTTACGATCATGAGGGCGCAAGATCGACTGACTCGCCGCGGTCTTCTTCCTCGTCGCGTACTTCCTTTCCTACTCTACCGGAAATTTTTTGAAACACTACAGTAGTCATAATAGCGCCTATTTTACAACTCGGTCATCCTCACTTAACATTCGTCTCGAATGTTCCTGGTTTCTTTTTGCTTTCTTAACATAATAACTAAACGCAGAAACGTAACAATGTCGATTTTTTCTCTAATAAAAACTAAGTCTCTTGCATTACATATTATTCGCCAGTACTCGCATCCTTCTCATGTTCCATCGTTCCAATATTTATCCATTTTTTTAATCGATCTGAAGATAAAATTGAGTCACATGATCTAGCCGACACGTTAAAACCTGGTACATCTTTTATCATATATCTATTATTTTCAAGAACTTTAGCCACGCGATATGGTCCTTTGTAAAGTGATTTTAACTTTCGATTTTCACCTGTCTTGGCCACGCCATCACGAATCATAACCAGGTCACCTTCCTCATATAATGAAGGTTTCGTATGACGTTTATCGTATACAACTTTATTATAGTTTTTAACCTTTTCAACCGATTCAAGAGCCAAATCACGTATACTTTGACGTTGAACTTCTGTATCTAACTCTATTTTAGATATTGGTTTAAGATAATGTACCAATTCCGTATCCGTATGATTGCGTTGATCGTAGCCAAGAAATACTTTAGATGGCGAGGCTTTTATGGAAGAGTGCATTGTATTATTTATCATGTATTGAATCGTACTAATCATATCACTCCATGAATTATTATCCTTAACTATTTTCTTAAGCGACGATTTTAAAAATCTATTAACCCTGTCTACAAGGCCGTTAGCCCATGGGGCGGCCACTGCTACCTGTCGATGCTTTGTATTTCTTTTCGTCAAAAACTCAGTAAATTCCTGAGATGTAAAAGCAGAACCCTTATCCGTAACCACCTCCTGGGGATTTCCATACATATTAAATAAACTTAAAAATTATAAAATCGCTTCTTTAGATGTAGTTGATTTAACGGCAAAAAGCCAAGTAAAGCGCGAAAAAGCCTCAATAATCAATAATATATGTCTGCACCCGTCCGAAGCCTCGTTCATCGGTTCAAAATAATCCGCGTGTAAGATTGGAAAAGGACGTGAAGGATAGTCCGTTTTAGATTGACCTTCTCGTGCATTAGATGATGAATTATTGACAAGACAGGATAAACAATTATCTGTGTGGTCTTGAACTTTTTTACGTAACGATGGAAACCAATAATTTTCACCAATACCTTGGACCGTTTTCTCTGGACCACAATGAGCCATTTCATCATGATATATGGTACACGTATGATATTATGTATCATGGACTCAGGAACCGCGAATCTTGGTCGATCATCTCCTTTTCTAAAAACTAGACCATCAATAAGCACGAACTTATCATTATCTGCGAATTTCAGATCTTCTGCTATAGTTTTTAATCGCGTATCGTGTAATTGACGGTACTCTAATTCGCGTTCCAAAGGTATCGGTTGTACTAGTGCCACCGCCCGCGACAATGCATCCACATGTGGCATCAAACTACCGGCCCGATGTTTCATTTTAAACTTATAATTTTGTAAACGAAGCATCCATCGCGCAATACATGGATTTAAATGTGCCTTATTAACGGCGTACACTAACGCATGCCAGTCAGTAATAATTGTGAATTGCAACCCGTGCAAATAAATATGGAAACGTTCCACAGATTTCACAACCGCGAGCATCTCCAATTCGAAACTATGAAATTTCTCTTCCGATTTATTCGTTGTTTGATTTAAAGTATGCCACAGGCGCCCATTTACCCGACAATTGCTTTTGCAATAAGATTCCAGCTAATGCTGATGAACTAGCATCCGTGTGTAATTGAATCTCTAAATTCGGATTATAAATCTGTAAAACAGGGCCCATGGTTAACGCAGATTTCAGAGCTTCGAACGCGAGCACACAGCTGTGGTCGAAATTGAATTCCACCGACTTTTTCAGAAGATTCTGTAACGGTTTTGCAATTTCGGAATAACATCGAATAAATTTTCGGAAATAATTAGTGAGCCCCAAAAACCGTTGCACATCGAGCACAGATTTTGGCTGTGGAAAATCCCTTACAAATACCGTATGACGATGGCTGAGAGTAATATCGTCTGGAGATATTATATATCCTAAATATTCAATCGTGTTTTTTAAAAATTGACACTTTGAAACATTAATTTCAAAATGATGTTGTTTTAACAGTGAAAGAACTTCACGAAGAACTGCCAAATTTTCTGTGATCGTTGTGGTTGCAATTAAAATATCGTCAATATAAACGATTACTTTATCTTCACGAATTAAAGCCTCCAAAACCTGAACTAATTTCTTCTGAAATTCTGCCGGAGATTCAGAATAACCAAAAGGAAGAAAAAAATATTCGAATTGCCCGTCGGGCGTCGCAAACGAAAAATATTCAGTATGTTCAGGGTGCAATTTCACCTGATTGGAAACCGTCTTTAAGGTCCAAAGATGTAAAAACTTTTTTATCAGCTAAACGAGACAAACAATCTTCTATCAAAGGAAATGGGTATTTTTGTTTAACCACACAATCATTGAGTGGCCTAAGGTCAATTGTCCGAGCCATTCCTTTTCCTAACCGGCACTACTCTAGCGCAATATGGTGACGTACTAGGTTCAATTATTTCGCGATTAAGCAGATCATCTATTATCTCGCGGATCTGCAAACGTTCCATCCAAGCAAATTTTCGCAGCGCATATGTAAAAACAGAATTATCTTTATGAGCGACTTTCATAAGGTAATCATCTACCAATGGCGGTACCGTGGTATTCTCCACGTCGCGCAAGATGTCCAATAAATCGCATTTTCCATTTTCATCAACGTTCAAATCTGTCTTTTCCAATGTATTGATAACACTTCCGTTTAAAATTTCCGCGACGTCAGCATGTGCAACCTCACTAAAAAGTCGATATCGATTTTCCAGTTCCTTAATAGAAGGATTAAATATAACCTTAATTGCATGCTTTTCCAAAAAATCCCGACCTATCACTAAATCAGATGAGACAGAATCCTTTTGCAAAACATGCAATAAAATATTAAGCGGCGAATTGGAAAAATTATCAATTTCTATATCCGTTTCTATATCCCTATATATATATATATTTATTAAAAACAGAAGGTCGAATAAAAGAGACAGGGCTTCCTGTATCTAAAAGCGCCACAAGATTACAAGCACGACTATTAAGAGACACAACGCGCAACAAAGAGCCCTGAGTCTCGATCACATATTCACTACACATACCAATACATGCCACTGTAGACGACGTCTCTTCGCTCTCTTCATCTACCGCCGAAACTTGTGAGAAATTCGCAGTATTCGTTGACTGCTGTTGCTCCCTTCTCTTCCTTTTGAAACGGTCCGCTTGAGCATGACCCTTCATGAATAATGACAATAATTTTTCCCTCGTTGCCAATCTTGGATCGGTTCTCTTCTGAGAAAAACTGTTAAAATCGCCACCACGATTTATTTCGTACGATTTTTTTCTTCGTAACTGTATAATCCACAGGTGAGAGGGTAATATGGTACATCTCCTCCAAAAATTGATCTATAGTATCGACATGTAGAGATGCGGCAGTTTCACGCAATGAACGACTACCGATTCCATTAATTAATAATAAATAAGAATCGCCGTAACCGTTCTCGACCGGCAACCGGCAGGAAATGCTGTGCTCTCAGTGTGGAAAAGAGGGGGTACTATCCCGTGACTGTTGCCGAAAGTCACTGGGTAAAGATAGAATCTGTGCTCCGGATATCCGAGAAGAAAGACGGCCAACCCTAGATGTCTCCATACTGGGATCTCGCTACCAGGCCCTTATAGACACCGGCGCTGCCATCTCTTACTTGAGCCCACGAATGACTAACGACTGTCAGCGAAAGGGATTGCACCGCACTCCCACTCATTCCAGTGCACGACTTGCAGATGGGACAGTCATTAGCGTTTCCGAAGAGATAACACTTCCTCTCCGTATGGGTCAACGCACTATCACTCACAACTGTGCCGTATTACCTGGTCTACAGTGTGACCTTCTGTTTGGCATCGATCTACTGAAGGTTCTCAATATCTGATTGAGTCTATCCGAAGATCTCCTGGAAACTTCCGGCCCAAAAGGAAAGGTACGCTCTCCATGTTATTTTATTCAAACCGTTTCTGTCGAAAGAACAAAAGAAAACTTTGAGGAATTCTTACGCAGGGAATTAAACAAATTTCCGGACGCAATAGGCCGCACCTCAAATACCGAGCACATAATCCGGCTGAAACCAGGCACAATGCCGATCAAACAGCGATATCGGCCCCGCAACCCAGCGATGCAGAAGATCATTGATCAGGAGGTCCTCAGAATGGAAAAAGACGGTATCATCGAGGCATCCACGAGTCCATGGAGTTCACCCATTGTCCTTGCCAAGAAAAAGTCCGGCGAGCCCAGATTTTGCATCGACTTCCGTAAACTGAACGAAGTAACGGACAAAGATGCTTATCCACTGCCCTTCATTCATGTTACTTTGGCCAAACTCACCGGTGCCAAACGTCTGACTACGATTGATCTCCTTAATGGTAACTGGCAGGTGCCATTATCTCCAGACAGCCGTCCGCTCACTGCGTTCACCGTACCAGGACGTGGACTTATGCAGTTCCGAGTCATGCCCTTCGGACTGTACTCCGCTCCCGCCACCTTCCAGCGAATGCTCGATCAGGTGTTGAGTCCCGACATTGAGTCATACGCGATGTGTTACCTTGACGACATCATCGTGTTCAGTCGTACCCTGGAGGAACATCGAAGTCACCTTCAAGAAGTCTTCCGACGTCTCCGTACCGTAGGATTGACAATCAATCCCGAGAAATGTCACTTCGGCCAAAACTCCCTGAAGTACCTGGGACATATTGTGGAAGAGGGAGGAATCCGCACCGATCCCGAAAAAGTGGAAGCCATCGCCCGTATGTCACCGCCGAGAGATATCAAAGGAATCCGTCAGTTTATAGGGTTGGTATCATGGTACCGGCGAATATACCATTCGATTGCCAAACCAATCACTCGTCTTTTCAGCAAGAATTCTCTCTGGAAGTGGGGTCCAGAAGAAGAACAGGCATTCTCCACACTGAAATCTCGCCTGACACAAGCACCGATTCTCGCCAGTCCGGATTTCTCGAGAGAATTTACTTTTCAAACCGACGCGTCAGCCTACGGACTCGGATGAGTCCGAACTCAGGAGTTCGATGAGGGCGAAAGGGTGATCACCTACGCATCAAGGACACTGCAAGGGGCGGAATGTCGCTACAGCGCGACCGAAAAAGAGTGTTTGGCGGTCGTGTGGGTGATCCGCCAAATGCGGTCGTATCTAGAAGGCTACTACTTCCACGTCATCACCGATCATCAGGCTCTCCAATGGCTAGACCGTCTCAGCAATCCGTCCAGCCGCTTGGCTCGGTGGGCCTTGGAACTGCAACAGTACACGTTCAACGTCCTGTAGGCCGATCATTTACCGGAACTGCCAACTGCTTATAACTCGGCAGTACATGAAGCCACGGGTTTCACACCGATTTTTCTAAACCACGGTAGGGAAATACGTATTCCGGGAGAATATTATAAAGCACCGCCAGACGTACCGAATGGAGATAACCGCATTCCTCACTTCCAGGACTGCATGGAGCTAGTACGAGCTAACTTAGCTCGAGCATTTTCCCATCAGAAGAAGCACTATAACAAGCATCATCGAAGCTGGGTGCCCCAACTTCGAGACCAGGTCTGGAAACGGGAAAGGCCCCTTTCAAAAAAAGTTGCTCACCGAAGCTCCGCTATATGTCCAAGATTTAGTGGACCCTATACCGTTATCGGTTCCCCTTCTCCCGTGATGTTCGATTACTAATTAAACTTTAAGTAAATAAAATCAATTATGTGCGAACAAGGACACACATACGATTTTTCTTACAAATTACCAAAAGATGTGCAACTAAATTACAATAAACACATTATTGATAACGAGCAACTCGTGCAAATAAAAAGCACCTATGAGACCCGTTAATAATAATTTGCCAAAGTAGCAAATCATCGTACACTGTTAGAAATACCTGCAGTAAATCTAACAACAATCACCTTTCACGACGTAGACAGCGATAAACTCTAAAATAATTAAGATTGTTGATAGATACCAAAACCTGCATAAAATATAAGAATATACTTACGCGAAGTCGCATCGCACATATTGCATGTCGACATAATAAATTATTAAACCATTTTAGTTAAACCGTGTTTAACATTTAGTTACATAAAGTAACGGGCAAAATTTCGGTAAGCATTTTTACGACCGGATGTTGTAAAGACAAAATTTAAACATTCTCCAGTATCTTTCCTCCCGAAAATATATAAAAAGTACAAAGATGTTGTCTCAAACCTTTCGTGGAAAACATCTTTGTCCTAAAATATCGTGGCTACTACTTCAAGACTCTTATCATACTCTAACTTTGTCACATGACGCCATAACTAAAAACACATGCGATACATGCAGTCGACGGAAAAGAAAAGTAATCCTAATACTCACTAAAACGATTGATTATTTTCCTAAAAATTTGAAGAACGGATGTCGAAACTATAAACATCGGGAGTAATAAAGATCGATTATTTTTCGTTAACCGACAGCTGCAGATAAGAGGCACTTGAAATACCGTAAACAAGCCATGTTTAGAAATTCCGAAGCCCGTAACTGAATATGAATCTCGAAGAAAATAAGGGACCTGCCACGTCACCTTCCCTCCTTCTCTACTCATCCCTACTCCGTAGCACCTAGTGTATATAATAAGTATGCGTTGCAAGCGAGAGCAAGGAATACGACAACGAACTTTCCCTCTCTCTCCCTTCACCCATCGCCAGCATAGTAACTGAGCGATAGCACGCGATTGGTCGTGCCCCACTCCGCAGCATGCGCCTGCGCCCCTGTCCGAACAGAGGAGAGCTCCTCAGTGCAGTGGACAGACAAATCAGTTCTTCGTCATCAGTCAACTAGTTAACAACTAGCTTTAACTCCGGAACCCGAGGGTTTAAACTCAGTTCGCGCACGTGTTCCCCTTATTAACTATTTCGATACTTAACCTCACGCGTTTGATTTTAAAATCAATATTAAAGTAAAAGAGGAACTGAATTGTCGGATTTAAACAATAGTATTGTATTAGAAACATTGCTTTGAAATTAATAAATATATTGTAGAGAATATATATACTTCTTACTGCTACTTTATTCGGTTGATTTTCGCCTCCCCAAAAAGAGAACTGTCGCCTCGAGTTATTCAAGCCCTCAACGTTTCCGAAGAAAGGACGCTACCAAGCCAAGGAATCAGTCGAAGAGGAGCCAGAGTAAGTTTACTTTCGATAATATCAAATTCAAGTAACTTCACTTTCCTTTTTTTAAATTAACTTCAATATAACTTGCATTGCTTTAAAATTTAAGTCAACGTTTTAATTTGAAACGTAGTGAAACTATAATTATTCAAATAGATTTTGTTCGAGATTTTGCATTTCGGGTATTAATATTATATTCTCTTATTCGAGTGAATTTAATTTATTAATCTAGGTTAAAATTTCTGGAGAAATTGTTGTCCTTAATTCAAGTTTTTATCATCTTACTGGTGTTCATAATTTTATTGTCTTTACGTAAATCAATTTACTATAATTCAGAACATCAATTTCGGGAGTTTGTTGCGATAAATTATAATCATTTTACACCTCGCACTCGTTACCCCCATCAGGACGTAACAACAGCAGCAACAGCAACGACCGACCCGGCCGATTCAAGGACCGCCAACCCCGACTCCATCGGTCGCCAGCAAGACGCCTCCAGGCCCATCCGATGGCCGCCATGACGACCTCCGGTAAAAATTGTTCCCCCTCGCCGGCTATGGTCAGTCCTATGCCACCTGTACCGACGATGACCATACAAATGGGTCTGCGTCAGGTGACCGTACCACTGGACGTGGTCAAACGCTTTTGTAAATGGATGCACCGTACACCCAGTGGCTATTATCGGGCTCGATGGGATGCCGCAGGAAAACTATGACGGGTCACCTTCCACGCCAGCCTAAGTGAGTGATTTTTGTACGCATCCGTAGTCGACAAACGTACCAGTTCCGTTCTACCGAAGATCTCACCATTATTATAGTTTAAGTTCGTTTTTTGTTTTTTACGCACTCCGACGAAAATACGTCAAAAGTTTTTGCTCCCTAATTTTCATCGAAACGATCCATTGGACCCCTTAGGTGATTTAGTTATATTGTTTAGACGTAATTCCTTCTGCGTTGTATGCACGTTCGTTCTCCCGTTTATTCTAAACCGAAAAAAACCTATATTGTGGAAATAAATAAATTCCGCAGCAAAAATTTTGCATGCATCCGTTATTCCGCTTTATGATAAACCGGTTAGTAAAATTATTTAGTATGTAAGAGTGCGGTACCGTTACGTTTCCTCCTAATTTTTCTTTCATTTTGTTTTCCGAGGAAAGGTGGGAGTGAAACGAAGTTTCTAAATCGCGCGGCTATTGCGACTAACGCCGCGTTGCGCCGCACCTCGGAACTCGCTCCCCGGAATCTTCGGCGCTCGCAGCGGATCCGGCGCGGTATAGATAGTGCGCATAGTATATGCGCCGTGGTACGCGCACCGTCTATCCCACGGGGGCGGGGGATATTGCGCGTATAACTTCAGGCGCTCGACCAAGGGGCGTCACTTCTTCCCAGCCCGTTTTCCGACGGGCCTCCTCTCCCTTACACTCGGTGTCTCGCGGGGTGTATCCTCCCGAAGGTTACGGGTTTATAGCTCTGACCTCCATCTCTCTACGCGGGATGGAAGTACGGTGACTCGTGGTGCTTCCACTCTTCCCGTCTGAAGTACGATGACTCGCGATGCTCCAGACCTTCCCGTCCAACCGTCCGGGGTGGAGGTACGGTGACCCGCGGTACCTCCATTCTCACTTCCAGAGTACGGTGACTCGCGGTACTCTGGACCCCCCCCCCCCCCCCCACCCACTGTCCCGTAGATAGACTCTCCTGAATATGCTCCTCGGCATCCGAACCGGGTCCTCGCAACCGCTCCTTACCAGCGACCGTACCGAACCGCCGTAGCCGTTCTCGACGGCTACCGTACCGAACCGCAGTAACCGTTCTCGACGGCGACCGTACCGAATCGCCGTAACCGTTCTCGACCAGCAACCGTACCGAATTGCCGCAACTGTTCCCGAACCAACAACCGCACCGAATTGCCGCAACCGTTCCCCGCATTTAACGAACGCGTCTTAAACCTACACGCTCCACGGCTGAGCGGCAAGGCGCACATACCACCTGTAAGTAGGGCTGTCAAAGTAAAATATAATTACTTTCTGTCTCTTACCCTACGGGTTGTTATTTTTCCTTCCGTATCGAAACTAAATCATGGAAATGTTCAAAGATGTTTCGAAAAAAGGTGGTAATTTGCCTGAATACAGGATTGTTAAACAAAACCGCAAAATTGACTACGTGAATTTTGATGATCCAAATGAACTTGTTAATCGTTTGCGCCTTCTAATGGTATCGCAAGATGCTGGTAATACAAGTCTTTCGAATTAAATTTTATCGATTATTGAACAGTTGCGCAAAGCTAATATAATCTATTAAATGCGTGATAATTACGCCAGTATCATAATACTTACGTCTCCACGAGCACGGAAGCAAGTATTTCAAAGTGTTGAAATTGCCACATATGGTTCTTATGATTTTAAGAAAAGAAAGTTATGTAATATCGGAATTCCGAAAGATTCGGATGATGCCATTACTTTGAGAATGTTCCACGCATCTATTCGCGATATTAAACAAGAAAAAGATGAATTGTGTAAAGGTGTAATTAAAAATAATGAGAAGATTGTATATTTTGAAAAAAGTATAAATAAAATGCATCAAGATATAAATAAAAATTATAATGAAATAGAAAAGAGGCGGATTATATCTTCAGATATCGGAAATTATACTTTTGAATTACATCAAGAAATAACTAAACATAACAGTAATTTAAATAAAAATAATTACAGGCTTAGCAATCTTACGAATAATATTACTGTCGTAGAACAGGAAATAAAGAAAAATAAAGATGATTTAAATAAAAATAATGGTTTGATTGATAGTCTTGCGGTAGATATAGCTAATACAGATGGAGACTTGACAAAACATACCTATGACATAAGGGACAGTAGTACTGTAGCTCCCGATGCTGAGAAATTAATTTTTCTCCTAGAACAAAATGTACTTAAAAACAGTGAAGCCTTAAAGAAGATTAATGCAATAACGGCTGTTATGAAGAGGGACATTTCACATATGAACCCCACACAGTGGGTGATTCAATTTTATTTCACAAAGTTTTTTGCGAAATTGATAACTTTTGACATGAACAAGATAATGGATTTCTGTAAAACCGAAATTCAAAGCAGAACTATGCAGAATAAAGAAAAAATAATTGAAAAGAATGAAAGTAATTTTTCGGTTAAAAATTATACTGTTTAAACAATTCATTTGTGGGAATTCGTTTTGCGACAGCAGTAAACATTCGATTTAAGGTGAATATTCTTTGAATATTAATAAATTTAAATTTGGTGGGTTCTCCCTGCAGCGCAATTGGTCGTGAGTGCATCAATCAAACGTTCCAACATGGTTGAAATATTTTCCTAGCGCCATCTGTCGGAATCCTTCCGATTCCCGAGCCAGCGGCTTTTTTGAAAAAAAATTTTTAAAGAAAAATGTTAAAAATGCTGATTGGAGATGTTAATTTTATGAAAAATATGAAGAACCCGAAAATATGTGAAAAATTCAGAAAAAATAACGGGGAACTTGGAAGAACATTCGGCAGATACCAGGGTACTATCCTGGGACCTTTCGATTTCCGGTCGAATGCTCTAACCTAATTTTTTCTGAATTTTTCACATATTTTCGGGTTCTTCATATTTTTCATAAAATTAACATCTCCAATCAGCATTTTTAACATTTTTCTTTAAAAATGTTTTTTCAAAAAGGCAGCTGGCTCGGGAATCGGAAGGATTCCGACAGATGGCGCATGGAAAATATTTCAACCATGCTGGAATGTTTGCTTGATGCAATCACGACCAATTGCGTTCCAGAGAGAACCCACCAAATTTAAATTTATTAATTGTATAATACCATCCTGCAAAAAAATCATTCTTTGAATATGTTCTCACTGCTTATAACAGGAGTTTGCTTTAGTAGAAATAATTTTAAAATTATTACGTTATTGTTGTTATTGTTTAAACAATTAACGGGAGCAGACTTGCTTTGGGGAAGATTAAAAAGGTAATTTCAAGTTCGAAATTTGATTCCGAATTAGTAAATTACCTTTTTAATCTGATCATAAAATAAAAGAGCCCTGGTAGGAACCATTTAAAAATAACTCACTATTATTGATATTATTTAAACAATCACCGGAAGCAGATTCACATTGGCACAGATTGAAACGCTCATTTCAAGATGATTTTTGTTGCGGCACTTCTTTACTGCTCTTAAAAAATATCCACAATGGAAACAATTAAAAAATTACTCATTATTATTGATATTGTTTAAACAATTACCAAAATAGATTGTTTTAGAGGCAGAACAAAATGATAATTTTATGTTGAATTTTTTTCGTAGAATTTGTTCAATTCTCATACAATAAAACTACCTTACCTGAAAAAATGTATAATTTAATATTGTGATATTGTTTAAACAATTACCGGAAGCAGATTCACATTGGCACAGATTGAAAAGCTCATTTCCAGATGATTTTTTTTTGCGTAACTTCTTAACTGCTCTTACAAAACATCCGCAATGGGAATAATTTAAAAATAACCCATTATTATTGATATAAATGATAATTTTTTTCATAGAATTTGTTCAATTCTCATACAATAAAACTACCTTACCTGAAAAAATGTCTACTTCAATATTGTTGATATTGTTTAAACAATCACCGGAAGCAGATTCACATTGATTTTTGTTGCGGAACTTCTTTACTGCTCTTAAAAAACATCCACAATGGGAACAATTTGTAAATGGTTTTTTTGTATATCTGTCAATTTGTTACATTATGGTCTATACTTTTCCGTCCGATTATGGAAAATTATAGGTCACTGCATGAAAAGAAGGATTGTATATATCAGACACAAATACTTTATTTTTTGTAAAATATCAAATACTGGAGTCGGGTAAACGCATACATATCATCGCATTAAATTATCATAATTCATATTTCATTATATTACATATCGCAACAAACATCATTAGGCCAATAAAAATCATTATTTAAAATTCACACGTCATATTGTCATCAACTTTCACAATAAACATACAATTCGGTTAAATTACGCGAATAAAATTAAGTCACAACGAATAAATTACGCGGATAAAATAACGTCAAATACGAATAACTTACGCGGATAAAATAAAGTCGAATACGAATAACTTACGCGGATAAAATAAAGTAGAATATTAATAAATTACGCGGATAAAAGAACATTGACATAACATATCTGTCATACCGCTTTCACCGCATTTACGTGGAGAGAAGGAGCACTGTCTTCTTATCTGCTTCGGTGATGCTGCGTCCAGTAGTATTTTCTGTTCTCCGTCGTTAATTTTTATTGTCCTGAGGACCGTCCAAAATCCGCCGGTCGAAGTGGATCTTAGATTGGTTGGTGAGCGTCTCCCCGGGTACCCTTTTTGCTCTATAGCCGTCTCGGCTTGCTGCACTCTTAGAATCCTCAAAAAGGAGAAAGACGGCTAATTTCGTTCCTTTTGATTGAATATGGAGAGTGGATTACGCTCACCTTTAAACTTCGATCGGGTTGGTCGAAGTTTTTCGTAGAACACCGCAGATTCCTCGAACTCCGGACCCGTCCCAATGACCTCGTGGTTCCAAGTTCTGAAGGTCCGGATTGCGGTGTCCAGGTCGTAGTTGTTCGGAAAAAGAGTGAGCGTGTACATCCCCGGGAGCCATATTTATAGGCTTTGATCCTCTCCAGGTGCACGCAACTTGTTCAGTCAGTACGCGGATTTGTGGACAGAACCGTCAGTTTATTTAATGTCATTCGTCAATTTCAAACTGACAGCCCGCCCGTCACATTCGAATTCAGCGCCATTCGCGCCATCTCTCGGTTTCGGCACATGCCCCCTCAATCCTGCCTGGTTCGTCCATAGTTCCGCACATAGAGCGCTCCGACCGCACTCGGAATGCCGCGTCGTCAATTCTCGGGTATTCCGTCTTCACGCTGTTGATCCCCTAGGCAGGTGAGGTTGGGTGAGGTTAGTCGAGACGATGGTCTTTTGCACGTGCGAATCAGTCGTCTTTTTTCCTCGCCGGTTTTCTTATTTTTCCCAGTTTGTTTTTTCTTCAAATCTTCGCTCCTTCTATCCTTCACTCCTTCTCTTCTTTACACCGATGTCGCGTTACAAATTTAAAAATAACGCATTATTATTGATATTATTTAAACAATCACCAGACGCAGATTCATATTGACACAGATTGAAACGCTCATTTCCAGATGATTTTTTTTGCGGAACTTCTTTACTGCTCTTAAAACACATCCGCAATGGGAATAATTTAAAAGTGACCCATTATTAATGATATTGTTTAAACAATTACCAAAATAGATTATATTAGAGGCAGAACAAAATGATAATTTTATGCAGCATTTTTTCATAGAATTTGTTCAATTCTCTTACAATAAAACTACCTTACCTGAAAAATGTCTAATTTGATATTGTTGATATTGTTTAATTTATCACCGGAAGCAGATTCACATTGAGACAGATTGAAACGATCATTTCCAGATGATTTTTGTTGCGGAACTACTTTGCTGCTCTTAAAAAACATCCACAATGGGAACAATTTAAAAATGACCCATTATTATTGATATTGTTTAAACAATTACCAAAATAGATTCTTTTAGAGGCAGAACAAAACGATATTTTCAAGCTCGGAATTACTTTACAGAATATCTTCTCTGATCATAAAATAAAAGAGCTGTAGTGGAAATCATTTGAAAATAACTCACTATTATTGATATTATTTAAACAATGCTGATTTTTGTTGCGGAACTTCTTTACTGCTCATAAAACGACATCCATAGTGGGAACAATTTAAAAATAACCCATTATTATTGACATTGTTTAAAAATATTTATAATAATTTCCCTAGAAAAATGGCAAAATGGTCATATTCTTCTCTGTAATGCCTATGTTCATTGAGTATGTATGAGTGTGTGTGTGTGGGGGGGGGGGAGGCTTGTTTTAAATTTTCATGACCGTTTGGGCTTTGTCACATGACATATTAATATGCATTACGTTTTATGTAATAATGTATTTAATAACTATGCGAGTCCAGTTAATGCTTGTCTTCAGTACATAAAATGAATATTTTTCCCTGGATGCATAACAATTGTGTATACATACTGCAGAAATTATAGGAGAAGTGATAAACAAGCACGTAGAGCAAATAGTCACGTTATGTAACAAATGCAAGTTTTGTAGAATATTACAATACAAGGGTTCTAAACCGAAGTAGGTGCAAAAAATAAAAGAAATACAGGTCCCTATATCAATTACTGACCATGTACTAATTACCGATCAGTTCTTCGAAAGCTTATAGGCGAGTTTAAAAATCAACTGAGTTAAGGTAATGATTATCCTGAATGATTGGTCTAAATCGTGAAGTAGGGACTACGGCAGCAAATTATTTTATATAACGTAAGCATGTATAACGCGTTTTATGGAGGTAGATTCCCGTACGCAAAGTATTCGTTTATCGTATGCGAATAAAAACAGTACAAATATAAGCCTGAAAATACACTAGGACAAATATGTGTTCGTATACAAACAGGGAACAATACAATTGCCTTTATACCTATTCATACACGTTGATTTGCACACGATATGTGAGCATCGCACATACGTAAAAGTTCAGATTCATTCCGATCGTCTATCAAACTTTCCGCATGCGAATTTATTCCGTTCGTCTATCTAACTTTTTGCCATAAAACTTGTAACATGCTTTCGTTATATAAAATATCGTATTTAATATGAAGGCAAAGCCTTCCCCTGCTTAAAAAATCGGACAACAATGCCTCATATACGAATTAATTTTAAAGATGAGTAAATAACACACGCTTGAGTTCATGGCGCACATCCTACGTTTTAATTGACAACCTATAGGAAATGTGCAATATATGCTCCAAAGTTTTAATCGTAAAGTGGAATAGTCCTAGTCTTAATTTTAACGTGGCTGGATCGGGTTTGAATGGATCTTTGTTATTCGCGAATGAATGCGATGTTTTCAGGCACATGGGGCATCTTCTTGTTGCAGAATTACTTGCAATGGTATTAACGCACTTTCCAATAGTGTATTAAATACGTGAAATTTTACACAAACAGCTTTTGTATTTTCTAAATTAAATTCATGATTTTGAAATTGATTAATTTCTTCAGTAATTCGATCAAACTCCTTTGTTATTGCGGCATCGTCTTCCTTCTCTACAGAAATTCTTAGACATCTACAGAATCGCATGCTATGGGGTGTTGGGTTTTGCCATACACGCTCATTGCTACTGTCTTATTTTCCATAATTAAAACATTTGTAATGAGTAACGAATTTGTCGAGTTTATATTTTCTACGCCTTCTTCATCGTACCACTGATGAGGATTCAAATGTCCTGACGAACTATCAAACCCTAATGTCACTGATAATGCAACACTTCGCAACGAATCTTGATTCCAACTTGTTGCGACAGCTTCGCATAATCGTTCCGTAGTTTTGTTGAGCAGGTTTAGTAAAGGAACATTAATTTCTTTTACAGTGATATGAATATTTTCTGGAAGACACTCTTGTTTTCCTTTTTTTACGAAGGAAAAATCCGGATATATACGGCTAACCCTGCTTTTAAATTCTCGCATTAATTCAATATACTGGTTTTTAGTATAATCGAACTCCAGAAAGAAAGAAAGTGCAGATTCGTTTGAATGCCTGCTGGATTGAAGCGCTCTTTGCTGATCGTTTACCTCATCGTTAACTTGGTTTTCGCGTCTTGTCTCTTTGTTCTCGTTATTAAGATTCTCATTTTCGTCATTGCACTAGTTTTTGTCGTTGTGGATGTCTTCGCTGTCACTCAATTCATTTTGACTTTCGTCAATCGCATTTTGTGCGTTTCTTTTACGTGCTCGTTTTAACGCAAGATCCAACATTGAAATGTCACAATTTACCAAATTTAATACTTCGTCCGCTCTTCTATGTTTTGACCTTGAGCTTTTTGCGAGGTCTCCCACGGGGACGGCTGGTGTTACCCCTTTCTTCGCTCATCGCAGTAATTCTCACTAAGAGGTATATCAAGCTGGCGCATCCACATTGCAAAAATGAAAATTAAATTCTGGCATAATTTAAAGCTAATTTAATGCTAATTTAACGCTCCTATGCCGAATTTAATGCTCTTCGTTAAAGCGGAAAAATCTGTGGATGCGCCAGCTTGACGTCAAGCTGGCGCATCCACAGCGTAAAACCAGTGACTGAGGAGCGATACGAAAATTCTTTTGGGGCCATAATTTAAAGCTAATTTAATGCTCTCAAAATACCCTAGTCCGAATTTTCCACGACCAGTGTAACCCGTGCTATACGGATGCGCAAGTTTTTGACCAAGAGGGAAGTGGCTCGTAGAAACGTCGTAAGCGATTTATTTTGCAGGCATAATTTAGGGCTCATTTAATGCTAATTTAGTGCCCAAATACCGAATTTTTGGCTATTCGCTAATAAGAAAAAAACGAATGGATGCGCTATCTTGACGTCAAGCTGGCGCGTCCACAGCGTAAAACCAGTGACTGAGGAGCTATACGAAATTTCTCTTAGGGCTATAATTTAAAGCTAATTTAATGCTCTCAAAATACCCTAGTCCGAATTTTCCACGACCAGTGTAACTCGTGCTTTACGCATGCGCGAGTTTTTGACCAAGAGGGAAGTGGCTCGTAGAAACGTCGTAAGCGATTTATTTCGCAAGCATAATTTAGAGCTCGTTTAATGCTAATTTAATTCCCAAATACCCAATTTACAGCTCTTCGCTATTACAAAAAAATGGACATACCGCCTGTAAGTAGAAACAGCTGTCTGACTCAAGGCCCTAGCGCCTAGGCGGTTATTGCATACAAGTCTTCAATTGTAAAATGCAAATACCATAAAGTAAAAATTCATAATTATCAACCACTATTATTTTCATAAATAGCCCTGGTAGAAATTGCACCTAAGTATTAGCCAGTTTTTAACTAATAAACTTATTCACTGGCCAGTTTGTAGACAATAAATTACAAGACATAAAACTGTCCAGTTACCCATTGGATATGTAACATTTCTATGGATATTTTTTATATAGGGTCATTCCATTATATTTCACCCAAAGCCGTTGCGGCCTATTTTTTAGAAAACATTAATACATTACAGAAATGATATTTAATGGCCTGCGAATACATAACCGACAATGATTTTAAACAATTTTTCATGATTACGTCGTAAATTTAATTTAAAAGTTTAAATGCACCGCAAAAATGTCATTTTGCAGTTGGAAACATTTAATAAAATAAAAGGACAAAGGACAGGACAGGAAATTTTCCCCCACGTTAATGACGAATATGTCTGTTTGCGGGTCGGCTCTCGGGTGGAGAGGGGACAGGACAGAGACAGACAGTACATGATAGAACTATATAGGCAGATACACACACAACAACCACCCAGAGCCAGTCCCCCCTACCCCAATATCGGTACCACCAGCAGATTCGGCGGTCTGTGCCTTAGCGAGTACGACGCGGGGCTTATCCCATCTTTATCTTTATATATATATATATAAACGAAGTAGATTATCAGAGTGAAGTTAGTCCGCGTGAGCCTTGTCGATTCAAAAGTATTTGAATACGAATAAAAAAATCTACTTGCTTTGTAACCTCAAACATCATTAAAAAAATCTTTATTTTGAAATTGTTTAATTTTGAAAAGTATATTGTTCTCCACCCCGAAACATGCAGGATAAATTAAAGGAAGGTCTAATTTAACTTTTAAACACATGATGACAATTTTCCGTTTTTCTGGGAAGGAGGTATTCGTGTTTGAAATCGGCATAAATTCCGAAACATTCAAGGTTAAAGGTAAATATTTTGATATTTCCCTGCTGTTAATTTAAAAAGCCAATAGATTATATGTAAGTAAATTACAAGTACATAATTCTAAGCAACAATTAATTTAAAATTATTGATTCACTTTCTAGAAAAATATAGATTAAAAATGTGAAAAATTGACACATCACATTTAAAATCGACTTAAGTAATCATATTTAAATAATTCTGCCTTTTAAACACAATAAATTATAAATTTAAACATTTGAGAATAATTATCAAAAAAGAAATAATTTGTTCTCTTAGTATTTCTGCATTATTTTATTAAATGTTTCCACCTGCTAAAATGACATTTTTGCGTTTCGTTTCAACTTGCAAATTAATATTACGACGTAATCATGAAAATTTTTTAAAAATCATTGTCGGGAATGTATTTGCAGAGCATCAATTATCATTTCTGTAAAGTATTAATTCTTTTAATTCCATGCGATATGAGTCTTGTATAACACTACCGAACTACACAACACTATTAGGATTGGAAAGAAAGGAATGAAGGGAAATATAGGTTTTCATTTTCACACACTAATATCAAATTCATATGAATTTGAGTTCATCCTTCAAAATGTAAAAAAATTTTACGCACACTCATTTTACTTCATTGATTTATTATTGTAATCACTAAATGATATTGTACGAATATCATTATCGCGTTTTTGTTTGAAAATAAGAGTGTAGAAGGGCGAATATAACCAAAACATAACCCTCGCTCCCCTCGCAGCGTTTGACAGGTTTAACAGCAGAGGCTACACGAAGGTTAGGTTCAGTTTTCGTGCAGTTATCCGCGCCGCGCTTTTGAAAAATTTTTCTACACAATTATTAGACAGAATTTTTAGACAAACCTGTGGATAGTTCAAATCCATTATTTTGATAGTTTTGTAACATTTGTCTATTTTACTGACTTGTGGCTAGTTATCTTTCTGTTTTTGGACATTTTTCCCGTATATAGTTCTAAACCACCCGAGTTAGCCCATTACTGGACTGGTATCCAATAAAACTGGTCGGGATTTCTACCAGGGGGAGGGGGGGTGTCACATATCAAAACATTTATCGAAATTAATTGATATATCCTAGCCGAGATTTGTAGATCTGTAAACTCCAACTTCTCGCTTCATTATTTGCTTTACAATATTTCCAAAAAAATTCCAGGAGATATTGTTTTAAAATTTGGCAGTTTTTATCAAAAAACAAGTGATTTTCGTTTAAATAAAAATCATTTTTCTTAGACTCACACATTTAACACGATGTTTCTAATAAAATCCCTCCAACAAAACTGTATATAAAGATCCCACCCGATTGGTATGGTAATAAATATGTACTGCTAATATATTTTGTTTATATATTCGCATCCAGTTTAGCATATATTGCCAAAGCAATATGTATGGCTAATTCTTTTTTTGCGTTTAAAATTCTACTGGACCCATTGATATCGTTGAACTCCCACCATTTGCCGTTCCTGTTGCAGACCGCCGTATAGTGTCCCATAGTTGTCATATCTCCGACCTTTTTTACAACCCCAATAAGGGAGTAAAGGTCGCTTGTGTTACCCATAAAGCCGTGGAAAGCTGTGGGTAATTCTTGGAGATTTACAATTCGACTTTACATCGTCCAGTTCCATGAAGAGAAATGATCCTGCAAAATATGTATTTTGTTATATTAACTTGCGTTTAGTTATTAGTTAATGTTATTTCGACTAGCGCAACCAGCAAAGCTGGGAGTATGCGCGATGAAGCACTTGATAATTCGACTTATAATATCGCGGAAATGAGGAGCAAATTAAGACTCAAAAATCTGTTATGTTTCCAAAAATAAGTATTAGGGTCATCAAGTAATAAAAAATTATAGTTTTAAAAATTATCAAAACGGACAGTAGTCAGCGAGTTAAAATAACGAATTATAAGGCTGAAACTATCGGCCGGTCGGGAGCCGGGAGATTTTCGAAAAATTCAATAAAGATACACTTCGCAGACCGGCAAATGTATCAATATTTTTTGTAAAATACCTTTTTGTATATAAAAGAAAATGGCATTTTCAAATTGTAGGCAGAACAAATTTTCATCATAATAAAAAATTGATAATTTCCACCGTTCTGCCGGCTGGTAAGCCCAGCTTCAGTCTCATTCACGAATTTGGTAAAATTAATATAGAAAATCCAACACGCATTGTTTTTATTTTAACAAAAGGACGTTAGTCTTTGAGATTGTCTTAAAATAAAACGTGAGTAATATGAGAAAATGGAAGTTATGAAAAATCTTACCACTAGTTTCAAAAGCATTTTCTACGTATCCGTGACACTTAGTGCAAATAACGGTCTCATTACTCAGTAATTCTTCATCGATGTCCTCCAGCTTGTTATCGAGTATATTTGCAGTTAGGTGAAATTCTCTTTTTTGAGTCTTTTCGTGAAGCCACAGTTTTGGCATGATTTGATGACGGTTGAATGGGGACATTCTTGAATAATTTTTGAGCCAACGAAAAAGCATTGATAGAACACTCAACAATAATTCTATCACCAATTTTTTTTATTTTTTGCGAATCCATTTCAACCATTTCCCTTTTCAAAATCACACCTCTTCTACGGTATGCGTGTGCAGTGCCGTTTTCTTTTACATACAGTGCTAAATTTATTAATTCGCAAGTAGTCCGCAATTGAAATAGCAAATCCGAAATTTCAGAGCGATCAGTAGCAGCTACTATACAAATTTGAAGAATCGAATCTATAGCACATGTATTTGTGAAATCACACTTCTCTTTCCCAATGTTCACGTTCTAAAATAAGAAATACTATATCAGTATGTAACCAGTTTTTTACATGTTACATGAAATATTTGCAAACATGGGATAATACTTCAATACTCCATTTTTTGAATTGTAATAATTTACAAAGATAAGTTAAACTCGTAAAAAACGAAATAAAAATCTGCTGGTTAATATGAGACACATGAGATGAAATAAACATAGAAAAATTATTGCTACACTGTAAAAAATGTCAGTAGTAAACTTCTGAAACATGTAACTGAAGTTCTGTTACTGTTACTGAAAATTCCTATACACATATCATAATTTTTATAGACCGTTTCGTAATTTTCAGAAACGGTTTTAGTAACTTTACCTATTTTTTTCGGAAAATTACGAAACCGCCCCTGAAAATTACGAAACGTATATCAGAATTTTCAGTACCGGTAACTAAATAAAACTTCTGGTTGCATGTTTCGGAAGTTTAGTGTAGAAATTTCTTACAGTATAGATTTAACAGAATGGAAGATGTTTGAATGCAAAATCAGCAGAATTATGTGTGAAATTTGCAGATAATTCTGTTTAATATGAACAGGTAAATTTGTTCAATTTATAGAAAAATCATAGCACAGATGTTTGAAACGTTTAAAGTTTTAAACGCGAGCAAAACAAACCTTCAATTGTTCTATCAAGTTCGCCCGATACTTGACAGCCGTCAGAAGTGAGCATAACAAAATTTAGAGAAATAAAGTTAAGAAATAGTAAAATAATCGAGCTCAAAAGTAATCTGGCATTACTGATATTTTTGCAAAATAATGTATAAAGAATTTACAGACAAGTCCCGATGCTCGCAATTGCATACGCTGCCCGCCACGGCCATCAGAAACTTACTGATGCGATTTTGATGATGTTAGGCAACATCAAATCACGTGCATTTTTGATATTATTTTAAATGGACAATTTGAAAAATTTTAAGACCAGTCTCGATCTCCGCACTTGAATACACTGACCTCCAGGGCCCGCTGAAGACTACTTATGCGATTTTGATGACGTTAGGCAACATCAAATCGCGTGCATTTTTGATATTATTTTAAATGGACAATTTGAAACATTTTAAGACTAGTCTCGATCTCCGCACTTGAATAGACTGCCCTCCAGGGCCCGCTGAAGACTACTTAAGCGATTTTGATGACGTTAGGCAACATCAAATCGCGTGCATTTTTTATAATATTTTTAATGAATTTTTTAACGATTTTTAAGCCCTGTGTCGTCGCTCGCACTTCAATAGAGCGCCCTGCACGAAAATAGATGATTACTCAGCGGTCATTTTGATGACGTTAGGCAACATCAAATCGCGTGCATTTTTGATATTATTTTAAATGGATAATTTGAAACATTTTAAGACTAGTCTCGATGTCCGCACTTGAATAGACTGCCCTCCAGGGCCCGCTGAAGACTACTTATGCGATTTTGATGAAGTTAGGTAACATCAAATCGCGTGCATTTTTTATATTATTTTTAATGAATTTTTTAACGATTTTTAAGCCCTGTGTCGTCGTTCGCACTTCAATAGATCGCCCTGCACGAAAATCGATGATTACTCAGCGGTCATTTTGATGACGTTAGGCAACATCAAATCGCGTGCATTTTTGATATTATTTTAAATGGACAATTTGAAACATTTTAAGACTAGTCTCGATCTCCGCACTTGAATAGACTGCCCTCCAGGGCCCGCTGAAGACTACTTAAGCGATTTTGATGACGTTAGGCAACATCAAATCGCGTGCATTTTTTATAATATTTTTAATGAATTTTTTAACGATTTTTAAGCCCTGTGTCGTCGCTCGCACTTCAATAGAGCGCCCTGCACGAAAATCGATGATTACTCAGCGGTCATTTTGATGACGTTAGGCAACATCAAATCGCGTGCATTTTTGATATTATTTTAAATGGATAATTTGAAACATTTTAAGACTAGTCTCGATGTCCGCACTTGAATAGACTGCCCTCCAGGGCCCGCTGAAGACTACTTATGCGATTTTGATGAAGTTAGGTAACATCAAATCGCGTGCATTTTTTATATTATTTTTAATGAATTTTTTAACGATTTTTAAGCCCTGTGTCGTCGTTCGCACTTCAATAGATCGCCCTGCACGAAAATCGATGATTACTCAGCGGTCATTTTGATGACGTTAGGCAACATCAAATCGCGTGCATTTTTGATATTATTTTAAATGGACAATTTGAAACATTTTAAGACCAGTCTCGATATCCGCACTTAAATAGACTGCCCTCCAGGGCCCGCTGAATACTACTTATGCGATTTTGATGACGTTAGGCAACATCAAATCGCGTGCATTTTTGATATTATTTTAAATGGACAATTTGAAACATTTTAAGACTAGTCTCGATGTCCGCACTTGAATAGACTGCCCTCCAGGGCCCGTTGAAGACTACTTATGCGATTTTGATGAAGTTAGGTAACATCAAATCGCGTGCATTTTTGATATTATTTTTAATGAATTTTTTAACAATTTTTAAGCCCTGTTGCGGCGCTCGCACTTCAATAGATCGCCCTGCACGAAAATCGATGATTACTCAGCGGTCATTGTGATGACGTTAGGCAACATCAATGGCAAAGACAATTTTAAAAATTTTAAGACCAGTCTCGATGTCAGCACTTTGATATTGCTATGTTATTGTGAAAATAAATGATTAAGTGCTATTAGTATAATAATTTATTGACTTGGTATTTGTACAAGTCATTATATAAAGTAATAGCATTTACTTAATGTCAAAGGAGAAATTATGGGCAATATGCTGCATTGACAGATGCACGGGCTTTATAGTAATAAATATAATGAATATTATTACTAAAATTGAATAATAATGTAATTGAACATAATAAAATACATAATTTTATTACCATATTTATAATTTTAATATAATAATAATTAAAGAATTCATAATTAAGGACCTACAAACCTGTTATTTAGAGAAATCATTTTTTACTTGTGTAATTTAAACTACTACAGGGGGATATCCCATTGTTCTCAAGGGGGTACAATATTCTAGTAATAAGAGTATGCAATTTCATTGCGATAATTACAAAAAAATTACTCAAGCACATTATTTTCAAAAGAAAAACTTTTTTATTTTGAAAATAATGTGCGTTTTATTTTATTTTATTAAACATCAAAATCGCATAAGTAGTCTTCAGCAGGCCCTGGAGGTCATTCTATTCAAGTGCGGATATCGAGACTGGTCTTAAAATGTTTCAAATTGTCCATTTAAAATAATATCAAAAATGCACGCGATTTGATGTTGCCTAACGTCATCAAAATGACCGCTGAGTAATCATCGATTTTCGTGCAGGGCGATCTATTGAAGTGCGAGCGACGACACAGGGCTTAAAAATCGTTAAAAAATTCATTAAAAATAATATCAAAAATGCACGCGATTTGATGTTACCTAACGTCATCAAAATCGCATAAGTAGTCTTCAGCGGGCCCTGGAGGTCAGTCTATTCAAGTTGCGGATTTCGAGACTGGTCTAAAAATGTTTCAAATTGTCCATTTAATATAATATCAAAAATGCACGCGATTTGATGTTGCCTAACATCATCAAAATCGCTTCAGTAAGTTTCTGATGGCCGTGGCGGGCAGCGTATGCAATTGCGAGCATCGGGACTGTCGGTAAATTCTTTATACATTATTTTGCAAAAATATCAGTAATGCCAGATTACTTTTGAGCTCGATTATTTCACTATTTCTTAACTTTATTTCTCTAAATTTGGTTATGCTCACTTCTGACGGCTGTCAAGGATTGGGCGAACTTGATAAAACAATTGAAGGTTTATTTTTCTCGCGTTTAAAACTTTATCAAAATCGCATAAGTAGCCTCCAGCAGGCCCTGGAGGTCAGTGTATTCAAGTGCGGACATCGAGACTAGTCTTAAAATGTTTCAAATTGTCCATTTAAAATAATATCAAAAATGCACGCGATTTGATGCTGCCTAACGTCATCAAAATGACCGCTGAGTAATCATCGATTTTCGTGCAGGGCGATCTATTGAAGTGCGAGCGACGACACAGGGCTTAAAAATCGTTAAAAAATTCATTAAAAATAATATCAAAAATGCATGCGATTTGATGTTACCTAACGTCATCAAAATCGCATAAGTAGTCTTCAGCGGGCCCTGGAGGTCAGTCTATTCAAGTTGCGGATTTCGAGACTGGTCTAAAAATGTTTCAAATTGTCCATTTAATATAATATCAAAAATGCACGCGATTTGATGTTGCCTAACGTCATCAAAATGACCGCTGAGTAATCATCGATTTTCGTGCAGGGCGATCTATTGAAGTGCGAGCGACGACACAGGGCTTAAAAATCGTTAAATAATTCATTAAAAATAATATCAAAAATGCACGCGATTTGATGTTACCTAACGTCATCAAAATCGCATAAGTAGTCTTCAGCGGGCCCTGGAGGTCAGTCTATTCAAGTTGCGGATTTCGAGATTGGTCTAAAAATGTTTCAAATTGTCCATTTAACATAATATCAAAAATGCACGCGATTTGATGTTGCCTAACATCATCAAAATCGCTTCAGTAAGTTTCTGATGGCCGTGGCGGGCAGCGTATGCAATTGCGAGCATCGGGACTGTCGGTAAATTCTTTATACATTATTTTGCAAAAATATCAGTAATGCCAGATTACTTTTGAGCTCGATTATTTCACTATTTCTTAACTTTATTTCTCTAAATTTGGTTATGCTCACTTCTGACGGCTGTCAAGGATCGGGCGAACTTGATAAAACAATTGAAGGTTTATTTTTCTCGCGTTTAAAACTTTATCAAAATCGCATAAGTAGCCTTCAGCAGGCCCTGGAGGTCAGTGTATTCAAGTGCGGACATCGAGACTAGTCTTAAAATGTTTCAAATTGTCCATTTAAAATAATATCAAAAATGCACGCGGTTTGATGTTGCCTAACGTCATCAAACTGACCGCTGAGTAATCATCGATTTTCGTGCAGGGCGATCTATTGAAGTGCACGCAATTTGATGTTACCTAACGTCATCAAAATCGCATAAGTAGTCTTCAGCGGGCCCTGGAGGTCAGTCTATTCAAGTGCGGATATCGAGACTGGTCTAAAAATATAATCCCCTACAGCACAATAACATATAATTTTTTCCGCAAATGTTATAGCAAAAAAGAGTTATTTGATTTCCTTTACTAAATTTTTGTTAAAGAACCAATTTTCGCACAAAAAATGCCACAAATCGAATCTAAATCTTGCACCAGAAGTTTGGGCGGGTTAACACGGGCACGTGAAGGGAATAAATCCCTATTGCGTGGGTCTGCCCTCCAAAAATAATTGCTGGTATGTAGTTGACGTTAAATATATATGTATTTATGAAAATTTGAGCATGTTGAAGTTTTGATCGATCATTGATCGAAATTTTCTTTTTTTTTTTCATAGTACCCTAAATAGGTAGAAAAAACATCCAATCACGAATAAAGTCGTTCTGACGCGCAAAAAAATATTTACAAGCGATTAAATAGCGATAAAAGTGATTTAAGAATTATGAAAGAGAGGGTATATGGAGTGTATGAGAAAAATCGATACGGGTAAATTTCACACACTTTCTTTTTTCATGAGCTATTTATGTATCCCTAAGGAAGAGATCTGCACTTCGATCTAGTCCCCTGCATCGTCGGAAAAAATTCTGGAGCTGTTCGAACATTCGCAAAAATCGATCAACGTTTTACGTATATGGGGAAAATTCAAAACCCCATATCTGTATCTTGGATCTTCCTTAGAGATACATAAATAACTCATGAAAAAAGAAGTTGGGCGAAATTGCCATAGCCCGAGATATGGGGTCTTGAATTTTTCCCCATATACGTACAACGTTGATCGATTTTTGCGTATGTTCGAACCTCTCCAGAATTTTTTCCGAGGATCCAGGGGACTAGATCGAAGTGCAGATCTCTTCCTTAGGGATACATAAATCGCTCATGAAAAAAGAAAGTGTGTGAAATTCACCCGTATCGATTTTTCTCATACACTCCATATACCCTCTCTTTCATAATTCTTAAATTACTTTTATCGCTATTTAATCGCTTGTAAATATTTTTTTGCGCGTCAGAACGACTTTATTCGTGATTAGATGTTATTTTCTACCTATTTAGAGTACTATGAACAAACAAAAAAAAAATTTCGATCAATGATCGATCAAAACTTCAACATGCTAAAATTTGATATATAGATCGTATATATCCTTGCTTTAGATGAGCAATGAAGACGGAATTTTTTGCAATATGCTTTTTTTTTTAATTTCTCTAAATATTTTCTTCTAATGTCAGAAACACAGTCTGCACAGATTAGAAGAATTGCAAATATATTGGAGAAATTCACATCTTTCATTTTTCAAATTCACATTATTTTAAATGATGAAATGATGTTAGGGAATGATGTTCCACCATTTATAATGTGTGAATTTCTCTAACCTGGAATCTTTTCACCGGATCAAGTTCCAGTAGCTCTAACAACGTTAGGATTGGCATGCCATTGTCGTCTATATATAATACCGTAATACAAAATTGTTTTTTTAAACCGATATCCGTACTCTCATCAACAAAGACAGAAAAAAGAGATTTTTTTAATTGTTCAATTAACGTTTTTTTTATGTCTGCGCCTATAACATTTGATACGATTTTAGTACATTTTGTAGCTCCGAGACGAATTTCGTTTCTCGATTTTAGAGTCGGGTAACGCGGCCTTAACTGCTTTCATGAAATGCTCCGCAGTTGAAAATGAAATATTATGTTCAGCAAAGAAAGAAGAAAAAATAATTTCAGCTGTTTTTATGGAATTTTCGAAGTCGTTTAAAAGATTTGGATCGTTTTCCGTATTTGACAATTTACTGTTATCTTTATGAAGATCCGTATTAATATGTTGAATAATTTTATTTTTACCGGCATTTAACGTTTTATCACAAATTTTGCATATGAACTTCGTGTCGTCGTGCATGTCAGGTTCCAGCCAATCGCCAAATTCAAAAACCCATTTTTGATTGAATTTTAATTTTTTAATTGAAGGTTCATCACTGCTTCGATTAGCCATTGCTAATAAGTAATTTACTTATCGCCTAGAATTAGGGAAATGTACCGCGATCACAAGTAAAAAAAGGAAAAATTTGACAGGTTATGCGCGCCCAAGGGCGAGAAAAACAACAAAATATTAAACACAATACGTAACTTGATAGAAAAAAGTACTCTTCAATAGCCGATGTAAATTATTGGGCTCAAAACTTGCCAAAGTATCAGCAGATTTGTCGAATTCCTGGGCAGCATGCAGAATCTCCATGAACCGTTTATGGAATGTTTACATTATGTTATAACCTAACTAACAAAAGCGCGGCGAACATTAAGAACTAAAAAACGCGGTAAAACCCGAAGCGCTAAAAGCAATAGAATCAAGATAAAATACATTACTCAAAAAACCAAAGGATATAGGTATTTAAAGGTTGTAATTATAAGGTGGAATTGTTGTTTGATTAAATTCTCACGGCCGCCTTGGAAGATGTAAAATATTCTTTGCAAAATTTATCGGAGCACTGGGAAAGTTTAGCCTACATTCTGTTGCCTTAAACTTCTAACACGGGTGTTACTAATTCTTAACGCTTTAATTGCATAATTCTCATAAATAGTTTTCATAATTTTATAAAAAAACCTACATTTTGAATGAATTCAAACTATGCGCATTTTACCTTATGTAGTCGATAAGGTAGGAATTTATGCAAAAAAAATGTAAATTAAAAATGAATCGCTTTTTTAAAATTCAGGTGAGCAAACGCACTTGGTAATTAAAAAGTTGATTTTTACATTTTTCATAAAATTCTCGGTCAGTTCTCAACGAATTTATTTTATATTTGGCAGGGTATTACATGAAGTAATTACCAATTGAGCTCGATCACCCGAATTTTGAAAAAGTAATTATCAATCGTTTTTAATTGACATTTTTTATCGTTAAATCCTATATTATAGACTGAACAGTACGGCATGCTCTTAAGAGGCCCTATCGATAACGTCAGTTCCCAACCTAAAATATTCATATTAAACAAAAAGTAAACATAAAATCTGATAATTTATATAAATAATTCCCTATTATTTCATCTGTATTTATTTTATACATTTTTTTGAATACGAACCTTCGTATTGATGGGCTTTCGGTAATTAAATTACTTTCTTACCTCGCACTCAAATTTTCAATTTCAAACACCGCACTCGTATAATATATTCAAACTTAGCTGCATTTCGTCTCACATTTTGACACTTTCAACTAAGATGTGGGAAAAGTGGTTTTCATTATGGCTACAGTCGATCTTTCCACTTAAAAAAAAAGAAGTGCACCAATCCCTGGTTACTAATCACTGATATTAATGATCAGAATTTAATTCACAATAAAATTGTCTTAACCAGGGATGAATTCGGTACCTCAATGGTGGTGTGGAAATCCGAATATGTGAATGTGAATTAGTAATAAATGACGCGTGATATTTATATACGGATATATTTATAGTATATTTAATGATTTCATAATAATCCCTTTAAAAGTATAAAAATACACAGATGGAAAAATACACAGTGACACACAAATTTAAAAGTTTATGGGGTTTTCTCATATGTATATACTTTTAAATTTTCGTGTCAATGTGCATTTCTCCATCTGTATGCAATTTTTATAATTTGAAAATCATTAGTATGCTTAAATTAAAGTAAAATGGGATGACAAAGCCATTTGGATTTTATATTAATATTATCGAGACACTTTAACAGAATTGTAGAATGTCAAATCCACTAAGTAATTGGCATCTATTGATCCTATTTTGAATTAAATATACAGACAAATTAAAGACCATGTATTAATTGCAATATCTTTCAAAAAGTACTAACAAAATTGAATGCGATTTGATCAAGAATTTATAACTGATTGAACTCTTGAATTCGTATAAATTACATAGAATTTTAATAATAAATCTCAAATTGTAATAAATATCCTTCTAAGAATTCTTTGCTTACGTCTCATCTGGAAAATCTGCAATGAAATATTAAGGATATAGGTATATAAAGGTTATAACTATAAGGTGGAAAAAAAATATGTAAATTAAAAATGAATCGCTTTTTTAAAATTCAGGTGAGCAAACGCACTTGGTAATTAAAAAGATGATTTTTACATTTTTCATAAAATTCTCGGTCAGTTCTCAACGAATTTATTTTATATTTGGTAGGGTATTACATGAAGTAATTACCAATTGAGCTCGATCACCCGAATTTTGAAAAAGTAATTATCAATCGTTTTTAATTGACATTTTTTATCGTTAAATCCTACATTATAGACTGGACAGTACGCCATGCCCTTAAGGAGCTCTGTCGATAACGTCAGTTCCTAACCTAAAATATTCATATTAAACAAAAAGTAAATATAAAGTCAAGTCCAAATACATTTTAGGCATTTTTATGCATTTTTTACGAACGTACGTCAAATTTCAGAAAAATTGGTTAAAAACGAGCGGGAGTACGCAAGAAATTTTTGTACTACTCATACAGTCCACTTTGTTATCTACAACATTTATTCTTGCTAGTTTTCTTTCGTTATTGTATTAATTTTAATACATTTTTTAATGTAAAATAATGAATTTTTTTCTGAAAAATATGCTTTTATTGAATATACGCCGTCAGAGAAAACGAATTTGATTAAAATAACGAGTCGGTATTTAGCAGCGCCTTTCCCAGCAATCGAAATTGTATTGAAATGTAATGACTTGGATTAATTTTTCGCTTTGAATATGCTATTTGAAATTTTCGAATACATTTGAATCCAAAAATACTTCACTATTATTTTAATACAAAAATATGAATCCAAATGAATCCAAGGAATACATAAATAATATCGTTGCCGAAACTACTATAAATAATCGAAAAAGGCCAAATTCGTGAATCCATCTGAATACAAATGACGATTGAAATGATAATTTTTTAATACAATCGAATCCATAAATAATAACAGTTAATATCTGGAATTAATGAATCCATTTCAATACATGACTTAGCAAAATAATGCCTGCTTTAATCCAAATGAATTTAAAATAAATCAATACAACAATTAAAGTCTGGTGAATTCATTTGAATACGATGTCTGAATGATTCTTCATTTTAATTCAAATGAATCTATAAAAAAAAAATAACTTCCGCTTTGCACTGAAAAAATATTAAAATTATGTTCATTTCGTAATTATTCATTTCAATTACAAAAAGTTATTTTCGAAAATAAAAGCCACAAATGACTTTTGATTCAAAATTTGGAATGTGAAATGTTTATTTCAAACCAATTTCCAATTACATTTAGCAGTGCTCTGCCGGAAATGGTACACTTTATATAAACGTTCAATACACAAGAGTCCAAAAAGTGTTGTACACTTAAATGAAATGTATTTGTACACTTATTGGACACCTAACTGACACTTATTTTCAAATTTATGCAATATCTCGTAAACGGTATGAGATACGTGAAATCTGATGAAATTTTGTAATTGTAATTGGCATCTATTGATCCTATTTTGAATTAAATATACAGACAAATTAAAGACCATGTATTAATTGTAATATCTTTCAAAAAGTACTAACAAAATTGAATGCGATTTGATCAAGAATTTATAACTGATTGAACTCTTGAAATCGTATAAATTACATAGAATTATAATAATAAATCTCAAATTGTAATAAATATCCTTCTAAAAATTCTTTGCTTACGTCTCATCTGGAAAATCTGCAATGAAATATTATTCTCGCACCAGAGTTCACTTTTCTGTATTTTTTTCTCAGAATTTTACATAATGCAGGTAGATATTAAATTATCAACAATTTTTCTATTTTATTTCATTATCGGCCAGAGAGTTGCATTTAAACTATGGTATTTAGTTATTGTATAAATCAAATGACAGCTAAAGTAATATCATTCATTAGTAAATCAACCGTTTTTTAAATTACAACAAACACATATTTTTTAATGCAAGATTTAATTCGGATTATTTATATTTCATGGCATTAAATTAAATATAATATGTAGTATTCAACAATACGAGAAACTTGTTATTCTTTAATATTTTCTTTTGAATATACAGATGATAGTAAAAGAATTTAATAACATAAATAACATTATCGTAAAATTACATATATCGCTTTGAGATATATCATAAGAAATGTACTCGACTAATTAATATTGTTAAAATAATTAATACTGAGTAGTAATAATCTTATACCTATAGACAGAATATATAAAACTACTATTAAAAAAAAAAAAAAAAAAATTGAAATTTGCTAGGCTTGAACTCTCGAACACCAGTGCGAAAGGCAAGCGCATGTACCACGGAACCACCGAAGGTGATACGGTGAAAAGTTGAAAGAATGCACATGTTCTTCCGTCGGTCGTCATTTGTTTAAATTTTTCGTGCGCCTCTGCTATATTCCTCCCCGCCGTTCAGCTCAGCCGGCCGAAGCGTGCCGAAGGCAGATGCGCACGGGAGGTTGCGCGTGAAATAGACACCATCTGAGAGCACTGCTCGAGAACCGTTGATTCAACACCGAAAAAAAATATATATATATAAACAAATTGGTTGTCTAACTTTAGAAATTCCGAAATCTGCGATATTGTAATACAATAAGTGCTTATCCAGGATAAACATGTTTGAGATAATACAAACAACAATGGAACATAGAAATAACTGCCTTTGAGCAACCAGTTTTAGTGCATAGATATTAAGAAAAAGCAGTACTGGCGAGAGAGCCGAAAAAATGTCTTTACTTATTCCTGAACAATACATTTTGTTAAATAACTGATGGTATTCGATCTGACTTTCAGATCACTAAAGACCTAGCAGAAGTAACAAAAGTTTCTCTAGATCAACAAACACAGTTCATTAAACAATTTATTCAACAAGTTAAATCTATTGTCGTTAATAATAATAGATAAGTTGTACACGTTTTTGGAAGTATCAACTGTGTTTGTAATTCCGAAAAAACTAAATTACCCCTGAAAATTAATTTCTTTTTTCTTTCGAGTTTTTATCGCAAGACAAAAAAACGGGACGTACGGACGTACGGACGTACGTACGTACAAGATCACGGACACAAATTTTTTTATTGTTGATTTGGGTTCCTTAGGGTCTGAAACGTCGACATTTGATGAAAAACTATATGGTAATTTTTTTGCCCGAAGTGACCAAATTCAATACAATATGATTTAATAAATATGTTAAATCATATTTTTTTTTAAAATCATGAATAAGTTTTTGTCGCAAAATTTACAAAAATCTTGCATGTACCATTGGAGAGAACGATCGTTGATCAATAAGAAATGACTATTGCTGTATTTATCACATATGATTCAGATGCTAAAATATAGTGTCAATCTTCGTTAAGAAGTGTTGTGCATATGGGCATTAAAGGGATAAAAAGAAGCGCAATTTACAATAAAATGCATTGTTGATCAGATGCTTTAAAATAAATTGTATATGAAAGAAATGTTTTGGGTCTACAACTACTTCACACACACTTGATGTTCCAAATGTTCAATAAACGGTTTTCAGGTCATTCGTGAACGAATTTCTGACATTACAAGCAACCGGGAGGCTCTGTTTACTTTGAGTATTGATTAATAATCAATATATGCCTTCTGCGCGAGTTAACTACAAGAATACTACTTTTTAAATCATATAATAGTCATATCCGAAATTTGTTCATTAAATATTCAGATCTTTAGGTATATTTACCTGCCATAGACGAGTCAAATTCATTATCATTAATGGGAAAACTTGAATCATTTTCCTCTGCAAAACTTATATCTACATTACTTTCAATTACGGTGTGCGACTGAATCTCTTGTTGTACACTGATATCCAATTTATTTGAAACAGAGGAATTTTCTTTATTTTCGGCACTCAGTGCTTTTGCCTGAATTATTTTCCCACGGCCAACCACATACTTGAGCATTTCGTCAACAAAATTATCAACTCTTATAGTAGATGTATTGGTTAATAAATCTTGCTTCAGATTTTTAATTTGGCATTCGACTTCGGCACTTGTGGTAGGTGCACTTCCGTATCCAAACCGTTGTCTACAAATGCATGACCATATGGGAAATGACCTTATGTCTCGTTTTAAATTAATTATGATGTCAGAGAGATAATACGCGTTGTCATGTTCACCGATGACATCTTCTAACATTGCTGTGACTTCTTGGTGTATCCTATCTGCCCAATCAGACCAGTAACTGGCACAACGTTCGTTGGAAACATTTTCTGTTTCACCGAAGATGTATTCATCATCTGGACACTCAATTGGCCATTCGTCTTCGTTCTTAGCAGCTTCATTACCCTCTGACAATTCATTTGGATTCATTAAACTTTTTAAATATTCGCGATACTCTTGGCACTTGATTACTTCGGTACTACCAACCAGACATCCATCTGTCTCAGATAGTGCCACTGTGAAAATGGCCTTCAACGCAATGGATGCTTTTTCCATGTCTTCACAAAGTATCAGTTGCCCGAGTGCTGCTTTATAGAAAGTACGGACACGTTTCGACTGTGTTGACTTATTCAAAAAGCTTGAATATAATTTGAGGAAGTGAGCCACGTCACTTCGTATATAACATTCAGGCTTATTATCTTTTGCACATGCTTCACAATATTCTGAAATGGTCTTATAATTCGTAAATGCACGTATTCCGGCAGTTAATAAGCTTATAATAAGTTTATAATAGCAACAGCGCCGTCTGCAACAAACTCTTTTGGATGTGGCGCACCTTGGCGACTCCATTCCTTTAAAAACTATTCTATTGCGACCGTGTCATGAGCTTCGCTTAACATAGCCGCAACAATATATTGCCCTATGTCATCATTTACAACGATCAAATATAAAAATATATATTTTGATGTCTTGTGGTCGAAAATTTGCAGCTTCCGCACAACGCCACCTGCAGCATCATGGTGGTGAAGTTAGCGTAAGATTCGCAGCGTAAGATTCGGAAAGCAGTGGTTCCCAATCATTTCTGAACACGCGATGTTAATTTCAATGGAAACGCATATATCCATTTGAGATATCTGTTGAGATTTCTTAAAGGCATCATAAATAAATTCGAAATACAAACAATCATTGAAAAGCATACCACCATAGTTTAAACAATATAGATAGATAGATAGATAGATAAAAATTTATTCCTATATATAGAAATACATGATCTGTTGGGAAGGAGTTACATAACCGGAAGACGGGAAGCCGGCTTATCTGTAAAAATACAAAAAATACAGCGTAAGTACAAAGTGAAACCGACATGGTTGCGAGAAATTTAGCGACTAATGAACTTGTGGAACGAGGTACAAAATACAAGAATTTTACAGTCTAGATTTGCAGTAGGAACGCTCTCCTTTTAAAACAGTTCTTAACGTAATAATACAGCGTTTTCAATGCCTCTAAATCCTGAGTAGCGACTAAAAACGACAGCAAATTGGTAGTCGAACATTTCCACCCTTTAAGGTTCTTAAGTACGGAATCGCGGCATGACTTAGTCTGTGGACACTCACTTAAAAAGTGGAAGAGAGAGTCAGAGGCATCGAAATTACGCAAGGGGCAATTTGCGGCCGGATCGAAGCTGTAGTAGACGCGGTCAAGGGTAAAAGTGTACGTATAACGTGAGGCCGTTCTCAACTGCATTTTGACACGCGCATAGGATATAGGGCAGCGGTTCGGATATTCGTTAAAATAGCAGTCAGCAAACACTCTGAAAATAGGGGACTGGATTGACGCAGAGTGGTAATACCGTTGAATATCGTTCGTTCGCTGCTGGTGCGCAAACTGGTGACAGGTTCGCTCTAAGTTTGCTTCCCAATAGTCAGCAGACAAATTTGTCCTCAAGTCGGCATAAAGTGGAGGGCACAATAAGCCCTTGAGTTGCGAAACCCAGTTGTACGCATCAGGGGTGGTAGGCCCCAAACTTAGTTCCGCGAGTCGAAGGAAACCCATGCGAGGTAAGCTAGAGGAAGGTTGTTTCAAAAAACGTACAACTAGGGACATCGCCCGCTTTGTAATCTCCACCGAAATGGGATAGAGCCCGAGTTCCAGGCGTACAAGATAGGCAGGCGTTCTCCTGGGTAAACAGTAAAGGCGCTTAAAAAACTCAACCTGTATAGATTCCAATCGGTCAAGGTACTGCAAGGCCCAGCAAGGCGCAGCGTATAACAGGACGGAAGTAATCATGGCCTGATACAGCTTTAGGGCTCCAGCCCAGGCGTCCGCCTTTGCCGAGGCCATTAAGGCGAGGACAGAGGCGGTCGCCTGTCGTGCCCTCACTATTGCGTCATCCGCCGCTTTAAGACCCCTTGTCGATGATGAGACGATGATGCCTAGGTAACGGTATCTCGGAACAATTTCAACCTTCCTTCCTGCATAGTGGAACTGACTCGAGCTAGACTCGGGTCGTCCACCTTTCCGAAAAATTACTATCTCAGTCTTAGAGGTGTGCACCGTAAGGCTATTTAAATTGCAATAGTCCTCGAGAATTCGGAGCTTGAATTTGAGGTCGGCAGGTGAGTAGGCGAAAATCGTCATGTCATCAGCAAAGAGCAGCAGCAAAAGATCGAAAAGACGCGTATAGTCTATTCCTCGCACACCCCGAGCCCGGAAGAATACAAGTATATCAGCTAAAAATAATATGAAGAGTAGCGGACTTAGAATTTCACCCTGGAGAACGCCAGCCGTTACCCTAAACGAGTCTGAGGGTGTTTCGCCGCTGTTTGTTGAGACGGTTGCTTTGCCATACATGGCTTGCATCAATCGAATAAGTTTTACGCTTAGACCATAGGCGTACAACTTCTGCCATAGAAGATCGTGGGGGACGGAGTCAAAGGCACGACGGAAGTCTACAAAAAGGGCGTAACATTTCCCGGCACGATGCCTGAGAAGTATCTGCGCGGCTGCTAATAAGGTGAAAATGTTGTCAATCGTTGAACGACCCCTCCTAAAACCCGATTGCTCGTTGGGTAGAATATTAGTACGATTTGCCCATGACTCCATCCTTACCACAATAATCTGGGACAGAAGTTTCGCAAGCGCGTTAGTTATAGCTATCGCTCTGTAATTCTCAGGATTAGCCGGATCACCCTTTTTGAAAAGCATGAAGAGATTGGCGCTCATCCAACCCTCGGGTATTCGCTCATACATAAAGATATAATTAAGTACATCACCGGTATATCCACGCCATTCCCCCTCCAGGAGCTTTAAGAGCTCCGCGGGGAGACCATCGGGACCTATAGCCTTACCAGGTTTCAGTCTCTTCATGCTTTCCAAAAGTTCGCGGTCGGAGATAGGAATATCTAGGAATTGATCGTAGGTACCAAAAAAGGTAGACGTTATTGGTAAGTGAGACGGGTATAAAAGTGTCAGGTACGCATTCCAGGATGCAGTGGGAACAATGTGGGATCGAGAGGGGGACCCCCTTCTGAGCCTGCGGATCGTGGACCAAAACGTACTAGCATCCCTAACTCCGGCGAAGTCATCCGTTAATTTATCAGCATATTGTTTTTTAGCCAGCCGGACGGTTTTAAGGTAATTATGTTTAGCTGATAAGTATTCCGACTCAAATTGGGGCGAAGCAGTGCGACGAAGGACGGTTAAGGCCCGATTCAAAGTTTTCCGCGCTCGTCGACAGTTAACGTCATACCAGGGCATTTTCGAGTACGATGCATGAAAGCGAGCATGCGAGTCGCGTAAAAGACCGGCGCTCTCGGCGAAATTAATTAAGCTAGTAAAGTAGGAAGGGAGGATAGCATCAACGGGTGTATTTTCGTCTACTTCGTGGCAAGGGGAGGACTTACGTAGCAACTCGTGATATTTGCGCCTTGTTTCAGGCGTATGGTGAATCTTCCTTCCTGCTCTACTGCGAAGCTCGGTTAACGACGAGTCATGTACGGAAAGCGACAGATCTAACGTTAATAAAACCGACAGGTGGTCGGAGACGCCAGGCTCAGTACCGATATCAAGGTCTTTGACAAATTGTAACGAATTTGCAGAGATCCAAACAAGATCAACTATACTACGACCTCGCTCGCTTAGGAAGGTAAAACCGGCCGGGAAATCAGCGCTCGTGCGGCCATTCAGCAAAACCAGGTTATTATCACGCATGAAATTATAAAGTAATATACCTCGCTGGTTTGATCTAGGGTCGGAGGAGCGCCGATCACGGTAAAGTAGCGTGCCGTCAAACAACTCGGAATAGTCGCAGTCAAGGTCAAGGGAACGTACCCAGGAGTTGAAGTCACCGCCAAGGACAAAGATAGATTGTGGGTGAAGGGAAAGGTACTTGTCAATACTGGCTTGTAATGTGTCGAGTAACGGAGAAAGTGAAATATCAGGAGGAAAGTAAAAAGAGCCAAGGATTAAGTGGGACGGAGAGGATTTAATTAAGGTAAGGATCCAGTTGGCAGTGACCTCCAAAACCTGGGGGGATCCGCGCTTCGGTATCGTCGTGAGTAGCCCGCCGCTAAACCTACCCCTGGCGCCATCGCGGGTGGCTGGAGAGTTAACGAGGAGATGGTCTTGCAGAGTCGGAAGAGCGATGTCGTCGGGCCTCCAGGTTTCGGAAATATTCAAGATGGTCGCTGCTGAGGCGTTGACAGTGGAAAGGCTTAGCGGACCATGGATGTTCCAAAAAAGAATGGAAAGTTCCGCGGTGGTAGTAGGAACTGTTTTGGAGACCACTTCATTCCATTGGAGAGTCGATGACTGAGATGCTAAGCGGTGTGCAAGTCCAGTGGAATACCTGCGACCACCCACGGTCTTGCTTACGTGGGCGGTTGTTTGCCGTTTTTTGAGCTAGACACCAGAGGTTGGAGCGCCTGCGCAAAAGTTCTTGGAGGCTTGCCCACTGTCGTCACTTCCTCGCAGACGAACTTGTCCAAATTGTCGGACCAGGTATGCCAGGCACCGTCAATTTGTATGCGGTGATGCTTTTTTACGACCTTTTTCCCCTCTTGCAAGGCCTTTCGGGACAATTCCCGGGCATAAAATTCGATTTTGGACTCAAGTTTAGTATGGTCGCCCGAGATGAAGATGCTCGAGTTAGCCAGAATCCTTCGTTTATTGGTCATGATAAACGCTTTGGCACGAGCAGATGTCAATTCAGCCAGGATGGTGGGGGGCTCCTTCTTGATGACATAGGCTATATCCAATACTTTCCCGAGCTCAAAATTGGACAGTAGGAACTGGTCGACAGCGGTAGTGACATCTTCCGTAGGGTTTAAGCCGGTTATCACAATATTCTTTTTGCGAGCAGATTTGTCCTGAGACTCGATTCTCGCGGCAAGTCTTTTGATTTCGTCGTCTTTTTCTTGAATTGTTTTTTTGAGCTCGCTAATTTCATTCATGACCTCCGTTTTAAACGAGGTAAACGCAGAGAGTAGGTAGTTCGATTCCGTTTTACGCTCCTGATTGGAATCATCAATTTTATTATTGACAGCGTCAATTTTGTTGTTGACAGCATCAATTCTTGTTGCCAAGGCACCAATGATGCTGTCCTGCATTTTTTGTATGGTTGCAGCATCCATTTCGTCGTCAGCAGATGGTAAGACAGAAGCTTGTTGCAACGGGGAGCGCGGCCTTATTTTCGCAGGTTGCAGAACGTCGGTGGTTAGCTCCGAGTGAAACTCGGGCGACCGTAGGCGCTTTGGTTCGTAGTAGCGCGTAATAGAGGGCTGAGCGGGGCTGCTATACTGCCGCCATCTCCGCGCAGTCGAAGGCCGACCCGCTACAGAAGTAATAGGTTGAGGCGGAGTAAGGAGCTCGTCCCTGTTGCGTATCACCGAGGAAGAAGGCGTTGACTCGGAGCAAGCTGGAAAGGGAGACCCCTCTTCGGACATGGGCGACTCCCGGAACGTGCTGCCTCTGGCGGAGACCGGGTGAAATAGAGGCGAGCAATAAGGCGAGTGAACGTGGCAAAGGAAACAACGTCACTGGGTGCGCACTGACAAGTGCGCCACACGCCTTACTTAAACTCACGGCCACGCGGTCTCTAAAAAAAAACAAAAATCAAAAAGAGATCGCCGGTGCGCACTATAACGCCCGAAAGCGAAAGTCAATCCCGATGCCAAAATGCACTGGCAAAGCGTGTGCGAGTCAAAACGGCGGTCAGAGTGAAATGACAGTTATGTTAAGAACACACTTCCCACTTTAGGCACACAGAGCGTTTAAAAAAAAAAACCGGCGTGAGAAACCACTCGTTAGCGAACCAGAACCGCGACTTGCGAAGACCGGCGGGGGACCGAATAAAAATTTTAGCCCTTCCCGGGCTTTAATGGTAAAAAGCTGTCGCAAAGTGCGAGCACGAAAATTTCCGTGGTGACAGTTACACGACCGGAAATAAACTCCCCAGTTTAAACAATATTCAGATATTTGTTGCACAGTAATTATTATGATAAATGTGTAAATTCCAGTAATACGAAAACGCGTCCGGGGCAGAAATTTTCACCAAAGCTTCCCTTCGTATCCAGAAACAAGTTTGCAATAGTGAAAAAAATTAACTAAAATGCTAGCGTTTGTTCTAAACAATCTTATAAACAATTACGGTCTACAGACACTATAATGCCAATTCCGGCCAGCAAAAAACGCGTCCGGGGCTGAAACTTTCACCAAAGCTTCTCTTCGTATCCGGAAACAAGTTTCCAAAAATGAAAAAAATTAACAAAAATGCTAGCGTTTGTTATAAACAATCTTATAAACAATTACGGTATACAGACACTATAATGCCAATTTTATTTCTTCATAAAAAATAAATCTATTGTGAAAAATAGATAGTTAATGATCACCCCACTACATAGTTCGAAAAGCTCTACAAATACGACGCATATATAAATATGGTGCCAGTATATCGAAAATCTCAAGTGTTGGCGCGCTTAAGACTCGACGTTTTTGTTTTACCAGAGTCTACCAAAGTTTTATTACATCAAGATGGTTGATGTGCGGAAAGTTTTTAGTTCCTGGGAGAGGTCCCTCACAATGGTGTATCGCACCCTGGATGAAGACGCTACTTTGGATGAGTTCCGTAACTTCATCGAAGAGTGCCGCGGAACCGTCGACAAAATATATAAGTATGTAAAATTAAATCGCGGTATTCCAATCGGCACAAAAGCGTCCATAGAATCGCGAGCACATCGCATCTTACGACTCAAGGCTGCAGCATCGAGGATTTTGATGCAAAAGGAGGGAAAAGGACCCCGAGGAAATCTTGTACTCGAAGAAAATGTGCAATCCGCGTTCAATAATCGCCTTCGTACCAGCCTGGTGGTGAATATAAAGTATTTAGATCCTGCACAGTTTTTGAAGAATCAAAAGCTGTAATAATAAAATACGTGCGTGGTGCAATAAGTAATTTTAATAATGTTAAAGTGTGCATCGTGTTTTCGGGACAGTTTGTGCATGGTGAGCAGGAAGATAATAAATACTTTAGTAATAAGTACGTAGCACTATGTGCTACAAGTGATTTAACAGAGTGGTTCGACGAAAGAGTGAAGGCACCCATTCTTTCATCACTTGAAGACTTTCAAGAGCGCGACTCGGGCTGGGCATTATCTGCCATAAATTCTCTCACTATACAAGTGGTAAAATATAATCCAATGCGTGCTGGACGATGGATCGACTTACCCAAGTGGATCAGAGATAAAAAGGCCGTGATCAATGTGCATGGTTTCGAAGACGATTGCTTTAGATGGGCAATTCTTTCTGCTCTCTTTCCTGTAAAATCACAGGATCATCCGCATAGGCGATCATCATACATAGAACATGCGGAAAAAATAAAATTTACCGGTATTGCTTTCCCTGTCGCACTTAAAGACATTCCGAAATTCGAAAAGCTGAATGAAATCTCAGTGAATGTCTTTATCATAGCCGATAAGAACGAAGTGCTTCCTGTACACTTGACTACTGATGAAAATAATAGGCACATCAATCTACTCCTTGTGTCTGAAGAACGGAGGAAAACCCCACGACCCTCCTCATCTTTTGTTTTGGACGATGTCGAAGTCGAAGAAGATGACAGAATCAATCATCATCATTATTGCTGGATAAAAAATTTATCCCGATTAGTGAGCAAGCAGTGCAGCAAACATGATAGGAAGAAACATATCTGCAATCGCTGTCTCCACTATTTCCACAGTGTAGAAGTAGGGAAAGTAGAATCGGAGACAGCACCTAAGTTGGCCTATGAAGAACATAAAATATATAGCGTAGGATACTACCTGGATTGTAACCACAACTCGTCGTTGTCCCGTTACCGTTCTCACCGGGGGTCTGACTCTGCTACCTGGTTTGCCAACGAGCTGAAGAAGTTGGCCGATTAAATTAATCAGGTAAACCCTCACTTTATATAATTGATATCATTATTTATTCTTATTTAAAACAACATAAAAATTATACACAATTAATGCAAATTAAACTTAAATTAATAATACACTTTATATTTTCAATTATTCGTCAATCTTAATTAATAATGGATGACTTTTGTTTCTTCCAGATTTTGCTAGACACGAAGCCGATGAACTTGACTCCGAGAGAAGAGAATGCATTTCGGTCGGCGTCGATGTGCCACATCTGCGGGGGCTGGTTTACCGACAAAGATGTTGCAGTCAGAGATCACGATCATCTCACTGGTCAATTTCGAGGTGCTGCGCATAATAGTTGCAATATTAATTATAAATTTACTTTCAATACTCCTATAATATTTCATAATTTAAGTGGCTACGACGCTCATTTTTTAATTCGCGAAGTTACCAATTGCTTCGAGGGAAACTTGAAAGTCATTCCATGCAATATGGAAAAGTATATTTCAATTATAAAGCGTGTACAAGACACAAAAATTAAGCTTATATTTTTAGATTCGCTTAGATTTCTTAATTGCTCCCTCGACAAATTGGCATCATATTTATCGAATGATGATAAAAGAATTTTAAAATCTCATTTTCCAAATGAGAATGAATTTAATTTATTAACGCGTAAGGGAATTTTCCCCTACGATTACGTAAAAGAAACGAGCGTCTTGGACGAGCCATACCTCCCTTCTCGCGGTAATTTTTATAATAAATTATATGAATGTGAAGTGAGTGAGTCTGATTATGTACATGCAACGAATGTATGGAAAACGTTTAATTGTGAGACGTTGGGTGAGTATTCGGATCTATACCTAAAAACCGATATTTTATTGCTCGCGGATGTATTTAAAAATTTTCGAACAACACTGTTAAGATCACACGGTTTAGATCCCGCGCATTATTATACTCTACCTGGGTATACATGGGACTGTGCTCTCAAGCATACTCAAGTAGAGTTACAATTACTCACCGAAATCGATATGGTCATGTTTATCGAGCGGGGGATAAGAGGGGGTCTTTCACAGTGCTCAAACAGATACGCGAAGGCAAATAATAAGTATATGCCTAATTATGACCCGTCAAAAGAGTCAAAGTATTTAATGTACTTTGATGTTAATAATTTGTATGGTTGGGCAATGAGTCAATCACTGCCTACCGGAGGTTTCCAATGGGTTGATAATGTCGATTTCGTAAATGTATCCGATGACTCGGAAATTGGATACATTCTCGAAGTCGACTTGACCTATCCTGGAGAAATACATAATAAGCAGAAAGATCTCCCGCTATGCCCCGAGCGAGCAGTTCCGCCCGGTTCAAAACAGCCGAAATTACTCGCTACATTAAATGACAAGGAACGGTATGTCATACATTACCGAAATTTAAAGCAAGCGATCGCCCACGGTATTGTTGTGAATGAGGTGCATAGAATACTACAATTCAAGCAGACTCCATGGTTAAAGTCGTACATTGACTTGAATACCAAACTCCGCACAGTTGCGACAAATGATTTTGAAAAAAATTTGTATAAATTGATGAATAATGCGGTATTTGGGAAAACCATGGAGAATGTTCGTAAAAGAATGGATGTAAGTTTAAAATCGAAATGGGATGGAAGATATGGCGTTGAAGCGTTCATTTCGAAACCAAATTTTCATCGAATAGTAATATTCGGCGAAGACTTGGTCGCGATACAACTAAAAAAATTAGAAGTAGTTATAGATAAGCCTATATATGTCGGAATGGCTATATTGGATATTTCTAAAACAAAATTGTATGAGTTCCATTACGATTATGTTTTAGAAAAATTTAAAGAAAATGCGAAACTATTGTATACCGATACCGATAGTCTTATTTATGAATTTAAGTGTAGCGATATTTATGATTGTATGAAACGCGATATTAATATGTACGATACGAGTGATTACGAGAAAAATAATGAGTACGGTATGCCGCTAGTCAATAAAAAAGTATTAGGGTTAATGAAAGATGAATGCAGTGGAAAGTTAATGACCGAGTTTGTCGGACTCAGGTCAAAAATGTATGCGTTGCGTGTGTTAGGCGAAGGTGAGAAGAAGAGAGCGAAAGGTGTGAAAGAAGTCGTCGTCCGAAAAACAATCACTTTCGACGACTAGCTGAACTGCCTTCAAAATATGTCGACAGTTATGCGCGAGCAGAGATGTATACGTTCAAAATTACACAACGTATACACCGTATGCGAAAAAAAATTGCTCTAAGTCCCCATGATGATAAGCGATACTTGATCGCTGGTAGTAGAGATACTCTACCGTGGGGACATAAGGATATTATGGAAATGGATGAGTAGTGTTTATTAGTAAATGAATTAATGAAATATATATAAGTTTGTTTGTTCTTACCATCCTATTCCCCAATCCTAATCCTCGTCCGGACCGGATTCAAAGTAGGTTGCGTCCTGTGTGCTATACATACAAAATTATTAGTAAATGAATTAATTAAATATATATATATATATATATATATAAGTTTGTTTGTCTTACCATCCTATTCCCCAATCCTAATCCTCGTCCGGACCGGATTCAAAGTAGGTTGCGTCCGAGTCGATATCTTCAGGCTCAGAATCGTCGCCAGATTGCCATGGTAAACCGTATTGTTCAAACACGGTTTGAAGGTCGGCAATCTCCTCCATTCTCCTCTTCTCCCTCTCATGTATCTCCCTTTTAAAACTATTGAGGTATTGACGCAACTCTGCGTCAATCGCAAATTTCCGCTCTGCGGCTTCTTCTTCCAATGCCGTTATCGCCTTTTCAGCGATTCCTTTTCGTGATGCTTTCGCATCTTATAGTCGCGAATAACGCGACGACATTCGCACGTTCCGTTAACCAGGACATATTTAAAGTCCCTTTTTCGCCACTGTTGAGTACTCCAGTACTCAATTCGGGCGATTTTTTTTCTAAAATTTTTTCACCCATATTTGCGCACAGCGTCTTGAAGCGCGATATTAACTTCGTCACACTTATTTTTCACCATGTGCTCTGAGGCATAGATGGATTCCCAAAAGGAATCCTCCTTCATCTCCTCTTCAGCATGGCGATGCTCCATTGATTTCCTCACCACTGTCAAGTGGTGAGAAATTTCAGAACCAAGCAACTCTGATATCTGCTTGCGCAATTTACTAATGAAGGCGTTGCTTTTTCGCCTATACACGAGTACTCGCGACATTTTAACCACAAACACTTAACTTAAACACTTAACTCGGGGTTTTTTTTTTTTTTTTTTTAATACAATGTTGCCCGCGAGAAGCAACAAGTAGACTTTGAAATCTCGTCAACTCAAACTCGTATATATACCAAAAAAATATGCTAAGGAATGCAACATTTAGAACCTTTTTCACATAGAATTTTTTCAATCTGGTAAACATCTGAATTTTTTCAATCTGGTAAACATCTGGATTTATACGTATGAATACAAGTTTCGATCCACTATATTAGTCTTAAAGTAATACATTTTTCTTGTAGTCTTAAAGTAATAAATGTTTCTTGTCGATCCATGAGTTGTACTTATGTTCAAAGCCCAACCATTTAACAAACGCTTTAGAACCTTTTCACGTAGAATTTTTCAATCTGGCAAACATCTGAATTTTTTTTCTTAGTACGTTGCAGCAAAAATCTTCCTTCCAACTATTCATCCATCATTCGTTCCACTATATTAGTCTTAAAGTAATACATTTTTCTTGTAGTCTTAAAGTAATAAATGTTTCTTGTCGATCCATGAGTTGTACTTATGTTCAAAGCCCAACCATTTAACAAACGCTTTAGAACCTTTTTGGCGTAGAATTTTTTCAATCAGGTAAACATCTGGATTTTTAGTACGTTGCAGTTCATATTCATAAAATCCGCCTGATATTCGATTTCCGTCCCTGTCTTCTAGTAAATATGTTACTGGACTCGTTTTCTTAACTTGTATTATTTTAAACACTTCAGTCGTCCAATTTGGTGTATACCCCTTTTCAAATATATGTTTAAATTTACTAATACGAACTTGTTGACCTAGTTTAAACTTTGGATGAATCTTTTCGTTCACAATTACATTATACACACGTTCCAATAGTTCTTTTTCATTATCTTTATTCACATCTTGCGGCTTCATTTTAATAGTACGATGTGTGCTATTGTTATAATCATTAACCAAGTCTGGTAAGATATGGAGCCATTGATAATTACCATGAAGGCTAAACTGTGGCCACATTTTATTTTTCAAAGTACGATTAAAGCGTTCGCAAATTGATGCTTTTAGATTACTGTATGTAGAATATAAATTGATATCATGTGTTTTCATTAAATTTGAAAATTTTAAATTATAAAATTCTTTTCCATGGTCGGTATGTAGATTCTTTGGAATTCGACCCATTTCAAATATCGATTTCATGGCAGCTGTGACGTCATCGCCAGTCTTTCTTTTTACTGGGCGAGCCCATGCATACTTAGAGAATACATCGATGACAGTTAACAAGTATTTGTAGCCCTTATTTTCATCTGCATATGGAATCATTTCTACAAGATCAGCTTGCCAAGTTTCATCTAATCCGCGAATATCTACTCGCCGCCTTGTATAATTTTTTCTTGCTGGTTTATGAAGCTCCTTCACGACTTCTCTCTTCTCTTTAGAAGTCATTGTTGTTAAACAGATAAGACAACGTCTTGATCAAAACTGTTGGGTAGATTGTTGCAGATAGTTAATTTATTCACATTTTTCAGACTAACTAATTAATTCTCCCGTAAACAACATCGGTTATTCCATTAATCTTCTTTATGGCTTCACTGTTTTTATTGACATTTTGTTCTAGGAGAAAAATTAATGTCTTAGCATCGTGAGCTACAATACTACTCTCCCTTATGTCATAGGTGTGTTTTTTCAAGGCTCCTTCTATATTAGCAATATCTACCGTAAGACTATCAATCAAACCATTATTTTTATTCAAATCATCTTTATTTTTCTTTACTTCCTGCTCTAAGTCAGTGATATTATTCGTAAGATTGCTAAGAGTGTAATTATTTTTATTTAAATTATTGTTATGTTTAGTTATTTCCTGATGTAATTCAATAATATAATTTCCTAAATCTGAAGATATAATCCGCCTCTTTTCTATTTCATTGTAATTTTTATTTATATCTTGTTGCATTTTATTTATACTTTTTTCAAAATATTCAATCTTCTCATTATTTTTAATTACACCTTTACACAACTCATCTAGTTGCTGTTTAATATCGCGAATAGATGTGTGGAACATTCTCAAAGTAATGGCATCATCCGAATCCGTCGGATTTCCGATATTGCATAACTTTCTTTTCTTAAAATCATAAGAACCGTCTGTAGAAATTTCAACACTTTGAAATACTTGCTTCCGTGCTCGTTGAGACGAACGTCCAAACACATCGATGCTCATTATGATATTCACGTAATTATCGCTAAATTAATAGATTATATTAGCTTCGCGCAACTCCTCAATGATCGATAAAATTTCATTCGAAAGACTCGAATTACCCGCAGCTTGCGATGCTATTAGAAGGCGCAAACGATCGACAAGTTCATTTGGATCATCCCAATGCACGTAATCAATTTTACGGTTTTGTCCAGCAATCATGTATTCAGGCAAATTACCACCCTTTTTTGGAACATCTTTGAACATATCTTTGATATAGTTTCGATACTTGTGGGAAGCATTATATCGAATAGGTTTTTCCTGATTCCAATCTTTCCTATGGGCATTAGTTAAGGTAAGTATACTTTTGTAATTGTTTAAATCAGATTGTTCGATTATAGCTATATCAGCCTTTTTCTTAAATAATAACTCTAGCAAACCTTCAGTAATAGCAAATTTGTGATCCTTTACAATTACATTTTTATTCTTAAATTCTATTGTCGAATCGCCGATTCTTGTAGTACCATCTTCTATGCGAACACCATAAATTGTATCAATGATATCACTTCTCTCGTGAATATTCTTCACCAGTAAAGTCAGAAACTTATTTGATAACCTTTCTTCAGTATGATATGTAGGTGTTTTAATAGCACTGCTAAATGTCTGATCTAAAGGGGTATTATATACATCACGCATATCATCATCATCATCATAATCGTTAATATCATTAATTTCCATACTATCCGCTACTTTATCACGTGTATCATCAATTGCATGTTTACTGGTCGACATTGTTGAAGCGTCGGCTATTTTTTCCAATGGGCTTATTAAAGGTTTGAGGGTTTCACTTATCGCAAGGTCATGCGTTTCTTTACCAATTTTTAATAATCGATGTTTCCGGCGAATAGATTCGCTAGCTTTGACAATTTGACGTAATACGTCTTGCTGTTGTTGAAGCGAGGAGGACATGTTAATGCATGCAAGTCTCACTCTGCACTGGCTTGTTACAACATTTTTTGTTTGTTCTTAAAATCATTTATGCTTATAAAACAATCAAAACCTTTTCTATATCTTCCCTCTTCTAATTCACTGTCTTTATCTATTACTATAAAGCCATGCTTATCTGTCCAACATTGCGCACATATATCTTTGAAAGTGTTAAATGTCATATCCGTTTTGACATGATCATTATACACATGCTTAAGATTCATTTCATCCTGCCTAAAGAGAACCAGAAAGTTTACGTTATCTCGAATAAGATGCTTGGGAACACGAGCATAGGTTTGCCTGAGATAAAAGCAATCGACACAATTATGTCTACCCATACAAAAGAAAGATCTAATGTTATCTTGCTTCTCGCATGCAACATCATCAAATATAATAATAGAGTTCGGCCTAGCCTCGGCGGATGGGACTACCTGTTCATTATCGTGAAAAGGAAAGTATCCTATACCCTCCACAGAGTCGAGTAAGTTTTGTAAAAATTGATATTTCGGCTGATTTAACGATTTCGAATATACATATATATTTTCAAACTTTAATCCATTCTGATCGATGATTAGACTGAGTAATGTATTTGTTTTTCCGCAATTAGACGGGCCACAGAAAAGTGCACGTATACTATTTGGCAGCAACTCCCCATGTCGTTTATCATTAGTTGCATTATTTTGTACAGTTGATGTTAAATCATCAAAATTGATGATTGGGATTTTTGTTGGTTGTGTATGAAATCGCATTTTGATAATAACTGAACATAAAAGTATAAGTAGCGCCTTTATATGTAATGTCAGTCATTAACTGTTTGATATTTGAATGATACACATCATAAAATGATTACATATGTAAGTAAAAAACAAGAAACAAAACCGGATAAAGAGTGGGACAGGTTGGTCAATTCTTTAATTAATAAATTACCGGTAGAACTTCATATACCCGGTTATCAGTACTGTGGAACCTGGTACAAAATTAAAGCAGCGGTTAGCAAGGGGAGATCCGGGGATAAATCCGTTAGATAAGGCTTGCAAGGAACACGACATTGCTTATTCCAAAACTCGTGAAAAATCCCACCGGTAGAAGCGAGGCCGATCGAATATTAGCGGAGCAGGCTTGGAAGCGAGTTTTAGCAAAAGACGCAAGCATTGCAGAAAAGGCGGTAGCTTGGGGTGTTGCAAACACAATGAAACTAAAAAGTAAATTAGGCATGGGACTTAAAAGGAAGAAAAAAGCATTAAAAAAGAAAACAGCATCATTGAGCAACATTATTGCGGCTGCTAAAATGTCAATGTCACCAAGTAATAATGTTCAAAGTGTTATATCGAGCGCTTCGAAAGGGGCACATAAAGCCGTAAAAGAAGCAGGTGGTAAGCCATTCATACAAAAGTCTCGACAGCTATCGATACCTGCAAAGGTCGGAGGATTCTTACCATTCCTAGCACCCATATTTGCTGGATTAAGTGCTGCAGGTGCATTAGCCGGCGGCACAGCAGGTATAACCACGGCTGTTAATGATGCAAAAGCTGCTCAAAAGCAGTTACTTAAAAGTGAACGACATAATCGTGCTATGGAGTCAATAGCTATAGGTAAAGGGTTATATCTTAAACCTTTATAAAAAATGGTCTAGGTTTAAAATTAAAACCATATAAAACGGGATTAGGTGTTAAATGTAAAAAAAATCGAAAAAAACTTGTAAAGCTACCGCATCGAGCACTCACCGATGCAGATATATTAAAATATTCGAAAGAAGCTGGAATTCCGAATTTTAGAGGTGTCTTTATGCGTAATAATTTACCAAAGAATCCCAAAGTTAATGACTGTGCAGTCATAAATTTAGACGATGCAATCGGTCCAGGGACACATTGGGTAGCTTATCGGAAACGTGGCTCTAAAGTCGTTTATTTTGACAGCTTTGGAAACCTCACCCTCCTGCTGAGTTGGGAAAATATCTCGGTGTAGGTAGCATTATGTATAACCGTGAACAATTTCATGACTATACCACTTTTGATTGTGGGCATTTATGTCTCAAATTTTTATGCAATCAGCTGATTTGTCCAAACAAGTATCAGTTGTTATAAATATCTTGCATAAAATGTTATGATAATCAGTGTAATTTGAACAATCAGTATGAATGATACTTTTACGTTGACGCTCTCGGGACAGTCTTCAGTATTGGAAAGCGCAATACTTTCCACCTATTGAACTTTCACCGCAGAAGAATTATGCATTGGGATTAATTGAACTTTTAACGTTTAATTCAATCCCAAATGTTGACGTTCATAATAAATTTCACATTGGTAACCATCAAATAACTGTGCCGATCGGGAGCTATGAAATTGAGGATATAGCAGAATATATTAGAAGCAAGCTATCAGAGTATAGTGATATTACACTAGATATAAAACCCAATAATAATACCTTACGCAGTGAAATCAGGTCTAATCAAGACATTGATTTTACACCAATCGATTCGATTGGGCGAACATTGGGTTTCAATAGACGAATTTGGAAGCAAACAAGTTGCACATTTCAGATTTGCCAGTAACCATAATTAAAGTTAATGCACTTCGCGTAGAGTGCAATATAACTGCAGGCGCTTACATTAATAACAGTAGAGCGCATACGATTCATGAATTTTTCCCTACCGTGGCTCCGGATATAAGATTGTGGAAGTGCCGAATCATGTCATTTACTTACCTGTTGTCGTCAGATTAATAGATCATATTCAATTGCGTATTGTTGATCAGAATGGTGAATTGGTGAATTTTCGTGGTGAAACAATTACAATACGACTACATCTTAAATCTACGTAACAATGGGTATTATGTACAATGGTCAAACCCTTAATAGTTACTATAACAATAAACCACCATGGGCAAAACATATCAGTCGTCATCAAATTCGCAAGACGTTAACACGTCGAAACGTTCTATTTCCCCCCCCCCCCACCCCCCCCCCCCCCCACCCCCCCCCCCCCCCACCCCCCCCCCCCCCCACCCCCCCCCCCCCCCACCCCCCCCCCCCCCCACCCCCCCCCCCCCCCACCCCCCCCCCCCCCCACCCCCCCCCCCCCCCACCCCCCCCCCCCCCCACCCCCCCCCCCCCCCACCCCCCCCCCCCCCCACCCCCCCCCCCCCCCACCCCCCCCCCCCCCCACCCCCCCCCCCCCCCACCCCCCCCCCCCCCCACCCCCCCCCCCCCCCACCCCCCCCCCCCCCCACCCCCCCCCCCCCCCACCCCCCCCCCCCCCCACCCCCCCCCCCCCCCACCCCCCCCCCCCCCCACCCCCCCCCCCCCCCACCCCCCCCCCCCCCCACCCCCCCCCCCCCCCACCCCCCCCCCCCCCCACCCCCCCCCCCCCCCACCCCCCCCCCCCCCCACCCCCCCCCCCCCCCACCCCCCCCCCCCCCCACCCCCCCCCCCCCCCACCCCCCAGTATACCATCCATGTGTTTCGAGGGGGGAGAGGTAGCATGGCAATAATTATTCGAGCGATCAAATCGCGATATCAATTCGCGGTTTTAATTCGCGGTCTTAGTTCGCAATCTTAATTCGCGAGTCATCTCGCGAGGTACCCCCCTCGCGATCCACCGAAACCGCGAGTGGCGTAGAACTGTCTTTATCCTTCTACTCACGTAAAATGGACTCATTCCAATATTGTGAATTGCATTTGCCCATGTCGTCTGTTTCATTATTTCAATTGCTCTACGAGGATCGTCGTGGAGACGTGTTCCCTGTATATACTCAAATCTTGCCTCCCAAAGAACTGCTGCTGTCGGTATGTTTGGAGGTTCTGGGTCACCAATATTCATTCTTTCTGCTGCTTGTTCGGTGCGATATAATTCAGCACCTCTATTAGCGAGCTCTTTACCAATTTCTTGACGAAATGGCGCTCTCAAGAACCGTTTCTTGCATTTTTCTGTGGTTGACCCTTTTTTATAATTACAATCGATTCGTACCTCTTCTGGATAAGTGCTATTGTCAATAACACACTTCAAGTTGCTTCCACAATTACAATTACCTGTAATACAATAAAAGTAAAAAATCGAAATATACCTATATTACAACACAATTATCATAATGCTACGATGAGCAATAAGAATAAACGTAAACTTAAAAAAAAAAAACGAAAGCACAAGTAAAAAATTTAAACAAAGAAATGCGTTGTGTGACATCATCACATTTAATTAATTAACCCCTTCACAGTCGGGACCAAAATCTCACAAGTGGGCTCAAAATGTCGACAACTTTTTAGAAAACTTAAATATGCGCAAATGAGCATACTATATCGTATTTGAAGTCGCTGATTACGAATCCGAATTCAGATTTTGAAAATTCATAATGGCAAAAAATCTGCTTGCGTCTATACACGTCATCGACAGTTTGAGCCCTCTTGCACCATGACGTCTATACACTGCCAAGGGGTTAATTAATTATATTTGAGACAGCCGTAAAACCTAGTGGGAATTATATCCCAGTGCTAAAGAAAGATAAAGAACCCCGCAATAATCTTATGGAAAATTGGTCTCGACGAAATTGTGTAAATTTTTAATATGTTATAGTCCTCATCGTTCTAGACAATTTCGCTAAAACCCATTTTCTATAAGATTATAGTGGAGTTCTGTGATTTTTCGGTTTATACTTATTATTACCGCCGCACTGGGGCTCGGCAGAATTTGCTTACAATTTCTTTCCATGTATTTCTATAAAGGTAGCATATATACGAAATCACTTTTTGTGAGGTCTTTACAACTCGTCGACCAAAGTTATCCACATTACACTAAAGCGGATAAGTTCCAGTGAGAAATTTTTTTAATAAATTACGAAGACGTTTTTTGGAAAGTTTCGTACAAGTCGGACTAATAGATAAATATAAAATATAATCTAAAATAGATTGATGTTTAAAACAAATTTACGGCGCGAATAAACCTTATTCGTAACAATGAAAGAAAAAGAATTGCTCTTCAAATGCAGAGGTCAAATCTATTGATTGTGCGAGTTATCTGATCCGAGTCGTAAATTTGTTTTAAACGTCAATAATTTTTTTATCTATTAGTCCGATGTTTTTGAAACCTTCTAAAAAACGTCTTTGTACCTTATTGAAAAACATCCTCACTGGAATTTTTCTGAATCTTGAAATTCGTTCGATAAACGAAGCATTTGAAGTGTGCAATACAGAATATTGGAATTGCCGTGGAACAAAATTAATCATTTTTTTATTTGCAAAAGAATTAAATTTTAATTTCTTCATTTATTTTCAAGAATGTCCAACTTGTAGTTTCCATTTATTTTCATTCCGAAATTCTTGAAGTATTCACGAGTGAATAAAAATAAAAAAAAAGTGAAAAATACTGTGAAAATACGAAGAACAATTTTAACTTAAAAACAAAGGTTTTTCCTATTTTTTAAGAAGAGTAAACATCTTATAAATTTTTGTTAAAAGACAACAAGATGGGCCTTTTGATATTGTATAACGTTTGCCTAGTCAAATTTAAATTTTAAAAATATTGGCAGACAAACATATACTATACAGTAATCATATGGGACGACAGCTTATTTTTGAAATAATTTCGTAAGGGGAGTTTTTTATGTAAAATTGATAAGTTATAAATTAGTTTCATTTTTTTAAAGGTATTAAATAAAATAATAATATTGACATAAACGAAAATATTGAAAATGTTTTTACCAATATACAAAGCTTATACAAAGCTTATACAAAAATAAAACTATTTTATAACTTGACAATTGTACGAAAAAACCTCTCCTTCCGAAGTTATTTCAAAAATAAGCTGTCGTCCCATATGATTACTGTATACACTTGTCCACCATTCTTCCGCCATCTTACCGCGTGACGTCATATCGTGAAATGATCATTACTTTTCCGACAGAATCCGCGCCTATCTCGTTATTGCATCCGGCTCCTCAATTTCCAAGAATTGTGGGTATTTCTAGATCTTTTTCTCAATAGAAACGCGCAAAACCTTCATTTGCTCACCGTTCGTAGGCATCCAAAACGGGTGTTTCCCGCGCTGTACCGACAACCTGTGCGCATAACATCGGCACAATGCGCAAAGTTCTTTGCGCACCGGTGATCGATGCGCAAAATGTTTTTCTCCGGACCGCGTCGGAATGTCCGTATTCCATGCCTGGAACGCGGGACGAAAGTTTCCGATTCTGCCCGGGCTCCAGCGCGCACGCGCACTTCGTTCTCATTACTCCCTAGGGGCGGAAAGTGCCGCCAGCGGGAGTAATGGATGGGGTCGGGAGAAAAATAGCGTATGCCACACGGAAGGCAAGCGCGCTCACCTCGCTCAGGAATCGCGCGCTTTCCTCTCTTGAAGCATAATAAACTATTGTTCGCGAATTTTCCGTACATTGCGGCATTCAGCTGTTTCAATGTCTACGAACCGTCAACAACCTCGGGTTATGCTTGTTTCCATAAAGAAAAATACTTTTAGACACATGAGGCGAAACGGGCGAGTTGGTCCTTGCTAGTGCCATGGCGTCGCTCGAGTCCGTTACTGTAAACGCCCGTTTGGCCTCTTGTATCAAAATACACTATTTCATTACAGAATTAATTTATATTTAACCCCCGCGGTTCACGAAAATTAAGAGGAAATGTGAAATTCCACGAAATGACGTACAAGAGCATTGGTAAAATAATTTCTAAGAATTCCGCGCACGTTTCAGATTTGTTTCTACAATACGAAATTTATTTTTATTCAGTGATTATTACTATTTATTTCTATAAGCATAAATATGCCATGTCATGTAATAATACCGCTGAGCATTTTTAAACAATTTCCCAAAATCGTTTGCCAGTTTCAACAGGATTACTATAAATGTATGTTGTAATTAAACGATGATAGCGTTTAAATAATAGCATAAAATATAAATTAATGAAATTTACGTACCTTCAATGTTTCCACGCGAACCGTCCGAGGAAATAGCATGGCGGTAAAAATTAAAACCACATTTAAGTTTCGTGGATTTCCAGATTTCATTGGAAATCCACTCTTCCCATTTCCCCGGCTCCAGACGTAAACAAACCCGCGAATATTCTTTGTTTCTAGTTGTTTCCTTACGTCTATATTGTTTTTTTATCAGCATGTCCTCAAATTCTATTTTCTGGCAAAAAATAGAAAATTCCTCGTACTCGTCGCTTCGTGAATCGTCGTGCATGCCTGTATCCGTCGATACATTTAGGGAATTTTCACTATTTGTTTCGGGAATATATCCATTATTTATTTTTACTACGAAGTCCGGCATGCACATTTTAGCATAAAGTGTGCTTGGAAGTAATTTTTTGCCGAGTTCAGTGGACAATTCCTCCCACACGTGGTCGGTTGTACTTTTTAGTTTTCCGTTCGGTTTAAAAAAGTCATATTTTCTTCTTAAAATCGCCCTCACAATGTTCTCTTCTGGCACATTCTCCTCAGCGCGGCCAAACTGACCAACATTTCCGATCCCACTCAAGGCGCGTTTCTTCTCCCACCGCTTTCCGCCGCGTCACGCGAGACTCCGCCTCTCAAGCAATCAGGCGCGAGCAGGGATACCGCGAAAGTTGGCTGCCGGCGGGGTGCTACGCGGAACTCGCTTCGTTTCAATTATACGCACGCAGTGGATTTGGATCTACTCAATGCACTTTATTCAATATTTCGCTTTTATTATAATTGAACAAAACGTAATACCTGTTCATTTTTCTATAAGACGCATTATTTTCTAGTATTCTAGACGTGCTAATAACATAAATCCGCATTCATTTTCAAAATCGTATTTTCGTATGATATAATTTCATGAATCTTTTTTTTTACAATTTCAATATATTTTTCGTGAAAACAAAAAATATCTTCTATACATATCTTTTTATCTAAAGCAGGAATTCAATGAATCATTTTTATTTATTTCTTGATTCTATTTCACCATTAAAATCTACTTTTGGGTTAATAAAATAGACAAAATTCACTTTTCTGATATGAGAATACAATTTCATACAATGTGTTAATTTTACTGTATTGTGTGCATACTGATATAATTTACGTAATTACTTAATTAATTTGCACTAATTTTATAAACTGTATTTTCATAATGTGATCAAATTTCATTAATCGTTACTTTATAATTTTGATCTATTCTTCTTTTGAGGATTTTGAATATGGAAAAGAAACATTTAAGAAATATCTTTTCTGTTTAAATCCAAAATTCTATGAATAATTGCTACTTATTTCTTGCATTTATCCTACTTGTAAATTTGTAAACCATTTCATAAAGTATACAAAATTGATTGATGTGTGTGATATGACATAATTCCATAAATTATATTCGATATTGCGCTATGGTAAAATGGATGCCAGCATTTGTCAATTGGCTTTTTAATACAAATTTTTATTGTCTTATAATTAAACAGATAATATTCATTAGTGATTGTTCTATGCACTGTATAATTTTATTTCTCCAGTATACATACGCTTTTATATCCGGTTCTTTTCAACGTAACCTATGAAGAGGAACAACTTTACTCCTAAAAAATTAAACTAATTAAATCGTTGGTTTTTCTACATTACGTAGTTAATCAGTTTAAAGACAATTTTCAGAGAATTGATGGACAAAGATTTATACAGTTTAATATTATTCCAATTAATAAAAATGTTTGTTATATTATATTATTAGCTAGCTTTCATATTATTATAATTTAATTATATTGTATTAAAATAGACTCTTTTAATGTTTTGTTTCTTTCTCGTAATGGTTTCAGTAACTTTGGCATTCATTTTTTCATATTTAATCTTTCATTTCTAATCTACAAAATTAGTTTGACAATTTCTCTTCTTACAACCATTCAGTTTACATAATTCAAGCAAACTGAGTATATTATTATTATATTTCGTAATTAAAAATTCAGACAACATTTGAGATTCTCAACAAACTTCAACACCATCATCGTTTTAGTGGACATTATATGGTATGTTAAAAAGTGTGTTTCGGTTTTCCCCATTTTGAATGTATGAATCTAATTTTAAATCTAAATATGACTCTGAAATGCATATATGCATACAATAATAAAACGTAGAGGCCTTCAATTAACTATTAACCCTTTTAAAATTAACTATTTCCTTTTAAATGAATTAATTCAAATAACGAGGATGCGAGCATGAAATAATTGTTTTTCTTTTAAGATAAGGATCAGAATTATTTGGCTTATCAATCAAGTAAATCATAGAGCTTATATATCTGACATTACTGTCCAACCTGCAATACGATATTTCCGAAAGGGCGTTTAAAAGTATTAATTCCAAAATTCCATCCCAAAACTGAAAATTAAATTCCAGCACACAATCCTCTTGAAGCAATTAATTCCTTCCTTTTCATAACTTGAAATTTTATCATTATTAAATCGTAATGATATTTTTTAAATTAAATTTAACTTAACTAAAATGAACTAAAAATTAATAAGGTAAACATTGATGAAGAAAAACGACCAGGAGAATGCACTATAAAGACACAAATATAAAAATAAATCAAAATTATGAAAAAAAGATTATTGAAATTCAATAACAACTACAATTTTTAAAATTAATGCAAATTAAGTGAAATTATTACATACATATTGCATGAATTTATGTTTTCATATCAGAAAAGTGAATTTTCTGTATTTTATGAGCCCAAAAGTAGATTTTAATGGTGAAATAGATTGAAGGAATAAATGGAGATGATTCATTGAATTCCCGCTTTAGATAAAAAGACATGATTGAAGATATTTTTTGTGGCCATGAAAAATATATTAAAATTGTAAAAAAAAAGATTCATGAAATTATATCATACGAAAATACGATTTTGAAAATGAATGCGGATTTATGTTATTAGCACGTCTAGTATACTAGAAAATAATGCGTCTCATAGAAAAATGAATAGCTATTATGTTTTGTTCAATTATAATAAAAGCAAAATATTGAATAAAGTGCATTGAGAAGATCCAAGTATCCAAATCCACTGCGTGCATATAATTGAAACGAAGCGAGTTCCGCGTAGCACCGCGCCGGCAGTTAACTTTCGCGGTATCCTTGCTCGCGCCTGATTGCTCGAGAGGCGGAGTCTCGCGTGACGCGGCGGAAAGCGGTGGGAGAAGAAACGCGTGTTGAGTGGGATCGGAAATGTTGGTCAGTTTGGCCGCGCTGATTCGCCTTTCTTCCCTGTCTGCTCATGATGAAATCACCAAAATATTTCACCGACAATCACTCTAAAAAACTCTACTCCGCAGTACTGTCTTTGTATATATTTAAATCGTCCTTACGTGAATGTATATGTACCTGGCATGTACTGTGCGTATGTAAAGTATATAGAGGGTTTATAGTATGAGTAATTTTGTTAGTTCCGGGTCTTGTCAAAGTGCACCGCTAGGGTAGCGCGCATCGCGCATTTCGAACAAATCAGCCTCACGCTCGTACAAGTATCTGCCTTAGAAGCCGCAGAAGTCATCAGAAGATAAAGTAGATATTTACAGTATAAAATGTAAATTAAAAATTACTAACACGATTTTCCAAAATTCGGCTTCCGTACAAATAATTTTATTCGCGTTATATGATCGTTCAAAAAATATTAAAGAAAATAATTGAGACCTGACACGACATTTTCGGAAATAAGTAAAAATCATGTATTACAGAAAATACCTCCGTCAATTCTCAATTAATTTATTCCGTATTTATAAGGCGATGTTTTATAGTGATTACACGGTAAAATCTTTGAGAGCGCTGCTCACCCAAACCGGGCGGGCAGCCCTCCCGCAGCACTTTTAACTTTTCAAATGATGATTAAAAATATAAGAGCGTAAAGATAAATTTCTTTTTAATAGATATCGATTCATACTATCATTAAGAAAGTATATGCGCTATTTTTAGACTATCAATTTACTTATATTGTTTACAAAGATCGTTAAAAGCGTAAAAACCGGCATTTTTTCCATTTTAACGCTTCCGTATCAAAAACGGAGCAAAAAAGAGTAAAATTGTACTAGAGCTTTTCTGTAGAGCGTGAAATTTTCTACAAAAAAGTCACGGGCAGCGATAGTATAACATTAATAGTTTGGCCAGAAAGAAAGCACGAATTTAAATAGAATAGTTCGAATATTTTATATTGGTTATCGATCAAACTGCAAGTTCACGTTCCAGTGTTATTTGTGGCTAAACTATTAACATTAGACTAGAGCCGCCAATGACTTTTTTGTAGGAAATTTCACACTCTACAGAAAATCTTTAGTGCAATTTTACTCTATTTTGCTCTGTTTTTGATACGGAAGCGTTAAAATGAAATAAGTGCCGTGTTTTACGCGTTTCGATCTTTATAAACCATATAAGTAATTTGATGGTCTAAAAATAGTGCATAAACTTTCTAAATGATAGTATGAATCCATATCTATTCAGAAAAAAAATTATTTTTACGCCCTTATATTTTTAATCATCATTTGAAAAGTTAAAAGTGCCACGGGAGCGCTACCCGCCCGATTTGGGTGAGCAGCGCTCCCAAAAGTTTTTCCGTGTAGAATTACTTGTACGGCAGCCGAATTTCAAAAAATCAATTCAGACACTTTTAATATATATTTTTTGCAACGTAAATACCTAGTTTCATCGGATTTTATTACTTTTTAAGTAATTATTTACAAGTAATTCAATGTTCAAAAAATAAATTATAATAGAACCACGGGATCTTTAAGACTCCTAAGAATCTCGGGACTTCTAAGCAAGTGCCCTCGGCACTTCGAAGTCACGTGGTGTAAAATTAGATGCAACTCAGAGCTGGCTATCGATTGCGATTGAAGGGGTACCCCAACAAACACATCACAAATAGTTATTGAAATGTTAATATCTGTAAACGTTCGTTAATATTTTGTTAACTTTTCATTAACGAATACTCAATACGTTAGCTGGGGTTTGACGTTGTATACATAACCCTACCCTGTATTTTCTGTACATAAACATAGATATACGTAGGATGCGGCAATTTTTATAGTGTCGACAGACTTTTAACCAATGGAATTAACACAAAAAGGATTTGAAAGGTGTATAAAATAAAATCTTGTTTCGATAAAAATTTTATCATTAACAGTAGACTTCGTAACTGAAACCTTAGTTTGATGACAGTTTTACTATTGACAGAAGATTTTGTATCTAAAAGCATGGTTCGATGAAATTCTTATTATCGACAAACGCTTATAGATCTCAAACCTTGTTTAGATGAGAATGTATTCCTTTCGATAGATGATTTGAGATCTAAAACCTTTTGTTTATATGAGGGTTTTACTATCGACAGAAGATTGTAGATCTAAAACCTTGTTTGGATGAGACTTTAACTATCGACAGAAGATTCTAGATCTAAAACCTTGTTTCCATGAGAGTTTTACTGTCGACAGAAGATTTCAGATTTTTTATATTTTTTAGAGTAAAAAAAGGATGATTGTGCGATTTTTTATATTTCCAACGTTCTGAAGTGCATTTTGAAGAAATTTTTTCTCTCGTGCTGACTAAAAACATTTTTTGAAAATAATAATCTGAGATTTTGTAAGATCTCTCAATTCGAAGTAGACCTGTAATAATATTTTCAAAGACAAATTCAATGGCAATAAAATTTTTAAAATAAATAATATCGGCATCATATTTTATTCATTAAAAGTACATTCCACTTTATTTAACAATAGCATTAATAAATAACCTTTATATCGCAAAAATATTGTAAAATTGCGGATTAATTATTTGGCCTCAATAAGGGTAGACGACAAATTTTCAAGCCTCGTACGGCACTGAAAATTGCACAGAACTCATGCGCAACACAATTAGAAGTCCCGAGACATTCGGTTCCGCGAATTTAGAAGTCCCGAGGTTCTACTGTAATTTATTAGAAAATGTCTTTTGATATTCGGGACAAAAATTGTCGTCTCAAAACTTTGATTCTTGCTATTTTTTAAGCTTTTTATTTTAGAAAAAGGTTTTTTTTTTCAAAATTATTGTTAAATTCATTATTTTCATAAAAAGTGGACCATAAAATGTTTCTGATTTTTTTAAAAATTATTTTGAAGGAAGAGGGGGGGGGGGGTTCAGCTATTTGATGTATTAGAACAATATGGCTGAAAAATTTATTTCTATAGACATTTTATTGTAGAGCTGGTGACTTTTCGACTTCATGCCGTAATATTATTTTTTGTATGTTTACACTCGGTGGACAAAATGTGTACTTTTCTTAAGTATCGGAAAAGTATGGTGTTAACTGTTTTTCAATATCGCCCGCATTCAATGAATGTTAGAACTCCTACAAACGACAAAGTAATTGAACTAAATAGCATATTTCAAACTCATTTACCTTATCACCGATAAATAAAATATAGGAGAGAATTGGGTAGCCCCGGCCATAAAAAAGAACGAACACAATTAATAATAATAATAATAATAATACGTCTTTATTCATTTACAGATTATACAATTTTATAAATGTTACAGCTACATTTAGGATTTTAATTTTTTAATCTGTAAGAAAAGGGCGAGTCTCGACTAATATAAATGATAAAAATTTAACACAATATATTTTAGAAATACTTACCACCGACAAAATTTTGTACCGTTATTTGAAATTGAGGTCAGTGAAATGAATGTATCGTTAACGAAATCTTCGTAAGTGGTATAAGTGCAGATTATGGTATTCAACATTTTAAGTTTTAAATGTCATTTTTAAGGTGAACTCCAAAATAATTCGCTTCAGATATTTCCGCTTTTCCCCCCTTAGCTAACTATAACTATAAAATTGAACTTATTATTAAAATTGATATTTTAGGAGCCTTCGATGAGCCTTAAATCACAAACTTAATAAAATGTATAAGTGCTGTTTCGTTAGTTTTACGTCACGGATACGCTTCTTTAACATCAAATTCCTGCATTAGTGAGGAACATTAAATTCGGTCTTGAAGCATTCAATTAGCCTTAAATAAGCCCTAAAATGTATCTATGAAATAATCGTTTCTACGGACCTCTTTCTTCTTAGTCGCATACAGGCGCAAGCGCGTAACACGGGTTACAATGGTCGTGGAAAATTCGGACTAGGGTATTTTGAGAGCATTAAATTAGCTTTAAATTATGGTCCTAAGAGAATTTTCGTATAGCTCCTCAGTCACTGGTTTTACGCTGTGGACGCGCCAGCTTGACGTCAAGCTAGCGCATCCTTTCTTTTTGTCTTATTAGCGAATAGCTATAAATTCGGTATTTGGGCATTAAATTAGCATTAAATGAGGCCTAAATTATGCCTGCGAAATAAATCGCTTACGACGTTTCTACGAGCCACTTCCCTCTTGGTCAAAAACTCGCGCATGCGTATAGCACGGGTTACACTGGTCGTGGAAAATTCGGACTAGGATATTTTGAGAGCATTAAATTAGCTTTAAATTATAGCCCTAAGAGAAATTTTGTATAGCTCCTCAGTCACTGGTGTTACGCTGTGGACGCGCCAGCTTGACGTCAAGCTGGCGCATCCACAGATTTTTCCGCTTTAACGAAGAGCATTAAATTCGGCATAGGAGCATTAAATTACCATTAAATTAGCTTCAAATTATGCCAGGATTTAAATTTCATTTTTGCGATGTAGATGCGCCATGCCAGCTTGATATACCTCTCACTAAGCCACATATATTCAGTTAAAAATAAATGGATTTTAAATTTAATAGAACAGTGGAAAATAAAAATGTCTCCAATAAGAAAAGCAGTCATATTTATATGGGCACATCTCCAGAATTTTTAACCTTTAGGGTCAGTACTACGGGTCAGTATTTATGAAATAATTATACGACATACATCAAGAAATTGATGACAGTTGCTATTATAACATCTAAAGCATATATTCACTGAAACTCTGGAAGGTTGGGAAACCATTGAAGTCCCTTTAGATATTTTCTACATATAAACTGATTTTATAAGTTGCCTCATTATAGTTGGATCGAATGACGAATCCGTAGGTTGAAAAAAATATCTAAGAATGATTTTCAAAGTAATTAGAGACTAATGCGCTTTCGGGAAACGAAGATTTCTAGAACCCGTCCTCACATACCGAATTAGGACCGTAACGGAAGATGTACTTCCAAATATTTCGAGAGTACTAAATTATAATGATACAAATTGCACATGGTTTGAAATCTATGAATTTACCCAAACTGTAGCCAGTTTAAAACAAAACATGCTGTAATCCACGTTCAACTTATTTAAGAATATTTTCTTGCGAATTTGACAAGGAATCATGGTAACTCAGGACCGAAACATGCTCTTTGCTTTTAAAAGCAAAATGAAGCTTTTAAAAATAATAAAACTCGGCATATTTAAATAATCATTTTCTTAACCCGTGCATGTTACCCCGAAATGGTTACCCCGTAACTTAACAGGTCCTTAAAGTTGCAAAGCCAAAGTCATCAAAACCAAACCAAACCATGTGGAATAACTGTTGCTTTTTTGTTGCTAATATATTGCCCTATTGCTGATTTTGTTGCTCCTATATTTAAAAAAAAATCGCTAGGGTTTGCCAGCTTAACCTAAAGCTACCAAACCCCTAGTCGAAAAACATACATAGACACATCCAAACCAAACCGGACTAGGTGCAAAATTTATTGCTTTTTTGTTGCTCCAAGAATCAATAAGAATAAATGGCCCAGTACCTACTACTGGGCGTGTACCAGTTAGTGGCCACGAGGGCGGAATTTTAATGGCAAGTAAAAAATCATCTAAAATGTAACAGCAACAAATTCGTACAATGCAGTATCATGTTCGAGAGTATTCTCTAAAAATTCTGCATATAATATCTCTTGGTTTTGATAGCTGCTAACTTAGTAATAGGCAGCTAAATACGAAAAAAACGTAAAATACCAATCTATCCCCGATAAAGTACAAGCAACAAATTATTTTACAAACTTTGATTGCTCTACCATATTCCATATACCTCCCTAAATATGTCTCATACCATTTTGCTTGGTTTTGACTGCTGCTAACTCCGCAATAGCCAGCTAAATTCGAAAAAAGACGTAAAATTCCAATCTAGCCCCTATAAAGTACGAGCAACAAATTATTTTACAAACTTTGATTGCTCTATCGTATTCTACACACCTCCCTTAATATGACCCATGCCATTTTGCTTGAGTCTGATGGGTTCTAACTTTGATATCGGCAGCTAAGTTCGAAAAAAGACGTAAAATTCCACTCAAGCCACTTCAGGTCTTTTTTCGAACTTAGCTGCCGATATCAAAGTTAGCAGCCATCAAAACCAAACATATCTTAAAATCTTAAAATTAGCGTTTTTTGCCCTCAAGCGAATACACTCCCGTTGATTGTTGAAACAATATCAATATCAATGTGTTAGTTCAAGTTGTTCCCACCATGGTAATTTGCTTTACGAGCATCGAGAAAGTACATAACAACAATTCAACATCAAACATAAACGTACTGATGCATCAAAATAAAACTAGTGTTTTGCTCTGTTTAGTTCGGTTTTATTGATTAATACCGATAATAACAAGTTCCGCAACAAAAGTAAGCTGGAAATTATCGTTTTAATCCACACCAAAGTGAATCCGCTTCCGGTGATTGTTTAAACGATATCAATAAATGTGAGTTAGTTTTAAATTTCTCACACTAAGGCACTTTTATTTTATGATCAGACAAGACATTACGTAAAGAAATTCAGAACTTGAAAATATCGTTTAAATGTACCCCAAAGAGTGTCCGCTTCCGTTAATTGCTTAAATAATAGTAAGAATATAAATTTTGAAATTGTTTCAGCTTAGGCAGATTTATTTTATTAGCATAGAAGGAATTCTAAGAAAATAATGCGGCAAAAAATTATCGTTTTGTTCTGCCTCTAAAAGAATCTGTTTTGGTTATTGACAATATCAATAATAATGGGTTATTTTGAAGATGCATTGCACTAAGGCGGTTTTTTTATGATCAATAAAGAAGTTTTCGAAGCAACAGTCAGATCGAAATTATCATGTTAATCTACCCTGTAGTGAATCCGCTTCCGGTGATTGTTTAAATAGTCTCAATAATAGTGAGTTATTTTTAAATGGTTCCCAGAATGTCTCTTTTATTTTACAATCAGAGAAGAGGTTCCGTAAAGAAATTGCGAACTTGAAAATATCGTTTTAATCTGCCTCTAAGAGAATCTATTTTGGCAATTGTTTAAACAATTCTTTATTAATTTTTTATTTATTTTTCCTATAGCGAGCGCAATTTTGGAGATAGGGAGTTGAAAAGTTCTGAGAATTATTATTTTTCGACATAGAAAAGGATACAATTTCGAGCTAACCTCCAACCCATGTTTGAACGGCATGGAATAAAATGGGGCTTCGACGACGACGATGATGAACCTGAAGACTTGGCAGCAACTTACTTCGAATCCGATGCCGAACAGGCGGACGACCAGGATTGGAGATCAACATGAAGGTAAACAAATTTTGAAGTCATACTATTTATTTATACACGATTTTGAAGTTATACATTTATTTATTTAGTATTCATTTATATTTGATTTTTGTTGCAGGTTCCATTCTTCATCAAGATGACTGATGTTGCAGCTGTTGTGAAATACACCTCTGAATTGACCACTCTCTAATTATGGTCATGGAAATGGTTTGGCATGTTTTGTTTGATACATCCGCTGATCAACCGGATTCAAGTGGATCGGTTTCGCTTCACTGAGAATCTATGTACATATATTATCCGGAATGATTAGCGGATGTTTCAAACAGCGGCAATGAGTTAAATTAAGTAAAAATCTTTTTTGGGAAAAGGGGTAACATTAAACCGGCGATCAAATGATTGAGTAATTAGAGAGATTCAAAAGTAGCTTTCATTAATTAAATTCCTTGTGCATACTTTCATTTATCGAAAATTTATTTAATACGAAGTATTATTTATTTATTTATTTAGTTTTGTTATTTGGAAAAGGCTTTCATATTCGGCTCAATCAATTAAAGAAGTTAGAACACCGAGAAGGGGTATTTTAGGCACATTATTTGTTTTCATAGAAGGTTCTCGTTCTGGTAATTTCGTAAATATATTGCGTTTCTCAGTGCAAATAATATTATATAGTTTCATTTCCCGACAATAATTGTAAACAGAGCTCACGTTGTAGACGGGTTTCGACACCTTTTAGGTCGGTTACGGAATAAACAAAGTCATCTATTGTGTTGATAAACGAATCAACACAATGGGTGTTTACAAGGGCTATCGCTTCTGGAATTTTCGCGAAGGTTCCAGAAGGCGTGAGGGGAACATGTAGTAGGGGAAATAATAATTCAATATGCGAATTCTTGGTTAGACGGCAATTATAAACATGTAAATAAAAGGAATGGAAAGAAGTATGCGTCGTTCAAAATGCGAACGTAAACGCAAATAATTATTGAAAACAAGCGAAGAATATAAGGATGAACAATATTATTTTACTATTGAGAATTGTGGAAAAAAAACCTATCTAGTATTTTATTTCAAAAAACTATTGCATTAAAAAACGTGTTTCGCATTCGGCTACCAGGAAACCTTGCTGGGCGAAGGTACGAATTTGGGACTGCTACCGACAACAGTCGGTAGTTATCGACACCGTGAATGGTTTTTCCGTGGTCGACGCTTTGTCAATATTGTCTTGAATGAAAATAAGACAATGTTTACGATGCGCCTGCTACGGCACAGGCCGCCGACTAACTGTTGACGGTGTCGATTATGTGTAGTATTTGTGATTGTTTACTTGTTTGTATCGTCCTGTGTGGGATGATGACTAAGCCTTGCCCGATTAGCCATAGATGGCATAAAGTTGGCAAGTAAATCTGACCAATGTATGTATGTATGTATGTATAGTGGTTTATAAACATTGACTAGAATTGTACAGAGGTAGACCACAATTGTATGAACGAGTAAAATGTGAAATGGTATTTTCATCCGAGCAGTATTATTGCATAATATACTATTCTGCGAATATGAGGGTTCGAAGAATGGTATTTTTCGTCCATAGGGCGATCGGAGGCCCGAGGGCCGGCCGCGGCGTGGGTGAGAAGTGTTGCGCCCGAGGGGCGAACAACATTTTTTGTCGCAGCAGGTCACAAAATGCAATGAGCGCCCGATGACCTCGACCGTACATCTCTATGGTTACAATGCGGGTCAAAACGGGGCGCAAATTCGCATTTTGCGGCCTTCTGCGACAAAATAGTAGTTTCCGATACAAGTGCGTGTGCGTAAATGTTGACCATATGTATTTTCACCATAGTAGGCGTAAGGTACGATTCTATTGCATAATGTTTTTAGAATGTTTTTCTTTAAATATATAAGATGAAAAAGTACAGTTTTTCAGAGGTCTGAAACTATTACAATGTTATATAAAAGCCATAGAAATGTGCAGGTCTAACATCAGCAATAAATATGTGCATTTTTTATAGAAATTGAAACATAAAATAAAATCTAAAAGTGCATATAGTAATTGAAACATAGCATGAGATGAGTTGTATTTTATAACTAATAACTGGCAGAAATTGCAACAAAAATTTAAATTTTGTCCGAAATTCGTTACTTATCCTGATTGAATAATGTTATCAATATTATCTTCAAATTAAAGATAAATTGTGTATTTACCTATACCGCAAAAGCTGTGCATATAGGCGGTAAGAATTGTGTATAAAAATTGTAAATGCAAAAAAGCAGAATCAACTAAGATTTTCTAAAAACGAAATACAAAATGTTAAAGAAATATAAAAATTGTATACAAGGCTGATGAAAATTATAAATAAAAAGGTTATAATCGCTGAAAGAATGAAATTGGGCACGACCTGTCAAGGAGTATACTTCACATATAAAATACGCACTATATTTGGGGCATTCCGTCTGAAAGCAACGATAAAAATGTTTCACCCTCTTATTTTTTGTTGCAAACAATTTTGGCTTTATATTATTCATCAAAAGAAGTATTTTTCTTTTTTTTTTAGATTTCATCTTTGCATGTTCTCAAATTAGGATGTTTTGAAAAAAAAAACATCAAAAATTTTTAACTGGGTGTAAAAAGAATCATTCTATCAAGCGCCATTTTCTTCAGTTTTTCATGCAGTTTCGTAAAAAATGATTCACAAGATTATTGCAGAATTATTTGATCAATTATTTCTTATTTTTATAATAAAATCGAGTTTGTAACAAGAGTATAAAAATTGATTCTATTGAAAGAATATCACCCATTTATATTGATAAATATACCATTCCGATTTACAATTAATTCACGAAATACAGAAAAAAAATTGTTTTCAACGTTGAAATAACATAATACTTTTCCAAAACGTGAGTGATTCCAGAATACATAAGAATTATCACGTTTTTGTTGCTTTATATATCGCTCTGATGTGAAAACAGTACTTCGGATTTTTGCTCGTGAATATAACTCTATACTTTACATAAAAATTTGATTGCATATACAAAAGTCGTTAATAATACGTAATTGTTCTTCCTCCACATTATTAGTAAATGACGCTCCTAACAATGTTATTGAACAATCAGTCATATCATTAGATAATATGTTTATTTTGTGGCGGAGAACTCTACGTGCATTAAATATGAGAATGGTGTTGGCAATTTCCATGTCAACTTTGTTTGAGCAGTGTACAAGTCTTTTAACTTGCCCATTTCCATCTTCGAAAGAAAATGCCGACCAAGCCCACATAGGTCTCCAAAAACGGACACATTGAACCATATGAAGTAGCTGATGAACATTGAAGGAACATTTCGATCTACCGTACAATTTTTCCACGCTGATCACAGATAATTTTAGTAAATTTTCAGCGACATCTATTTCTATCACATGGATTTTATTTTTATTTAAAACTGTAGTTGCGTACACTAGCAATAAAAAGTGATCAAAATATTTTGTTGGTAGTCTATTAGCTAATAAAATTGGGAAGTAGTGTAAAAGAGCTTCTCTCAAATCCGAGGCTTTCCAATAATGTATAAACTTTAATATTCTTGGAGTACGCGTTATATAATCAGGAGGATACATGGTTTTTAATTCTGAATCTATTTCTAGTCTCAAATACTTTTTAATGTAAAATGAATGATTTTACTTCGACCCAGACTAAGTCTGGACGAAGTATTGAATTTGGTCACTTCGGGCATAAAAATTACCCTATAGTTTTTCATCAAATGTCGACGTTTCAGACCCTAAGGAGCCCAAATCAACAATAAAAAAATGTCTGTCCGTGATCTTGTACGTACGTCGTACGTACGTCCTTACGTCCGTACGTCCCGTTTTTTGTCTCGCGATAACTCGCGAACGGATAAGCGTATTGACATAATTTTTTTTTTAAATACGCGTCTTGGCATAACTTAGATCTGATTAGATTTTGGCGCAGATCCATCCGTCCATTACTAATAAAAATTAGCCACAATTAAGTTTCTTCGTAGTTTTTTGCATTTATTTTGAAAAATACAAATTTTATTAAAAAAGGTTTCAAACAAAAAAGGTAGAGCATGGAATTCTCTACAAAAAAGGTTTTATGCATTTTCTTCCTAAAGTCAACGATAATGCCATAAAAATTGGTTTAAAATGCTTATGACTATTGTCTGAAAAAGTATTGAATTCGGTCACCTCGGCAAAAAAATTACATTATAGTTTTTCATCAAATTTCGACGTTTCGACCCCCTACCCCCAGGGGTGGTCTTCGCCAGCCTCTTCGGCGCGGTGATCACCTATGGGCGCATACGTTCTTTTACGCCCTTGATACGAAAATAACTATTTCGATATATCTAAAAGATGTTTTATAGTATCTAAAAGATATCCGTCAGAGAACTTTTCGACCCTTTCAAAATATCTTTGACGAATTATATGTATATATATATATATATATATATATATATATATATATATATATATATATATATATATTGTATATATAAGATCATAATGATACAGACAGTAATTAGTAAAACACTGAAAACATGTAATATGCATCGAATAGTCTATTACAATACAAATGCTTGAACTAAGTGTTTTGCAACTATTATTTATTAATACTTCGGCTGGCCTGTTGTCGGGGTCGAAGTTTTGAAAATGCTCATTTTCAATTTTCATACATATAAGAAACACTATATTGTTGTAACATATCTATCGAAGCCACTTGGACCTAAATATGATTGGAGCCCCAAATATCGATATAATTTTATAATATAATTGAAAGCTGTTAGTAAACAAACGAGTATTAAGGAATAGCCGACTCTCTACTGGGTCGAAGTTTCTGAGCGAGCGAAGCGAGCAAGGCACAACGCCAACACTAGTTTATATTTTCAGTTGAACCAAAAGGAAATTAACATCCGAAATACCCCCAACAAAATATCGTGCATGTAGTCCGGTACGAACGATAAAGAAATATCAAAACTTGGAATCGGTCCACATACTGAAACACCCTTAACTCCTTTTACGTGTTCTTCGTCTCCTTCTTCCGCTGCTTTGCCTTGCTCCAGCATTCCTTATTTGGTTCGAATTATTGTGTCATAATTAAGCGGAGGATACACTCTCGTATGTCCTGAACCAGTTTCAATAACTTGTCCTTCATGTTCACATAAAGTTCACCCATATGGTCCGTTAAGCTGCATTATATTCTAACATGGTGCTCTTGCCGGAGCATCCATTGATGCAATAGGAGCGATTACTTTACCACTCAATTCCATTTATAAACAAATCTTTCAGAGATTCGACAAACAGTTTCAGAAAACATGAAGAAAATTTCTTCTATATTGTGGTGGAATATTTACAATTTCCACTTGAATCAGGCATAGCTAGCCATTCGAATTGTTAGTTATAGGCAAACCATCTGTATTCCACAGCAGAATAATGTCGTGTTAGCCAGCCCCGTTGAAAATTTCGACGTCGGAAATGAAGCCGGATTTTGGGATCGAAACCAATATCTCATCTGACGTCGTTTCCGACGTCTTATTCGATGTCGTGTTCGACGTCTATTTCGACGTCTATTTAGGCATCATTTTCGACGTCGGTGTTGACGTCTTTTCCGACTTCGTTTATGATTGTATGAGTCCCCATTCATTTTTTTCGACGTAGTATTCGACATCGCTATCGACGTAATTTCCGACGCCGTTTCCGACGTCGATTTCGATGCCATTTCCGACGTCTTTTTTTTCATCCAAAATACGGGTTTTTGACAACAGTTCCAACAAATTAATAGACTTTTAGTTTTGGTATTTTTCGGTCTAATAACAAATTAACAATAAATTTTTTAACTAGAATCAGAATTAAATTTTAAGGAGGGAATAAAGTATTTAATTTAGGGAAAAAAAAACAATTGTTGAAACAGTGTTTTAAAAGTAAATCCTCATTATAATGAAAACAATTTTTGTTTAAAAAATTGTAACGCAATTATACGTTTCGACCCAGGCATAGGTCCTCTTCAGTATTGAATGTGAAAAAGTTATGCCAAACTGTTTATATATATACTAATTGCCGGAGAATACATGAATTTACCGATGGTTTATGTGTTTGTGTTACCGAGAATAAATGAAAGTAGTTAATATGGACAGAAGGATATTTAAATTAATGTAACTGAAATTTTGTTTTAAGTAAAGACATTGTAGACTTCGGGTAGATTAGACTTTTCGAATCTTATATTGACGTTGTTTTTTTCCTTTTTGATAAAAAAGTTTTCAACGTGGATCCTTTTCCTCCAGTTTTTTCCCCTGGCTAGATTTATTGTATTGGCGTAATTGAAATCATGTCCCTTTTTTTGTCTATGATCTGTTAGACCTGTAAAATTCTCTTCTTTAGAGGCGTAAATGTTCTTTTTGTGCTCTTTCAAACGAACCTCCAGAGGTCTACCCGTTTGTCCAATGTAAGAGTTATTGCAGTGTAGACATGGGATTTTATAGATTACTCCTCTTTGTTTTCCTGGTGGTAATTTATCCTTTCCGGTTTTAATGTTGGCAATGTTAGTTTTAAGGGGTGTAAAAACGATTCTAATATCTTTATTTTTGAAAATTTTTGCGATTTTCTCAGACAGTCCTTTTATGTAAGGACAGCTGATTGTTTTGATAATATGCGAGTCGTGTTTATTATTATTATTGTTGTCTATGTTATTGAGGAAATATAATCTTTTATTAATACATTGATCTATTAATTTTATTGGATAGCCGTTTTCTATTAAAGTGTTTTTAATAATTTCTAAATTTTTTTGTTTAAACTCAACGGATGATAATTTAATCGCTCGGTCAATTAACCCGTAAATCATTCCGATCTTGTATGAGAAAGGATGTATGGAATCAAAATAGAGATATCTACCGGTCCATGTTTCTTTATGAAACCAATCTAATTTTAGCCTACCATCTGTCTGTACAAAAATACTGACATCGAAGTAGTTTATTACACGATTTGTTTCGGATTCGTACGTGAATTGTAACCGGTTTTGTTCATCGAAACTGTTAAATTCAGATACAAAATCATTTTCGAATCCATCTGGAATGTTGTCCACATATCTGTAAAAGAACGGCGGTTTGAAGTTAATTTTTTTCAAAACGCTTTCAGTTACATATTCCAGAACTAAATTCGCGAGAACAGGGGAGAGGGGAGAACCCATCGGCATGCCGAAAGTCTGTTTGTAAACAACGTCTTGAAATTTGAAGTATGTAGAATCTAAACACGTAATTATTGCCATTAAAAAATCGTATTTATCTAGAGTTGTAAATTTTTTAATATCCTTCCATTTATTTTCGATGCTATTAATTACTAATTCATTAGAGATATTCGTAAACATTGAGACAACATCCAATGATATGATTTTGTAGTTTTTGGGTATTGTGACTTTTCGTATGTTTTTTACAAAGGACCAAGAATCTTTGATGTTATTAGTGCTATTTTTTTCTAGTACTTTTGCGACTATATTTGACAGAAAATTCGCTAAGGTGTATGTAGGACCATCTATTATCGAAACAATAATTCGTAAGGGATGTCCTACCTTGTGGACCTTGGGACGACAACCTCACATCCATTCCAGATGGATTCGAAAATGATTTTGTATCTGAATTTAACAGTTTCGATGAACAAAACCGGTTACAATTCACGTACGAATCCGAAACAAATCGTGTAATAAACTACTTCGATGTCAGTATTTTTGTACAGACAGATGGTAGGCTAAAATTAGATTGGTTTCATAAAGAAACATGGACCGGTAGATATCTATATTTTGATTCCATACATCCTTTCTCATACAAGATCGGAATGATTTACGGGTTAATTGACCGAGCGATTAAATTATCATCCGTTGAGTTTAAACAAAAAAATTTAGAAATTATTAAAAACACTTTAATAGAAAACGGCTATCCCATAAAATTAATAGATCAATGTATTAATAAAAGATTATATTTCCTCAATAACATAGACAACAATAATAATAATAAACACGACTCGCATATTATCAAAACAATCAGCTGTCCTTACATAAAAGGACTGTCTGAGAAAATCGCAAAAATTTTCAAAAATAAAGATATTAGAACCGTTTTTACACCCCTTAAAACTAACATTGCCAACATTAAAACCGGAAAGGATAAATTACCACCAGGAAAACAAAGAGGAGTAATCTATAAAATCCCATGTCTACACTGCAATAACTCTTACATTGGACAAACGGGTAGACCTCTGGAGGTTCGTTTGAAAGAGCACAAAAAGAACATTTACGCCTCTAAAGAAGAGAATTTTACAGGTCTAACAGATCATAGACAAAAAACGGGACATGATTTCAATTACGCCAATACAATAAATCTAGCCAGGGGAAAAAACTGGAGGAAAAGGATCCACGTTGAAAACTTTTTTATCAAAAAGGAAAAAAACAACGTCAATATAAGATTCGAAAAGTCTAATCTACCCGAAGTCTACAATGTCTTTACTTAAAACAAAATTTCAGTTACATTAATTTAAATATCCTTCTGTCCATATTAACTACTTTCATTTATTCTCGGTAACACAAACACATAAACCATCGGTAAATTCATGTATTCTCCGGCAATTAGTATATATATAAACAGTTTGGCATAACTTTTTCACATTCAATACTGAAGAGGACCTATGCCTCGGTCGAAACGTATAATTGCGTTACAATTTTTTAAATAAAAATTGTTTTCATTATAATGAGGATTTACTTTTAAAACACTGTTTCAACAATTGTTTTTTTTTCCCTAAATTAAATACTTTATTCCCTCCTTAAAATTTAATTCTGATTCTAGTTAAAAAATTTATTGTTAATTTGTTATTAGACCGAAAAATACCATAACTAAAAGTCTATTAATTTATATTTCGAACGGTCGATCATTATTATCATGTATAGTTCCAACAAATTTATGATTATTTTTATTGTTATTGTTGTTGTTATTGTTATTATTATTATTTCAATAATAACTTTAATAACAACATTGGTTTCTTATGACGCTCAATCTGTACGAAAAGTGAGAATTTTTTGTTCAAATCTCTACCAGATCAGCGTGAATTATCACTGCAACCACGCCCCGAACCATGAGGTAGGTGATTGCAGTGTTGGTACTGAGTTCAATTCAACGCGCAGAAAATTGTCTACACGGCGACTCGAATCCAGAACCTTTGGAGACGTTCAGGTTACGAAACAAGGCGGACTCCTTAGCCATCGTAACCATCTCGCCCCCTTATTTTTTTTTGTTGACGGAGGGGGGAAATGCGTTGGGCACCATGGGAATTGAACCAGTCAAGACATGGTTCGACGCTTGCCCGATGTCATGACAAAGCGTGTTTTCCAATGAGGCATCAGGTCTTCTACAATTCTCACTATGTTTGGGTGGACATCGAGGCGTTTGAGCAACAAGCTTAAAAGCTCGTGCGATGCACATTGTGGCCGAACGGCGTAATACGCGCGCATTGGGTTTACTCGCTCATCGTGACGAATCTACATTATATTATAATGTGCCGTATATAGTTTTTTTACGGATTTTTCCCGTAGAATCGATTGGTGGGGTTATTTTTTGGCTAAAAGTATTTCTTAATGGTTTAAACGAGAAAAATACGACATAAAATAAAAGCATTACTCGGCATTACTTCAAATTTGAATTCGATTTATTGTGTTAATATGTAGGAAGAAAATAAGCGTGGTCTGATCTGCGACTATTTGCAACACTCTTAGATATCGACAGAAATGTAAAGGTGATCATATATGGGCTTGGTAGTACATTATGATATCGATGCAGAAGTTTTGATGGAATATGTGATGTCTGTCAACAGGAGTCACATCCACATTCTCTGAGAAAACTTTTCCACACGTATATCAAACAATAGCCTATATAACGGGTGAGAAAGAAAAACGCGAACTAGCGGATTTTACTTCTTAGTTATGCGAAGATCAGTCTAGTTTTGGTTTCTGCGGGTATGTATACATATACTTACCTTTACTTCATTATATATGGCCTCTCTTTCATTATAAAATATATAAGTACACATTATATATTCGGAAAAATGAACTGTAATAGGTAATAATAATAATATAATAATAACAATAATTCGAAAATTTTTCCATACAATAATATCACCTTTATTTCATACAATTGCTGTCTGTTAATTAGAAAATTCAAAAGTGACCAAAAACAATGGAAAGTTTAATGTCATTTTTTTAATTATATAAGGCATTTCATAAAATTCTTTTAAAGGGGATTATTTTTATATGTTGGATGCTGTCATGGGAAGATCTCAAACATAAAAAAGTTGATTATTTCATAAGATGTCTTACATTTTCCTTGATATAAACGTTACTTAATGTCGGACAATTATATTTGGCTTTCCGTGAATGCCCAAATTAGTCATAAGTACATATATTATTCACTTACCTTTCTGATCCATTAGCACTTACACCACTTACAGCACTTACTTCACCAATTACATTTAGACCAATAATCGCAATTAACGAAAGGCGGAATTGTAAGTAAACTGCAATCCAATATTCATCTCACCTCGTTATGTTTGTAAACAACATGGAATGTTTATGACAACTTGCAATCTTAAACCAAAATATTTTGCGTAATAAAAAAACAAAATATTATGTATTGTTCGATTATCCCGTAAAATATTCTGCTTACGAAAAATGTTTCATAAACAAAACATGTAGACCTTTAAATTATGTATAAGAAAGATTTAATGTACTTTTTTCCTTATCCTAGCCCTTTGAGAGTAATTTCATTTTGAAGCCTAAATATGCTAGAAGATATAATATGAAAAAAGCGCTATTAAAGTATGATAATATATCGAACAAAAATTTATGTTGACATATATTGCGCGCAATTGTGTGAATCAATCGTTAAATGTTTCAATTGGGAGTATATAATGAAGCGGCAATAATATATTCTATTATATTTATAATATATTGTTATATATTTCGTATATTTTTTCTTATATACATTAACAAAACCAGTTTGTTCACGCACAAGATTTTTATAGGTCACTTTTAAATTTTCTAATTAAAAAACAGCAATTGTATGAAATAAAGGTGATATTATTGTATGGAAAAATTTTCAAATTATTGTTATTATTATATTATTATTATTACCTATTATAGTTCTTTTTTTCGAATATATAATGTGTACTTATATATTTTATAATGAAAGAGGTCATGTATAATGAAGTAAAGGTATGTATACATACCCACAGAAATCAAAACTAGACTGATCTTTACATAACTAAGAAGTCAAAACCGCTAGTTCGCGTTTTTCTTTCTCACCCGTTATATGGGACATTCTTTTACAAATCGAACGGATTTCGTAAAAAATATTGGTCGACATTTTTGATTTGCTTCTAAATTTTTTTATGCGTTCCTTATACAAAAAAGGCGACACGTGTTTCTGGATTTTTTTTTAATCAATATTTTCGAAAATATGGTGGTTTGAAATTTGTAATACTCTCAAATTCTGCACTTTTTGAAATTGCCATAACTCCGGTTCTATTTATCAGATTGACTTCAGCCGGGGCTCATTTTAAAGGAAATGCAACAGCTCAATGACTTCTAGGTAAAGAATACAGTACTAAAGACGCACCTACCACAGATATCTCCGCTAACCGTGCCGATAAATACCGGACGGGATCGTATTTTAATTTATTAACGTTATTATATTAATAATAGATTAAATATATTTCATTATAAATTTCGTCATTTACAACAGATCAATATTTTGTTATCCCTTATTATAATTATATTATTACTTTTATTACTATTAATACCACACTAGTAATGTTTGTAACAATTTGTACCCTTTACTAGAAGAACGCATGTACTGCGCAACTCGTTACGCGTGTTCTCTCGTCTTGCCATAGCGCCACGCGCTACGGAGCGTAATCTGCCGTCGGAAATTAATTTATTTGACATAGTAGATGTAAAATCGCCATTCCGGAAAAAAATGTTTCTTGTAGGAAATTTCCCGAGGAATTCAATGGTGCAATAATAAAATTTGTATACTGTCGGCCTCGAGCAGTAAATGGACTTTCTAATATTCAATTGTTTATAACAATCGCTTTTTAGCAACAATTTTAAAAACTACGCATATCGAAATAAAGACAATTGCATTTCCTTTAAAATGAGCCCCGGCTGAAGTCAATCTGATAAATAGAACCGGAGTTATGGCAATTTCAAAAAGTGCAGAATTGGAGAGTATTACAAATTTCAAACCGCCATATTTTCGAAAATATTGATTAAAAAAAAAAATCCAGAAACACGTGTTGACTTTTTTTGTATTAGGAACGCATAAAAAAATTTAGAAGCAAATTAAAAATGGTACCCAATATGGAGTGTTCGATTTGTAAAAGAATGTCCTATATAGGCTATTATTTGATATACGTGTGGAAAATTTTTCTCAGAGAATGTGGATGTGACTCCTGTTGGCAGACATCACATATTCCGTCAAAACTTCTGCATCGATATCATAATGTACTACCAAGCCTATATAGGATCACCTTTACATTTCTGGCGATATCTAAGAGTGTTGCAAATACTCGCAGATCAGACCACGCTTATTTTCTTCCTACATATTAACACAATAAATCGAATTCAAATTTGGAGTAATGCCGAGTAATGCTTCTGTAGCGAATGTGATGCGAATTTTATCCGCCAAATGTTGCTTGATAATGAGCAACTTCAGCTTGTGCAGTGTGTGATAGTACGTCCGCAGTTGTTGTGCGAACTTCTTGACTTTAGCCGTAAATGAACGGCCAGATGTTAAATAGTCGATCAGACACTGAATTCGGGAAGCGACTTTCCGTGTCAGTCGAATCTTACCGTTCAATTTAGACATGCGTTTTGTAACCTGCCGACTCCCCGATATCTGTGTCAGATTTCGCGAAGTCACCAGATCACTTGCAGCCTCGTAAACGGCACAATTGACTTGCCACAGGTCGCAGTCATCTGGAAGAGCATCCAGAAGTAGGCTATTTGCTCTGTCTATTTCTCGTTGTTTAGGCAAAATTTTTGTTGTCAAATTTTGCCTAAAAACGAGTGTCGTGCTGTCATAATGTGGAGCATCTCTCCCAGCACCGCGTACGGGCTCAGTTGTTATTGCCCGCACATCCGGTACCGGTTGACTGCTGGGAACAACGAAACCCGTCCGCCTCAGATAGGCCACATAATCTCTCAGTTGTTGAGAAAAGCGATCTGCCAGTTCGGGATGCATTACTGCAAACCGTCTATGCATTCGCGCCGTGTAGCCTCTCTGTTGCGGACAGCTCTCCTCGTAGCAGCGCATTAGATCTTGCCTGAGATCCTCCGTCCACTGAAATCGTCCGTGGGAACGTAAAGGTCGTTGTCCCGGGACACCCGTTTCGGCCCCTCCACCTCTGGACTGGGCTGCATCCGAAGCAGCCCGATGGTCAGGAGCCCTGCGCGTTATTCTATGAGTAACCGCATTTAAACAAGAAGTAGGTGGTTAGCCCTACTCCCGGTTATACTAGGGCCTTTTACGACAGGCAGGCATGCCCTGGAAGTATTCTTGATCCGCTCCCAGACGGAGCTTATTATTATTATTATTATTATTTTTTTTTTTTTTTTGACGGAGGGGGGAAATGCGTTAGGCACCATAGGGGGTTGAAGATGTTCTGTAACCCCCCGTGTGTCGGACTCCCTCACCTTTGATGTTAACGGCAAGGTTTACCGACTAAAACCCTAACCTCCCTTGGCCCTCCAGAATCCACGTGTGCAGTCTGCAGCAGAAAAGTGGCTCCGATATCCATCTCCTCCGCTGCAGACTGCACCCGGCCATTTCGTTTGCAACTGCAACCACTCCCTCTACCATTGGGTTAATGGTTACAGGATCTCGTGTGACCTCAGTAGACGGAGAGATCCCAGCAGCACTGCTTTCTGCATTCGGCCTGCGATGGAATTTGCATGTTCTCGACAGGCCGGAATGCTTTTGATGTTTTGGAGGAAAGTTGGTCTCATTCCTCCCAGCACTCCAATTATCAGCACGACGAGCTTGATTTTGAATCCTCGATGCAGCTTGCGAATCTTGAACAGGAGTTCCTGATATTTCATCCGTTTTTCGTCCTCTTTGCTGACTATATTTGTTTCTGCTGGTGCAGAAAACTCGATGACGAAGATGGATTTGTCATCGAAGTCAACAAGGACGATGTCAGGCTTATTGGCTGATATTTGCCTGCTCGTCGGTAATGAGTAATTCCAGTATATTCGGCACGACTCATTCCCGACAACGGATTCAATATCAGTGGGGACGTACGGCAAAACTGGGGTTGCATCAATACCATAAGTGCTGCGAAGATGGTAATACAGCACTCGAAGAGCCGCATTGTGACGTTCGATGTATGCTGAAACTGCATATATTGGGCATGCTGCCAAAAGATGCATTAGTGTCTCAGCATGACATCTACACAATCTACAAAGCGTACTCTGTACCGCCTGGTGTAAGATGTTCTGGCGATACGCTAAGGTATTGATGACCCCATCCTCGCATGCGAAGATAAAACCCTCGGTCTCGGATTTCAAGCCGGCTAATGTTAAGAAGGAGAAGGTCATCTCTGCCGACAAGCCAAGTTGTTGGACATTTCGAAAGAATTGTCCATGCAACGGCTTGTCGATATGCCATCCCTCCAACATACGGAGTTGTTCCTTCCGTATGTTAGCCCTGAGACGCACTGGGCACAGATTGATGACTGATTCAGCCTCCTGTGCACCACTACGTCCCACGTTGAAAACCAGACCGAGGTTTCGCGCCGCTCGTTCCGCTGCGTTGTACAAAAACGCCCCCCTCCCCTGAATTTCATGCTGATGTACTAGCATCATCAGGGGATCCTCCGTTCGATTAATCACGTCGCAAGCTGTTTCGAGGACCAATCGGTCATGCATACACTCCAGGCTTAAAAGGCCACGACCTCCCATATTTCGGGGCAAATACAGTCGTCCCACGAAAGATCTTGGATGCAAACTGCGTTGCATACAAATCATCTTCCGTGTGCTTCGGTCAAGATCCCTTAGCTCGTCAACGTTCCACTTCAGTGCTCCAAAAGAATAGAGCACTGGTGATACGGCCAACATATTCGTGGCTGCCACCTTATTTCTCCCGGTCAATTCTGATGACCAGATCTGACGGAGAATGCGCCGGTATTTCTTAATGATGGTGGTTTTAGCAGCCTGCACATCCTGGACATGCCTTTGAGGTATGCCCAGGTATGTGTAGGCTTCTTCGGCGCTAAGGTGGCGGATGACATTTCCGTTGACGAGCTCCATATCGTTGTTATGGGAGCCTGACCTTCCTCTGTGCAAATGAACGACTGCACACTTGTCCAATCCGAATTCCATACCGATATCTCTCGAGTATGTGAGGGCGATGTTCAGAGATCGATGTAATTGATCTTCGGCTGATGCGTATAATTTAAGATCATCCATATAGAAAAGATGGGTGATCTTATGTACACGTTCACCAGGCGGTCCACACATGTACCCTTGAGATTTCCGGAAAGCAACGGATAGAGGCAATAGTGAGATGCAGAAGAGCAGAGGACTCAGAGAATCCCCCTGATAGACACCTCTTTGGAATTGAACCAATCTAGACATGGTTCGACGCTTGCCCGATGTCATGACAAAGCGTGTTTTCCAAAGAGGCATCAGGACTTCTACAATACTCACTATGTTTGGGTGGAATTGGAGGCGTTTGAGCAACAAGCTTAAAAGCTCGTGCGATGTTGAGTCATACGCCTTCATGTAATCCAGCCAAGCTATCGACAGGTTACGCTTGTACTGGACTGCGTCCTGACAAACACACCTGTCGATAAGCAAGTTGTCCTTGCAGCCGGATACACCCATTTTGCAGCCTCGTTGTTCTACTATCCGTTGCCACACCGGTTTCACGGATTTCTCAATACGTTCGTTCAAGATGTTAGTGAACAATTTGTATAACGTATTGAGACACGTGATCGGTCTATGGTTTCTTGGATCGGACAAGTCTCCCGATTTTGGGATCAGTGTCGTTCGGCCCTCCACCAGCCAGTGCGGAATGGGTTGGTCTCCATTTATATAAGAGGTGAATATTCGGGCTAGGTGTTGATGGACAGAAGTGAACTTCTTCCACCAATAGTTGTTAATCCCATCTCAGCCCGGCGAGGAGAAATTCCTCGCTCCTGTGATGGCATTTTTCACCTCTAAAGCACTGACAGGTGGGCAATCTTCACTTTGTTGTGTGACTTCGTCGCACAACTCGGTGAAGATTTCAATACCTGGAGTGTCTGCATTAAGCCTAGATGTTCTCTCGTAGATGCTCCCCCAGAATTCCTCAACTGCGGCCATCGACGGAAACTCGCTTGAGGCTGCGATACGATGTTTGAAGAGGTTGGAAGGATTCGTCCAAAATATTGCATTTTGTCGAATTCCATCCTCCCGTCTTTGCAGCCTCTTTTTGGCATCCGCCAAAACCCGAATTTTATCCGCCAAACGTTGCTTGATGTTGAGCAACTTCAGCTTGTTCAGTGTGTGATAGTACGTCCGCAGTTGTTGTGCGAACTTCTTGACTTTTGCCGTAAATGAACGGCCAGATGTTAAATAGTCGATCACACACTGAACTCGGGAAGCGGTCTTCCGTGTCAGTCGAATCTTGCCGTTCAATTGAGACATGCGTTTTGTAATCTGCCGACTCCCCGATATCTGTGTCAGATTTCGCGGAGTCACCAGATCACTTGCAGCCTCGTAAACGGCACAATTGACTTGCCACAGGTCGTAGTCATCTGGAAGAGCATCCAGAAGTAGGCTATTTGCTCTGTCTATTTCTCGTTGTTTAGGCAAAATTTTTGTTGTCAAATTTTTCCTAAATACGAGTGTCGTCCTGTCATAATGTGGAGCATCTCTCCCAGCACCGCGTACGGGCTCATTTGTTATTGCCCGCACATCCAGTACCGGTTGACTGCTGGGAACAACGAAACCCGTCCGTCTCAGATAGGCCACATAATCTCTCAGTTGTTGTTGAGAAAAGCGATCTGCCAGTTCAGGATGCATTAATGTAAACCGACTGTGCATTCGCGCCATGTAGCCTCTCTGTTGCGGACAGCTCTCCTCATAGCAGTGCATTAGATCTTGCCTGAGATCCTCCGTCCACTGACATCGTCCGTGGACATCAGCTGGTCGTCGTCCCGGGACACCTTTTTCGGCTCCTCCACCTCGGGACTGGGCTGCATCCGAAGCAGCCCGATGGTCAGGAGCCCTGCGCGTTATTCTATGAGTAACCGCATTTAAACAAGAAGTAGGTGGTTAGCCCTACTCCCGATTATACTAGGGCTGAGTAGTTAGCCCTTCGCCCGAGGCCTGTAACCCCGGCAGGGGGTCGTTTAGTCGCCTTTTACGACAGGCAGGCATGCCCTGGAAGTATTCTTGATCCGCTCCCAGACGGAGCTTATTATTATTATTATTATCGTTTTTGTTATTGTTATTGTTATTATTATTGTTAATAATAGAGAAACAGTAAAAGATTCATTTCTTCTTACGGAGATTACGTAAGTAAATTAAAAATACAATTAATTAATGAATAATAATTATTCACTTTAAATACATATGTGATGTTTTATGTAATCGAAGTATTATACCGGCACATTTGATACCTAAAACGACCAGAACAATCCCTGGTGAAAGTTTCCTATTGAGCTTCAATGGGATACAATCGGTTATGTTCCGACCTAAACGGTTTGGATCCGAAATCTGTCACCGATACAATCAGACTTAATCAGACGTCGGTTTCAATCGGTTCCAATCGGAAATTTCATTCGCAACGATTCTGATTCGATCCAAGGGCGACATTTCAAACATATCCAATCCGATCTTTTATTCGTAATCTATCAGACTCATTCCGAACTATTAATCGGAACGAATCGAAATCAATCCAGGTCGTCATTTCAAACGGTTTCAATCCTATCAATCAATCGGAACTAATCGGAACTAATCGGAACCATTCCGAAGTGGGAATCGCAAACGGTTTCAATCCGAACTGTCATCGGAATTTAAAATGTTGTAAATTTTCAAAATCTTCTTTCATGTATGTATTATTCAACTCGAGATCATGCCCCCTTTTGATAAACCTCGAAATTTTGTCAGATTTCGCGTATATCTTGCCGTTTTCGAGATATTTAAGAATTATGATAATTTTAACGTGTTACACAAATATCATATTACGTTAAACATTGTGATCGACTGTGGTAGACCAATGGTTGGCATCGCGAACGATAGTTATTTAAGTTAAGCGTGGTACGCAGTGGTCTATAACTGGATGAGTGATCCCATGAGAACGGCTTATTTTAAAATAATTAAATTATCTAAAAAAGGTATAAAAAATAATAAAACATATAATAATAATTAAATAAAATATTAAAAGTAAACAAATTAATTTTCAAATTTAAAATTTTGGAAAATTTTTTTATTCGAATAGGTCCGATTAGGTCGGATTAGATCCGTTTCTCTCGGTTTAAAATCATCCGATTAGTTCCGATTAGGTCGGTGACAGATTGCGGATTGAGCAATCGGATTGAATCGGAAATTTTCACCAGGGATACAAGCGATTTTGAACTAAGATGTTTCAAATGTATGGAGTATGAGAAAAAACAACCATACAAGTTGTGTCGGTTTCAGCCCGATAAAAAATAGGAATTTCTCGAGAAACGCATTTATTTCTTTAAACGCTTCAATTGAAACATTACAGCACGAGCTTATTCAATAATTCAAAATCATCTTCTAAAAGAAAATAGGCGATCGAGTGAACTTACCTATGTGACGCTTTACTCGGATGATCACTTTGTAATTCGATTTCTTGAACGCCGTTTTGTGTGCGATACAAGCTACGGCGAGGTTGCAAGATTATTCAAATGGAAATGGAAGAAAATTAATCAAGAGGTTGACTATCCAGAAGTAGTTCCTGATCTCGACAAAATTAGTGCATACAGTAAAATTATATAAAATTGTCTATGCAGCATTTTAATCCTCATGATATTCTTCGAGAAATTGTAATAGAAAATCGAGTCATTTTTCATGAACATCTAGAAGTCATTCTACATCAACATAAAATTATCCTCTAGTATCCATTTGTAGGTAATACCACATGATATTAAATGTATTAACATTATTTAGGCTGGAATTTTTAGTGGCGACTCAGACTCACGTCTCAAGTCTTTTACAGAAACATAAACATAAAACATTCGAGTATTTAATCTTAATTTTGAATCGACTCTAAAGAACGTTGAATTTTTACATTACTTTTAAATGAAAAAAAAAATTTTAATTCTTCTGTAGCAATTTCAAAGGAACAATGGTTTAAAATCTGCATTACGTGATAGCTTGTTTATATCTATTCCACAAATAACAATATAAACATTTTATAATTGAATGAAAAAGAACTTTCTGGATGAATTTTGCGTCTTTGACAAGCATTATTTTATACATAAATATAACCATTTAAATAATTTGAGAGATAGCAACCTTTGAAATCTGTTATTTCTTACAAATTTGATAAAAATATCGTATTATCTCTACCATTTTTCGAAAGATTTAATGTTTTACCAATTTTGTGGAAAGTATTGCTGCTGAAATTCAAGATTTTCAAAGGAAAAGAATGTAACACTAAAATCATTTTATTTTAATTATTATACAAAGATAATGAAATTAAATATACTATGACGTAAACGTCCCCGAATAAATAGTTCCGAGAAACGACTCTTTCTCTCGATTTTAAATTTCGCGGCAATCGGTAGCTGTGCGATCGTCTCGAGCACGTTCCGACAGAGTGCGTGTCGATCTCCTCTCCCTCTCCGCTGGTACCCCCTCCTCGCTCACCGAGGTTACCTGTTGGAGTGAGGCACAAGCTCTGGCACTTGGCTTTCAGCCTTCCCCGAGGCAACATCTCTTGGTGTTCCCTCGCTCACCTAACCTCGATCCGCTCCCACAGTCGCACCTTCGGGCGCTCTGGCGCTACCTGTGCGATCCTTGCAATATCCCTGCAGACTTCAACCGCACTTTTTGCACAGCGCAGTATATATGCAATATCTTGCATTTTTGCGCCAGGTGCAGTCGTGCGAGTCTCCGCAGTTTTCTGAGGCACACGGCGTCCATCCGCCTTCGTGCACATTTGGAAGACCCAGAGACGAAAAAGAAGTTGTTCCCTAAACGAACGAAACCACTCGCATAATCGCGCCATTGGCGCGGACTTGCGTTTCGGCACTCCTTCGGACTTTATTATTATTATTATTATTATTATTATTATTATTTTTTTGTGTGTTTTTATTGTCTTCCAAACTAGGAACCGTCGGGTCGCGTCGCGAAATTTCAATGCCTTCGATAAAATAGCGCGTGCTCGGTCCCTTGTGAAGTCTTTCTGAACTTAGAATATAAATTACGTTTTTCTTTTATTTTTCGACCAATCCCTCTTCTTCTCTGCATTCTCCGACTGATTAGCCGCGGAAATTTGGTCCAACGTCATCTCTTGATAATTTTGGCATCCTACTCAATTTACATCAACTGTCGCCCAAGAACGTGGGGCCTGACATCGCGTCGCGCGTAAATTTTCGACCGACGTGGTAGTGGACTAGGAAAAGTCTAGACTCGCGCCCGTATTAAAGAATGCAGAGAACACCTCCTTCGAAAATTATCGCTACGACTTCCGGTAGTCGAGAAAAAACCGGTGGCGCTCAACAAAATCCCGATTTCGATATCCGTGATCCGTCAGTTTCGCAAATCGACGGTTCGAGTCACGAAACTCCAGAACAACCGGTCAACAATACAAATTGTTTTCGGACCGATCAGCATTCACAGCCCGCCATGGAGAATTGGGAACGGTTTTTTCGTGCGATAGCGCGTGTTAACTTGGAATTACCCGAATTCGCTGGACGTGAGCACGAAGATCCGTATGTATTTGTCCGCGAGTGTGAAGAAGCATTTAATGCATCGAATACAGAGGCGCACGCGCGCGTTCGACTCGCCTCTCGCGCGTTGAAGGACGATGCTGCGCGTTGGTGGGCGATGTACCGAACATTAAATGTAAATTGGGTAAAATTTTGCGAAATGCTTTACAACCGTTATGCTTCGGCAAATGTTTTGAGGAAACTTAGTGCGAAAATTTACGGCCAACCTCAAGGTGAAAAGGAAAGCACGGAACTTTTCCTTGAACAACGACATCTCCTCGCTCGACGAGTATTCCCGGGGATGCACGAGGATCAGTTGGTAGCCGTACTGGTAGAATCTCTACGAACTTCAATAAAGAAACTCCTGCGGACGACGACCTTTGAGAACGTAGAAGATCTTATCTCTAGAGCGGTTCAAATCGAGCAAGATGAGATAGAAGAAAAGCGTGTTTCTAAACGCGAAGTAACTTCTTCATATGTCACGGCAGTTCCAGTAAAAACCCGAAGAGATGTACCGGAGGCGTCAAACACGACGCTATTGCAGCATCCAAGGCGTACGCTACCTCAGTGTCAGCATTGTCCGGAAAGGCATTGGCACCGCGATTGTCCTAGAAACCCTTATCATCAGGTGTCGGGAAACTGGCGCGGGGCAGCGGAAGTGACGGCCAACCCTGCCCCTGGATCAGCCGCGCCTTAATTGCATCAGCAAAAACGCCAAGGGAATTTGTCGGTTTTTTAGCCGTGACTGTAAATGGCTTGGAAACGAAGGCATTAATAGATTCTGCCGCAAGTGATAGTTTCGTGCGTCCAGATTTCGTGACGAAAAACATTGAACTCGAAACAGTGCAATGTTCGGTGACGACAGCGTGTCGCGGGAGCATAATGGTAGTAAAATCAGCGTGTTATTTGCCTGTTTGCATCAACGGTATCGCTGAAAAAGTGCGATTCCTAGTATGTCCCGATCTCGAATCTGAAGTGACACTTGGAAGAACCTGGCTAAAATCGCAGAAGGCCATACATGACCACGAACAAGATTGCCTGCATATTGGAACAGATAAGCGCCGCCGTGTATTTCTGGTTCGAGACACACCAGTATCGAAGGATAAAATTACCTTACCCAAGGATTTCTTCTCTTTAGTGCAACATAATCTCCCAGAAATGCATTGTTCCGGACTTCAGGATATTTTAGAAGAATACGCAGACGTATTTTTTAGCGGTGGGCCTTTGCGTCAAACGAGATACATTAAACACGATATCGAACTGACGAGTGATAAGCCTTTTCGCCTCGCTCCGTACAGATACTCGGCTGAGAAGAAAAAGGCGATTCAAGAGCAAATCCGCGAGATGCTGGCAGACGGTCTAATTGAACCATCGTCATCAGCGTACAGTTCGCCGATCGTCATGGCGAAGAAAAAGGACGGACGATTTCGTTTTTGTATTGACTACCGAAGACTTAACGCCCTCACCAAGGACACTATTCAGAACCTTCCAATCATTCAAGAAGTTGTCAAGGATATAGGTGTTGCTCGAATCTTCACTACGCTCGATCTGAAGAATGGATACTGGCAGATTCCAATGACAGAAAGTGCCAAACCCTATACCGCGTTTTCCACCCCGGATAGCGGACTCTACCAATGGAAGGTAATGAGTTTCGGACTCAAGAACGCGCCAGGATGTTTTAATAACTTTATCACCCAAGAAGTGCTGTGCGGATTTATGAATGATTTTGTGCGGTCTTATCTGGATGATTTCGTGGTTTACTCGAGCTCCTGGGAAGAGCATCTGCTTCATTTAGGAAAAGTATTTGAACGACTAAGAATTTACGGATTGACTTGCTCTCTTGAAAAGTGCTTTTTTGGGTCGGACAATCTCGAGTTTTTAGGACATCAAATTACTAGCGCAGGAAATCAAGCAAAAACCGAACACGTACGAGGGATACTGGAGGCATCTGTACCACGAAACCGACGAGATTTGCGGCGTTTCTTTGGAATCTGCAATTGGCTGCGCGAGTATGTGCCAAATTTTGCTCGAATCGCATTACCTCTCACCGAACTCCTTTCATCTAATGCGCCTTGGTGTTGGACAGAAAAAAATCAGCAAGCTTTTGAAGATATCAAACGCGCATTTAGTGCCCTACTCACTCTTTGTCGCCCGGATCCAAACAAACCGTTCGTACTCCAAACAGATGCATGCGCGACGGGAATGGGGGCAGTTCTCTACCAATGTGGAGATCGCGACGTTCGCAGAATTATCGCTTATGCCTCTGCAAAATTCACGAAGGTTGAGAAGAGATATCACAGCAATGAACAAGAATGCCTGGCGGTAATCTGGGCACTGCGCAAATTTCGACATTACTTGGAAGATGGAAAATTCACGCTTCGAACGGACAATAAGGCCTTGACGTGGCTCGATAATACCAAGGATGGAAAGGGCAAATTACATCGTTGGGCAATGTATCTGCGAAGTTACAACTTTAATGTAGAACACGTCGCAGGAAAGTGCAATGAGCTTCCTGATGCGCTCTCTCGCGGGCCAGGTGAAGAAATTTATCAGGATAACGGAACAGAACTCGAAGATCTTTTTCCTCCAGAGCGTCCGTCTAGAGAAGAAGAATATCGCATCGCCGAAACAACCGCACAAGATCTCCGTGCTCAAATTATCGCAGCTCAATCCAACGAACGTATAGATCTACAGGATGTAGAACGATTTCTTCAACCCGGACAAACTTGCACTTACCTAGACGAAGCGTTATACATTCTGGAGAATGGACAAATTCCACGATTGTATGTACCATACGAGTGCCGAGAAACAGTCACAAAACATTTTCACGATGATCCGCTCGCTTGTCACCCTGGAGCTGACGAAACTCTTCGTGCATTACGCGAGCGCTACTTCTAGCCTCGGATGAGAAGTGACGTTCGTCAAATAGTGTTCACTTGCCCAACCTGCCTTCTCGTGAAAACCTCGAAACCAATAGCTCAAGGACAATCTAAGCCTCGTCAACCATTCGCACCGTGGGATACAGTAAGCATCGACATGATGGGGCCGTACCCGAGGACAGCACGTGGAAAACGTTTCATACTCGTGGCCACAGACACAATGTCACGATGGGTCGAAGCTTTCGCCGTGTCAAACTCCGAAATCGCCACTATCGCACCTATATTAGAAAAAGAAGTTTTTATGCGTTGGGGATACCCGCGAGTGATTCTAAGTGACAATGCCCCGCAGTTTCGTGGCCCGGCTTGGCAGAAGAGGTGTAAGGATTGGGGAGTAACAGTGCACACAACCCCCGCCTATCACGCGCAGGTGAATCCTACTGAAAGGAGGAATCAGGATTTGAAAAAAGGCATCCGAATAGGATTAATGGGGCAGAAACACCGTGATTGGGATTTGCATCTTCCGAAGATTGTTTTTGCCACGAGACGACGAAGAAATCAAAACACCGGTCAGTCGCCCAGTGAAATGCTGCTTGGTCGGACATTGCCGCGTCCAGGAGAATGGATGCAACCATACAACGAAACCACACAAAAAAGAATCGACGAAGCTCGCCAAATGCAATCCGCTCAAGTTTCGCCATGGAATGGTGAAATTTCAAATTTAGAAGTTGGTGATTCGGTGTATACTAAAAACTTTACGCTTTCAAACGCCGCGGAAGGTTATAACGCTAATTTTGCTCCCCGATGGAGCGGACCTTTTAAAATTATTGAAAAGTACAGTGGTGAAGTGTTTGTTTTGGAACGACCTGGACAGGAGAAAATAAAACTACACGTTAGCTCGCTGAAGCGAGTGCCGAATAGCGTACGTGATTTGCATCGTGAAGATGAGATTCGGCGTCGAGAAGTAACAACAATATCGCGACCAAAAGGAAATTTTCAAAACGCACTACGAAGCACAACGTACCCGCCACCACGAGAGAGGCGCGCTCATTCGCCAATGCTGCCGCCGAATCGAGAAACTGCGCTAGCAGAAACGCGCGAAACTCCGAACTACTAGCCTCGCACGACTCTGGATAGCCTATCAAACATGAGCCAGACGTTCGGAGAGTTTCCCATGGTAACCAGAGCCCCGAAACGCCGAGGACGCCCGACCAAAGCCGATGCCGCCCGACGTGCCGCTGCCGTGGCAGAACTCGCTAATCCTTCGCCGTGTCGGTACGCACTCCGCTCTCGCCAAAAAAATTCGGGACCAAGTAATTAGTATCGTTTCGAAAACTTTATGGACCGAATGGAAAACAGGAGGGCGCGCGGTGGAATCCGCATAAAGGCGAAGAGGTTATTGGAAGATTGCCTTCGAGCCCACGCTGCAGGAAGAATGGAAGAAAAAGTTTTGATTTTCGCAAAACTGGGGCAGCTGCTGAAGATCAACATCGGCATCGAGCCGGTCAACCCTCGGCCTTCAATGGATCAGGCGACGATCCCGACGACCCCAACGACACCGAGTACCTCCGTCAGTACGCCCGGACCAGTGGACAAAAACCACATCAGTCGATTCCCGGAATTAATGGATTTTTCCGAAGACCTCGAACTCGTGGATGCGAGTATCACGCCGATGACTGACGAGGAAATCAGCGAGTATGAGAAATTGCTACAAGAGTTAGAGGAGCTGCAGCAGCGGAACTGAACTGTAAGAAGAAAAAAATAAACAAAAAAAAGTGTTGTGAAGAAAAGTGCTGTGAATAATGAGTGAAAAAAAACGCGTTGTGATATTTAATGCTGTGTTCATAATTTATAAAAACAATGATTAGAGACTGTAAGTTCAACAAAAAAAAGGAACATTGCGTGCGATATACTTATCTACTAATATTGTAAACCATAGTTTCATAAGTTTTGTTTCCTATGATAAGTCTAGGTACCTATATTTTGTATCTTAGAAATAAATAATAATAAAAAAAAAAGGAGAAAAAAAAACACAAGAGCATGCGAGCACACGTATCGTCCGAAAAATGTAAATATTTACGCTTAGAGAAAGAGTCGTCCAATTTAGGGGGGAATTGACGTAAACGTCCCCGAATAAATAGTTCCGAGAAACGACTCTTTCTCTCGATTTTAAATTTCGCGGCAATCGGTAGCTGTGCGATCGTCTCGAGCACGTTCCGACAGAGTGCGTGTCGATCTCCTCTCCCTCTCCGCTGGTACCCCCTCCTCGTTCACCGAGGTTACCTGTTGGAGTGAGGCACAAGCTCTGGCACTTGGCTTTCAGCCTTCCCCGAGGCAACATCTCTTGGTGTTCCCTCGCTCACCTAACCTCGATCCGCTCCCACAGTCGCACCTTCGGGCGCTCTGGCGCTACCTGTGCGATCCTTGCAATATCCCTGCAGACTTCAACCGCACTTTTTGCACAGCGCAGTATATATGCAATATCTTGCATTTTTGCGCCAGGTGCAGTCGTGCGAGTCTCCGCAGTTTTCTGAGGCACACGTCGTCCATCCGCCTTCGTGCACATTTGGAAGACCCAGAGACGAAAAAGAAGTTGTTCCCTAAACGAACGAAACCACTCGCATAATCGCGCCATTGGCGCGGACTTGCTTTCCGGCACTCCTTCGGACTTTATTATTGTTATTATTATTATTTTTATTTTTTTTTTGTGTTTTTATTCTCTTCCAAACTAGGAACCGTCGGGTCGCGTAGACATAATTTCAATGCCGTATCCATATCAACCGAAGACTGATTAAGGCACTGGGATCCAGTAGCGAGACTCCCGACGTTGTTTGGCACACGGGCGTGCGACTGGGGTCTTCTGACTAGACATGGGCCTTCACAAATGACCGTGGTCTTGGTCTACTTCGGGCCATTTGCGCCAAATGTTATTTACGGCTATTATGTTGCTCTTCTGCCTAAAAATACAAATTTTTTATTAACACATTCAATTACATTAATTAACATCCAATAAACATAATGAACTATTTGAAATGAGAGGCTGAAATTTTATAAACAGGTATTGTGCAGGCAGATGATCAATTAGTGACGTAAATACATTCATTAATTAAATCTTTGACATATGCGGAGGAATAACAAGAGAACGATCATTAATGCTGGTCCGAGGTACTTCTGATTAGAGTATGTTCCTATCTTGAACATAGTAGTGATGCATACCAGGATTAAATTTGAACAGTAAAGAACACTTCGATGAAAAGCAGCCTTCGTAGCCTTCGGGACGAGGTAATGTCAATTTCTCGTCTATTACACGTCCTTCGAAAACCAGTAATGTGTTCACGTCTATGGTCCACGTACGATCTAGTTCCATCTTGTTCTATCGCTGGCCGGCTCGGGCTCAACTCAAGAGAAATCTACAATCAAATGAAAATATAATTCGAGGAATTAGTAGATGTAGTTCCGAAAAACATTTCAGGTAATATTTTTTCTTCATTAAAATTACTAATTAATTAATTTCTAAGCAACCCCACCTTTATTTATGGCCCCAAAAAGCCTTAGATACCAAGTTTTATAAAAATGAAATAATTTTTTAAAAACTTAACTGGCATATTGAATCCGCCATTTTAGATTTTAAAAATTTGACTTCATATTCGTAATCAGCGCCCCAAAAAAACCCAAAATACAAAGATTAAATCAGTAAAACCGTCGATATTTGGAAAAATCTTAATCTTGTCGGCCGGTTCGGCTACTAGAGTGCGCACACAGCTGTGGTGATTGACAACCAATCTATGATTCTGGAATTGGAATGGCCCGAAACACAATCAGTCCTCGAAAGCAAAGTCGAACTCGAAGGATGTACTCTTCCTAGTGGTCCTTGTCTACCTTGTCATAGTAGTAGTAGTAGTAGTAGTTTATTACTCTCATAAATAGGGGTACACCCGTTGAGAGGGAGTTCCGAAGTTCCAAGATACATTATTATGCGGCGCAGATAATATACAATACCACTTGGCAGTATTATTGTGTACATATTGAAGTATAACCGAGCGCGATTAGACAGCGCAAAAACGAACGCAAAACTTAGTCGCCCTCCTGTGAAAACACGCTTTTACACATTTGTATAGAAGAGACGCAGATTGGGTGTCGTTACCACAAAGTAGTGTACACAGTGTACTGGTCGAATGATTGAGGTTTCGAGCAAATTCTCTTCTAACAGTCGCTAGTAAGGGGCACTCTGTTAGAATATGCAGCAGCGCTTCTTGCATATTATAATTGCAGAGAGTACATGGCGAAGCCGGATTGTATAAGTAACGTTGCCCAGCAATTGAGAAAGAACGCGAGTAAACTGTTGCTAGCCTTAGCTGCATCTTTACTTTTAAGCAGTCCAGATGTAAGCGAGAAGGATACAGAGTGTAAGCAGAGTCCCCAGGGAGACGGTAGATGGGCAATTGAATAGACTCGGAAGAAAAGTAGGCTCTCAAATCCCTCGCCCTGCAGACCTCCGCGAACCCTGCAACCACAGACGGCCCTGCCCGTTCCCAAAAGTCGGCACTAAAATTATTCCATAACTCGTTCGCTCCTGGACTGACAAGAGCTTCCTTCAACTGGACGACCCAGTTGAGGGTTTCACTTGACGAAACAGCTGTTACCAATTCTTTTAAGCGGAGAAATAATATTTTGGGCAGTATGTGATCCGGCAACCTGAGTATTCTAGTCACCCATTTTATTGCTCTGGAGCTTTCTACCGATATGGGCGGAATACCGAGCTCTAGGCGGACGAGGTAGGCCGGGGTGTTCCTCGGCAAGCTGAACAATTTTTCAAAAAACCCAACCTGCGCGGATTCCAGACTGTCCAAATAACGTAAAGACCAAAACGGTGCCGCGTATAAAAGAACGGACATTATCATCGCATTATATAATATAAAAATGGCATTCCATGTGTCTATTTTAGCAGAGCAGATTAAAGACCTAACAGCGGCTGACGCAGCATTTGTTCGGATTATAGCGTCCTCAGTAGGTAGGAGGCCGCGCGCGGAGGAGGAGAACACAACACCCAGGTACCTGTAACTGGATACAACCTCAACAGGACTATCTCTGTACCGAAACAGTCTGGAGTGAGCATCCAGCTGTCCAGCCCTTCTGAAGCATACTATTTTAGTCTTACTTGTATTAACTGTAAGAAGGTTTTTCTGACAGTAATCCGCGAGTAAAACCAATTTTTTACGGAGATCTACCGGGGAGTGCAAAGATAGTCAGGTCGTCGGCGTAGAGCAACATTAACAGATACTGAGTAAGCGTAATATCCACCCCGCGCACGCCCCCCGCGCGAAAGAACGCCACAATATCGGACAGGTATAATATACATAGAAGGGGGCTAAGGATTTCTCCTTGAAGGACTCCTCTTGTTACTCTAAATTCGGGCATCGCAGAGTCGCCCGTTTGTAAACGTACCGAAGCCGACTGATAAAGAGCGGATAAGACTCTTACAAATTTGGCACTGACGCCGAGTCCAAGCAGCTTCCGCCAGAGAAGGACATGAGGAACAGAATTGAATGCTCTTTTAAGGTCGACAAAAAGACCAAAAAGTTTTGACTTAGGGCGTCGAAGCGAAATTTGGATTGTGGCGAGAAGCGAGAAGATATTATCTTCAGTGCTCCTGCCAGCGCGAAACCCGGCCTGCTCCTCAGGCAACAGTTCCCTTGCGGAGACCCACTCGGACAGACGTTTACATAATACTTGCGAAAAAATCTTAGACACCGCGTTGGTTATGGCAATTAATCTATAATTCGCTGAGTCGTTTGGCGCACATTTTTTCAGTAATGGAAATAACTTAGCGTGAGCCCAGCCCGCGGGGAATGCCTCTGCAGAAAAAATTCTATTAAAGAGGTGGAGGAGGCGGGAAAGCCATTTATCGTTTAGTAGTTTAAAAATTTCGGCAGGTAACTCGTCGAAACCAATGGCCTTACCCACCTTCAACACTCTGATACTATCCTTAAGCTCGTCCAGGGTAAGCGGAGAGTCCAGGCAGGGGTCAAACGTGCCATAAAATGTCTCTGGGGAACAGTCCTCCCGGGGAAAAATCTCCGAGAAGTATGCCCCCCAGGCCCCCTCGGAGACCCGCTCACCCGGGACGGGCTTTTTTCGGAATTGACGGCACGCGTTCCAGAAGTCTGCTGAATTGCGGACCTCCGAAAACCTATCGGAGATCGCGGAGGCATAACGGAGTTTTTTCTGCTTTAAGGTAGCTAAGTATACCCTTTTCGCGGAATTAAAAGCAAAGGTCGAATTTGTGCTGTACGCATTTTTACGCATTTGGTACAGAGAGCGACGAAAAACTCGTCTTGCGGAGGCGCATTCCCCGTCAAACCAGGGTTTCGATTTATCAGAATACTTACGCGCTTTACAAAATACCGTTCTCGAAACTAAACCTGAGCTTGTTGCCGCTGCGCGAATAGCCCCGATAAAATGCTCGTATACTATATCTAAAGACTCCATCGACGGAGAGGCTGTCAGAGATTGAGGTAGAACATTTTGGAAATTCCGCACCCCATCAATCGACATTGAGTATCTTATTTTTACGCAGCGCTCCCTCGAAGCGTCCGTTGTCTCCCGAGCAGAGCTTGCTGAATATAAAAAAAGTGATAATATTACCGGCAAGTGATCCGAACCGTGGAGGTCGTCCTCCGTATTGAGGTCAGCAATAAATGGCAAGTGAGGGGCTGAGACCCATATAAGATCTACGACGCTGAAACCCCTTTGGCCGAGAAAAGTAAAATGTGCTGGGGAATCGCCAGGACAGCGTCCGTTTAAAAGTACAAAGTTATTTATTTGCATGAACTCGGACAGAAGGGAACCGCGACTAGTTCGAATTTCATCATGTGTCCTCCTTGTCTTGAGAACTGATGAGCCCTCGAAAATATGCGCAAAATCATTATACGGATCCAACGGCCCAACCCGACAGTTAAAGTCGCCGCCCAATACAAAAATATAGTCTGGGTACCGGGCATTCAGGGTATCAATAACTATTTGAAGAGGTGAAAGCTGTGCAGTTAAGTCAGAGTTGGGGGAAAAATAAAACGAACCAACTATTACGTTGCTCGGAAGTGTGTTAAGGTGAAACAAAATCCGGTTAGGAGAAATATCGAGCACAGTAAAACAAAAATCTGAGTGAATAATAGATAAAAGGCCCCGCTCAAGCGACCGAAGTTGCTAAGTCGGGTGGCTGGAGAGAAAACACCAGAATACCCGGGAGCAAGCTTATCAATTCTCGCTTCACGATCCGTCCACGTTTCGGAAAAATTCACTATTTTAAAAGGTGAAAAAAACGCATTATTTCTTACATTTAAAAAACCGCCAGCATTCCAAAAAATAATTTTTAGTAAATCCGTAGGTTGTTTAGTATACTCGGAGACGCACGGAGTAATCGCTTTCGTGGTGCCAGGTGACGACGTAGCAAAATCTCGTTGAGGATGACAGGGGCATACTATAAATTTTGAGGCCGATTTGACTGTGAGGCTCCCGTATCCATATCAACCGAAAACTGATTAAGGCACTGGGATCCAGTAGCGAGACTCCCGACGTTGTTTGGCACACGGGCGTGCGACTGGGGTCTTCTGACTAGACATGGGCCTTCACAAATGACCGTGGTCTTGGTCTACTTCGGGCCATTTGCGCCAAATGTTATTTACGGCTATTATGTTGCTCTTCTGCCTAAAAATACAAATTTTTTATTAACACATTCAATTACATTAATTAACATCCAATAAACATAATGAACTATTTGAAATGAGAGGCTGAAATTTTATAAACAGGTATTGTGCAGGCAGATGATCAATTAGTGACGTAAATACATTCATTAATTAAATCTTTGACATATGCGGAGGAATAACAAGAGAACGATCATTAATGCTGGTCCGAGGTACTTCTGATTAGAGTATGTTCCTATCTTGAACATGGTAGTGATGCATACCAGGATTAAATTTGAACAGTAAAGAACACTTCGATGAAAAGCAGCCTTCGTAGCCTTCGGGACGAGGTAATGTCAATTTCTCGTCTATTACACGTCCTTCGAAAACCAGTAATGTGTTCACGTCTATGGTCCACGTACGATCTAGTTCCATCTTGTTCTATCGCTAGCCGGCTCGGGCTCAACTCAAGAGAAATCTACAATCAAATGAAAATATAATTCGAGGAATTAGTAGATGTTGTTCCGAAAAACATTTCAGGTAATATTTTTTCTTCATTAAAATTACTAATTAATTAATTTCTAAGCAACCCCACCTTTATTATGTCGATGTTATTATGTTAGCTTATTATGTTAATTTCTAGCCCTTACAGTACCTACGTATTTTAAACCATTCTCCCCCCCCCCCTCCCGCTATCATGGTCAATTTTATCTTGGCGTTTGAAAGTGCTTAAAGTTGTGCAATTTATAAAGTACGTTATAGGTCGCGAACGACCCATGTATGGACTTTAAGGGCTAGAAATGTTGAGTATACAAACTAAATTATCATAAACAATAATAATTTAATACTTATATCATTACTTATAATGAAACATATATTAAGCATGTGTTTGTAAATATATTTTACATTGTACCTATGGCCTTTATGTTAAACATCTGCAACTTCTCATCCAATTTTATTTAATTTATTAACGAATTTTGTTATAACTAACAGATTTTAAACTACGAATAGTATAGCGACTCACCGAATGGTTTAGTGTCCCAATTAATATAATCGAATGATATAATGTTCCGTGAAATGTCGTGGGATATGTTGTGCCATCCTCGATCGTCTAGAATTTCAACGAGGGTTTAAAATTTTCAAGTTAAAAACAAAAACTCCTCCAACAACTAGCGCGACAAGACGTGTCCTTTTTAGTCGTATTGATTTTCTTGGTAAATAAAGTTGTACATCCTGTATCAGTCGATGGTAACTGTAGAGGGTTAAATAATTTTCATTTTAAATAATTGATTGGTGACGATGGTACTCAGCATATTTTAATCCAAAGGTATAGTGTCGCTGTAAAATTCCTTACATATTATGGATCTGAAAACTTTTCTGAATGCGTAAAAAGATAAAAATATTTTATTGAGCAGTTTTTGAAAAACGAACGATTTTATAAGTTAAAAATTGAATTTTTAGTCGAACTCGACGGATGTACTCTTCCTAGTGGTCCTTGTCTACCTTGTCATAGGATGAAAGAGGACAAAGTTATCCTTCGGTATCGAGTTCGCGTTCGAGACCTGATTGTGTTTAGGCCCAATCTCTCGACACGTGGCTGCGACAGTTTATTGGTTGACTGTCAATACTCGTATGTTCCGAAAAAGTATCACAAACCGGCAATGAAAAATAAAATTCCAATAGTTATACACCCATTGCCGTCCCTCGGGCGCGATGATCGCATGCGGGCGTAAAAGGTTACGCCCGTGATACGAACACAATTTTTTTATTCAGTAGATGTTAAAAATGGCCATTTTTTAATGATTTTTAACAACGATGACTTAGCAAAATCCCTATCTTAATACATTGGTCGTTTTACGCCCCGAAAACGAGGCGTAAAATGGCCATTTTACGCCTACTGAATCAAAAAAATATTTAGAATCGTCACAGTAGCTCGATAATACTATGAAAGTAAAACTTTTTTTATTATTATTAATAAAAATTTTTAATTGTAATTGAAAATTAATTTGACTAAAATTTGTAATGAAATTGCGTAATTTTATATTGTCAATGTAAGGAAATGCACCTAGATAGCAACGTGAGTTCATATAGAGTGCATAATGACACTCATAAATGAGACTAAAGCGCACGTTTGCGCTCCATGTGAGTGCTATATGTGTCCCCAAATCGCCTGACAATTGTCATTCACGTATGAGTTTTGCTTTATGAAGGAATTCGCGCATGCGCAAACCGTTAACGTTCTGTCGCATAAGCGCTTCACCCGACGGCGATTGGTTACCGACATATACCGTTAGCCAATCATTACAAGTATCTAAATATTCTCATTTTAGCGTGAAAGTGGAGACTTTTCGCACTTGCGCAATACATTAATCTCACACCTGAAGTCTCATGTTAACTCATATACGATAAAATAAGAGACGTCATTAACAGAATAGATACGTATTACCACGCGAAAATTACGCATATTAAAGATCCAAAAGAAATGTTAAATACAATCAAAGAAATAAAGTTGTGTGAATTTAGTATACCATCTCATTCGACCAGGAAACAATTGCATAATATAAAATATATTATAGGCAAATTTAAAGCAGCCGAGTTTTGTGAGAAATTTGAGGATGTAATTTGTATATATGAAAGCTCACCCGGTGCTAAACCACTGTCATTATCAGAAATCCGAGAAGCATTTTTCAATGCTATTGCTGTCTCGGTTCCGACAGTACAAACTCAAAATTTTATTAATGACTGGAAAAAATTTAACTTATAAACAAATGAAATCTTTGTTCAGGGCCGGCACTCGAAAAGGCTCGGATTTTAGGTGCAGTAAGGTTCGAGAAATTTCCAAAAGGCAAAGTCATTCTGCAGTTTCACTTTATTGGTGCACTTTAATCCATCACAAAACTTAATCAAAATTAGCGCATGTGAACAAAAGTAGAAGCACGATATCGAGGTCAGGTCGCCTGATACCCAATACAAAGCGAATAGGCACGAAAGTTATTATTAATTAATAATTAATATATTCTCACTTATTAATCATTAGAAAATCTTTCTAGATATAAAGTGAATAATGGAGATTCACCATCAGAGCCTGAAACTGAACATGAAGAAGAATGGGTAATATATTCATTTGTGAGAGGTCGACTATGTCAACAAATTCTAGCAGGTGGTGGAAAACTGTATCACAATTTTGATGATATTCCTAAAGAAGAATATTCCACATCTAAACACATAACAATTTTCAGACAAATGTCGGAACAAAACCGATGAAGGATTGAATCGTCATGAAAACAAATCTTGATATTTGATCCAGGAGGGAAATTATCCCACTAGCGTAGTCGCTGAACCTCCCGATGACAAAATATGGGAAATGGGGCCAAGTACAGTCAATGAAAACGTCAAAGTATTGGCAATGATAATCCGAAAGACAACCAGAAACTGGACGCTTATCAGCGTTTGGAAGACCCAACTTAGCGAAGATTCCACTAATAATGTGTCGGTACAACCATATGCGCGATAAAACCGGAAAACTATTGTAAGAATTTTGTAGTTTATGGTATTGAAGGGGTCATCTACACCTTTTCCAAGCTTGGGGAATCATCTACCTGTTTAACCAGCTTGAGGAAGAAGAGAGGATATATCCCCCATATCCCATCCTACAGTCCTAACCTCTTATAAAACAGGGCGAGAAGAAAGTATGGAAACCCTTGAGAATCTCGAAGTTATGCATTACGCACGACCGGTCATTTTACGAATGTCGTCGGCGGGAGTGCGTAAAAGTTTACTTTGCGCGAAAGTTAGGCATCAAAAGTACTTAACGCACGAACATTACGCACGCAATTACAAAAACAATATTTCGAATAAAGTTCTTTGCACACACGCACTTGTATCGAAAAGTACTATTTTTTCGTCATGAGCGATCCAGTAAAGTTGTAAAGTATGACTTTACGACCGGAATGACGAAAAATATTTTGCGGTACACGTGTTCATATAGTAGGGACTGATTTTAGTCCGTAAAGTACGATTTTATGGACTTGTGTACTTTACGAACAGTGTATCAAAAAATAGTGTTCGCTCCTCGTCCGTAAAATTCAACTTTACGGCCTAGGACCGAAAAGTACTAATTCATCAGATACAACCTCCTCCTCCCCAACTCTCTTCGCGCTAAAATCCAAACATACAAACACATCTACATTTAACTACCCTAGTAAAGCTACTAATCAGTACCAAAGCTTACCTACACGATGCATTTCATACAATGATAAAGTCGGGGTATACTGGCCGTACCGAAAATTTTCAGGTGAGGTCTCACGTGAGAACTCACATGAGAACTCAGATGAGAAAGAAGTGTGAGATCTCAGCCCAACGGGCACGAAGGACCCAAATGTTGCTAAAACGTTTTTAGGATGTTCCAGAAACGTTCCTAAAACGTTAAATGTCTGGATGAAACGTTTCTGGAACGTTCTAAAAACGTTTTAGAAACATTCGGGACTTTCGTGCCTGTTGGGAAGTGAGAACATGAGAACTCAGATGAGATCTCACGTGAGAACGTGAGAATTCAGATGAGATTTCGCGCGAGAATTCAGATGATATTTCGCGTGAGAACTCAGATGAGAAAATTTGAATTTTAAAGTAAAAATAAAAAAAAGATCGGCCCCGGACGAGAATCGAACCCCTGTCCTCCGCACAGCAGACTCGAACCGTAACCACTCGGATACACTCGCTCTTATAAATATTACTCAAAAATAACAAACAGTTGAAACAAAATGTAGCTATTTTATCTGCGTGTGTATAAAATTACGGTTATTTTTTAAACATTTGCAGTTAGCTTAATGAAACTGTATTGAATATAAATCAGCGTGCCCGAACACGTTATTTTATACGCACGCAAAAAAATCCTACTTTCTGTTTGAAATATTCGTTATTTTTTGTGCGGACGACCGAGGTTCGATTCCCGGTCGGTGCTGAACGTATCATTGAGCTAACTGCAAGTGTTTTAAAAATAAACGTTATTTTATACACACGCAAAAAAGTATCTATTTGTTATTTTTGAGTCGACTCTCGGCCGGGGCGGATCTTTTTTTTATTTTTAATTTAAAATTCAAATATTCTCATCTTAATTCTCACGTTGTCACGTGAGATCTCATCTGAGTTCTCACGTTCTCACCTGAGATCTCACAGTGATTTCTTAGCTGAGTTCTCATGTGAGTTCTCACGTGAGATCTCACCTGAGAATTTTCAGTAGCGGGGTGTATACAAGCGAAGAAAATAATATATAATTATGTAAATTTACATAACGATTTAGTATACCTCATTTAAATCCACCGTTACGGAAATTTCATTTTCATCATTTTCAATTTCATCCTGCAAAGACTGTACAAGATTATGGAAGTCTAATCGTTGACATGTAAGAATATAATTATTACAAATTCAAATTTAATATAAATAATAGTATTTGTGTCATTTATATAGGTAGACATTACAAAATTCACCTTCTGCACAACTTTCGGAATTATCATTTTCTAACATTCTCATCTCTCCGTCAATATTATTTTCATAATTTTTATTTGAAATATGTCATTAGGGATTTTCCACAGGAGATAGTTTCCGTTGTCTTAAAAAGACGAGTATAAATATTATTGTTCTGAATGCGCGTGTAGTTTTAAATAGAAAAGTATCAGTATATTATTATTACTTTTTGCCTTAGAGTCTGTCTCTATACTTCGTCGATAATGGAATAGGATACGCTGAATTGGTCAAGTACTGCTTATAGGTTTTTTGATTGGTTGAGTAATTTCGTCCATTATAGTCCAATAAAGTCCATTTCTTCGATCGGATCTTGAAAAGTTCGGCAACACTCACATTCGCAGAAAAAACTTTTTTGTTACAGTGTGCGTAAAGTGCGATTTTAAGCATTGGCCTACATTTTCAAACGCACTTTTCTCACACTGCAACAAAAAATATTGTTCGACAGATGGGTGTAAACTATTTTCTGGACGAATGTGCATGCGACCCTCGCCTTCGGCTCGGTACACAACCCGCACATTCGCAGAAAATACTTTTACACCCTTGTATCGAAAACTACTATTTTGATACGTTATGCGTAAAATTTGTGCGCCATTTTTGGTGGGTCAAATACGATGTTACGCACGCGTGATGACCGCGACGCAAATTGTATATCAAAAATCGTATTTTACGCACCAGCAACGGTGCGTGAAATCAAATTTTACGCATACGTATATCAAAAAAACATTTTTAAAATCTATTTTTACAAATTTTGTTGTTTAGTTACTAATTTTAATGCGGATATAACAAAAAAAGAGCAATACTGAACTCTTATTTCAATTGTCTAACCCCTCTTATTTTAATCGTTTCCCCTCCCGTCTTCCCTCACCACCGCTCGAACAGAGCGTAAAATAAATATGTACACATGCGCAAGCTCGCCAGCTCACAGGTGATGTGGGTGCGGGTAAGGGGAAAATTGAAATAAGACGGGTCGGCGCCATCTTGAAAAGCCCACCAGTGTTAAAATAAGAGGAGTCGTACTGCACTTGATTATAAAAACTGTTTAGAGACTAGGAAAAAAGTCCTAGAGCATTTTTGGTTCTAACATCAGGTTATGAACCAAAAAAGTAGGGAAAAATACGAAAAAATCGGCTTTTTTAAATTTTAAACTTTTTCCGGTCTGAAAATGGTAATTTTAACATTGGCATTCAAAAATACGGGACAAAGTACATAAAAAATACGTTATTTAGAAGTTGGCCAAATATGACCTTCATAACCCAAAAAAATCATTGAAAAATTCAAGACTTTTTTCTGGCTCCGGTTTAGATCCGAAAATTCTAAAAAAATCAGGGTGTTTTTTGAATCAAAAACGCACGTTCATGAATTTTTTTAGATTATTTGGAGGAAACAGTGGAGCAGGAGAATTGAAATTCCAAAAAACACAACACTCTGACTGTGCAAACTCAATACATGCACCCTCACGACGTATAGTATATTCGCGCAAGCTGCACTGGTTACTCCGTTTCTGCACTTTTTGAGGGCACGTGTTCGGGCAGTTGAAAAGTCACACTCTAAGGGTACTTTTCGTTCACTTTCAAGGGACAGAGATTAGAGGCTCGGAAGGCTCAGGGCATAAGCTGCATAGCGCAGAAGCGGTGAAAAAATGGTGTCGAAACGGTGCTACCTCTCCCCTACATATACTGGGTGTCCTAGAACTGGGTTACGATACTCCGAATATAGATTCTACATGATATTTCAAGACAAAAAGTCCTGTACCAAAATTGGATCTGAGGCTCAGAATTTGAGTTATAAGCCATTGAAATTTAGAAAAAATAATTACTTTTTTGCAATAATTCGGCTCGCTTTTAAGTTGTTTCAATGAGTGAGGGCTCATTTTCAAGCTTTTCTTGAGCTCTACAATTCATCCATAAGAGCATTTGAAATTTATTTGAGCATTTGACTTTTTGTCTTGAAATGTCATGTAGAATCTATATTCAGAGTATCGTAACCCAGTTCTAGGACACCCAGTATGACATTGTTATACATTATCACAATAATATTTCATAACCCGTCTTCACTATACCTTTTCATATACAAAAAAAAACATAATTGTTTTAAAAACATACATGCACCCTCACGACGTATAGTATATTCGGGCGTGCTGCACTAATGGCTGGCCTAATGGTTGGATCGACGATACGGAATGTGTTTGAACGGAAAATAAATTACTAAATTTGGTTCGAATTCGAATGTTCCAGTCATTCCCAACTGGTACTTTTCCGTCGATTTAAATACTTACCGTCACATGTGAACGGAATTTAGTGAATTTTCAAACGCGTCAACCCAACCGGCACGAAATCCAGAATGTTTCAGAAACGTTTTTAAAACGTTAAATGTCTGCAACATGTATAAAAAGTCTTAGAAACGTTCTGTAAATGCTGGATTTCGTGCCGGTTGGAAAACGCGAACGCGTTAAACGTGTGCAGGTGTATATAGGTGTGTTTTATTATGCGTGATTTCAATTTAAAGAAAATAAAGTAAATAGTAGAAAAATGTTGAACTCTCCAAACTGTGAATCCGCAAAATATTTCCATAACTGTTTAATGAGGTTCCTCGTTAATGTTTTGATTTTGATCATCTTCACTAACAATAATGTAAGTAATGATTGTAAGATTTCTCATCTATAATCAATATAATAGGACAAAGGACAGGAAATTTTCCCCCGCGTTAATGACGAATATGTCTGTTTGCGGGTCGGCTCTCGGGTGGAGAGGTACAGGACAGAGACAGACAGTACAAGACAGAACTATAGGCACACACAACACCCACCCAGAGCCAGTCCCCCCTACCCCAATATCGGTACCACCAGCAGATTCGACGGTCTGTGCCTTAGCGAGTACGACGCGGGGCTTATCCCATCTTTATCCGAGATAAGACCCACGACGTACCGACCGCGGATAAGACGCTGACGGTACCGATAACTGCCGACGGGGGTCGGCAGCGGTCCCAAATTCGTACCTTCGCCCAGCAAAGTTCCCCGGTTATTCCACACTGGACATAAGCAGAGAAAATTGCAGGACGGGGATTCGAACTCGGGCCTTCGCGACGTTCAGTTCGGGCGGACTAAGACTGACGCCTTAGCCCGCACGACCATCACGCCGACATAATCAATATAATATGTAACATTTCTTTTAAGAGGATATTTATCATATAAAAAAGTTGTTAAAGCGAATAACTGTAAGTCTGCTTTACAATGTAGCTTGTTAAATATAAAACCACATTATCAAACTACATTGTAAAGCGGACTTACAGTTACTCGCTTTGACAAATTTTTTGTACGATAAATAAATTTTTAAAGGAAATGTTACATATTATATTATTTATAGATGAGCAATCTTACATCACATGTCATTTCTCATCTCATTATTGTTAGTGTACATGACAAAAATCAAAACAATAATGAGGAACCTAACCTCATTAAACAGTTATGGAAATATTTTGAGGATATCAAATTTGGAAAGTTCAACATTTTTTTACTATTTATTTTATTTTCTTTAAATTGGAACCAAATTTTTCAGTTATACTGTTCGAAATTCTAACGGAATTTATCCTGAGTTGGTGTTAGTGTAGTGTATCCTGTCAGTGTACCAAGTTCAATTAATAGAGTTTCAAGCACACGGAAACAAAAATCGAAACGTGACGTATTGGCCAGTCACCATGACGTCCCGCCTTGGCCGAGCCACAACTTGATGCTTCTGTAAGCGCAGCGTAGCGTGCAGGTTTCTTCCAGAGTGTCACATATTGGCCGGGCCCCTGCCTCACGCCTTGGGTGCCGAGGCGCTACTCCTGGCCTTCGATTTCGAACGTACCGTAAGGTACTCTTCAAACGCAACGTCTCAGAAAGTCGAGACGAGTCGTCTGGGACTCGCTTCTGGACGTCGCGCCTTGGTCGGCTATGGCGTGAGGCTTATAGGGTGTCGCGGACGTTATATATATATGTTTAAAAATTAAAATATTAAAAATGTATAAAGCTAAAATTTAAAATGTTACTAATTTATAGTTATATTTGACAGCATTTATTCCGTTTATTTCAATTTTTCTCATGTTCAATGTAAATTTCGTTTCTAAAATAATTTTTTACAATATTGTAAATAATTATTTTAGAAACAAATTAGAAAGTAAATAAAACATATGTTTCATTTACGTAACTTACATCAATTTTTAATAGAATAAAAACAAAACGAAAAAAGAATTATCCAAAAATATTAAAATTTGCAGAAGAAATTTTTTTTGTATTTCAATTAAACATTTTAAAATAAATAAATAATGTTGGTAGACACGGTTGGAAGATATCGTATTCAAAATCGTTATGGGTGGTTGGGTGGGTGCGATGGAAAGAATCCTTGTTTGACATAATTTTGGGGATTCATCTTCCGTAATTTTTTTATTTTATAATTTTTATTTAATTGACTTTCATTTCTGAAGAGGGCCTAGATAAGAGGCTGAAATATAAAATGTATTTTTTGACATACTATGCGTAAAATCTGATTTTACGCATTTGTGCTGTCCGGCTGCTCTCTCGTGTCCGGCATTGCCGGCCACTCGACTCCGGCGGTCAGCACTCGTGCGTAACATCGTCTTTAACACACACTAAAAAAAGAGCGCAAATTTTACGCATAGTATGTCAAAAAATACCGTTCGATACACGAGTGTAAAAATTGGATTTTACGCACCGCTCCTATCTAATCGCATGTTAAATAGCGGTGCGTAAAATCGCATTTTACGCTCTTGTGTCGAAAAATATTATTTCGTAAAGTTTAAATGTTATCGAGTATGTATCTATTTATTTGTTTTTGTTTATCTTCATTACGTGGTAGAGATTTGAAGATATACTACAGAAATGATCCTGTGAAGTATGATCTACTTCCGGTTTGGAACTAGGTGAGTGCTGACAGCATAAAATCTAGTAGAGGAAATTGATAGAAATATCTGGGTGTACTCATACAAAAAACTTTTTTATATTGAGAAAAAGCGTACGCAGGGGACGTAGACCCGATACGACTGTCTAAGTTGCAATTTAATTGTGCAAATTAGGAATATTGGTCGAAAGGGTGTTTCCTGGAGTACATAACCTCAATTGTAGGAAATTGGCACGAAGGAAATTCCCACCAGGCGGAACTTGGGTCCGACAACCACGTCCGGACCGACGTTTCAACAATCACTGTTCGACTTCGCGAAAACTACGGAGATTGTGTAAGAGGCTCGGAAAAGGAGCAAGCGACACCTGTGCGCGGAAGAAGCTAGTAGACGGGTGAAGCCAATTCTCAACAGTAGTAGGAGTACACCAGGTAAGAAAGGTGGGAAGAAAGTGTGCAACGGATGGATAAGGAGAAAGGGGGGAGGAGAGCAAGAATAGTGGGAAAGAAAGTTTGGCGAGCTTGCCGATAGAAGTGCCGGAGCAGAAAGTTAAGCGGTGGGTGAAACAAAGGGGGACGAGTGGAAGTGGGGAGTGTGAGAAGAGCGCGACGAAGGTAAGGAGAGGAAGACCGACGAACGCCGAACGGCTGGCTAGGGAGCGAGAAAGTAGTGCTTCGTCTCGAGCAAGTTCTCTGTTTAATAGAGACAGGGAAGGGGATACAGAGGAGAGTGGAACGGACGGAAACATTGAAGAACAAGCGGTAAAGAAAGCGAAAATAAAGTCTAGTGAAATGGAGGAAAGAATTATGAAGAGACTAGATGAACATATAACGATGTTTACCGATTTAAGAGAGAAATGTTACAGATGAAGAAGGAAATACGCAGTGATATCGAGAAATGGAAGGAGGAGCAAAAACGGGAATTGGAAGTATGAAAACAAGAAATGAGAGAGGAGATGGAAAAATCATCAAACAACATCAGAGAATAGCCAGATTCGACGAGAGTAATGAAGACCTAAGAAGAAGGATGAGAACGATGGAGAAAAAATGGGAAGAGCAAGAGAAAAATGAGAGAAGATGCAATTTCGTGATTAAGGGGGAAAACAGAGGGAAGACAAGCGAACGAGATTGCAGTGGCGGTGCTGAAGAGATTAGAAGTGGATACTGCAGTGAGAGTGAAAGATACTTTCAAAGTGGGAAATGACATGTGTGTGGTGAAATTAAATAATTTAGAAGAAAAGGGGGTAGTGATGAGAAATAGGAGTAAGCTGAAAGGAACGAATATGTACGTGGATGATGATCTATTAAAAAGTGAGCGTGAGAGGCAAAAGAAGTTGCGAATGTGGGCGAGTGTAGAGAGAGGGAATGGCAGAAATCCAAGAGTGAAGTATGAAAGGGTGATTATGAATGGAAGAGTGTATGTGTGGAATGAGAGTGGGGGAAAGGTAGAAGAAACAGTGGAGCAGAGAGAGGTGGGTAGAGGGTATTTTTAGAAAGTGCTTCACATAAAAAGGGGGGAAAGGAACGAAGTACAAAGTACGCGAATAGGGGGGATGAGGGGGATGTAAGTAGGAAAAGAGTGAGTGGAGTGGTATGGAATGTGGCAGGTTTAGAACGAAAGATGTGGATTTTTGTGAATTTGTGAAACGATATGAGGTGATCGGGCTGGTAGAGACGTGGGTAGATGAAAGAGAGTGGGAGAAGTTAAGAGGAAAGCTACCAGAGGGATGGAGATGGAGATGCCAAATGGCGACACGAGAAGGAAAAAGAGGAAGAGCAAGGGGTGGAATTATAACAGGGGGGAAAAGGGACATTGAGGAAAAGGAGAGAACGTATGGGGAAATAGAGGGCCTACAAGAGAGGGAAATAGTAATTGAGGGGGGAAATTGGAGGATAATGGTAATATATAATAGAGAGGGAAGTAAGGAGAAGAGGAAAATATGGTAATAGCGGGGGATTTTAATGCTAGAATAGGGAAAGAAGGAGGATGGGAAGGATGTGGGAACGAAAGAGGAGAGAGGGAAGGAGGTCGAAAGATAGGGTAGTAAATAAACAGGGGAGGGATTTACTAGAACTAATAGAGGAAAGAGGGTGGATAGTAATGAACGGGGTGAAGGAAGGGGATGACGAGGGGGAATGGACTTGAAAAAACGGAAGGGAGGTCGGTAATTGATTACGGAGTGGTGAACTGGGAAGCGTGGGAGAAGATAGAGAAAATGGAGGTGGGGTGCAGAGTGGAGTCGGATCACCAACCTCTGATATTCGACTTTGGAAGAATACAGATGGTAGGGGAAGTGCAAAAAGACGAGCAGGGAAAGGTACAGGATTGGACGGAGGAAGGGATAAAGATACACCAGAAAAGAATAGAGGAGGTGGAATGGAAAGAAGAGGAGTGGGAAGGTTTGGAAAGGGTAATAAACGAGGCAGTAGTAGAACGGAGAAGGTAGAAAAGAAGAGGTATAGGATTGTGTCCGTGGTGGGATAAAGAATGCGGGGAAAAAAAGAAAGAGTTGAATAGAGCGAGAAGAAGGTATAGGAATGGGAGAAGTAAAGAAGAATACACGAAGTGTAGGAAGAGTTACAGAGGTTTATGCGAGGAAAAAGAGGAAAAATACAGGAAAAAAGAGGAACAAGAGAAAGAAAAACTAAAAACCCAAGCATGGGAGTTTATAAACAGAGGGAGGAGAAAGAAGGAGAGGATATGCGAAGAAATAACCATAGAAAGGTGGGAAGAGCATTTCAGAGAAGTGTTGGGGGAATGGAGCAGAGAATGGAGGAGTCAAGGAGAGCAGAGAAAATAAGGAGGGCAGAAGAAGAAGAGATAAGGTGGGAGGAATGCAATAGAGAAATAAAAAGGTTGAAACGGGGGAAAGCAGCGGGGATTGACGGAATTAGAAATGAAGCATGGAAGTATGGTAGGGAAAATGTCGAGAAGAGGTTGTGGGAGGTGATCAAAAGAGTGTGGGAAGGAGAGGGGTTCCCAGAGAAGTGGAGAACAGGAGTGGTAGTGCCGATCTGGAAAAGAGGAGATAAAAAATTGCCGGGAAATTATAGGGGAGTAACGTTAACGTGTACGGAGTATAAAGTGTATGCGAATATGGTGAATAAGAGGTTAGTAAAAGAGTTAGAAGAGAAGATTGGCTGGATTAGGTCGCAGGCGCGTTTTAGGAAAGGAAGAGGGACAGTAGGGAATATAAAAGTATTAAAACACATAGTGGGGGAAAAGATGAAGAAAAAGAAAAAAGTTTATGCGTTTTTTATAGACTTGAAGACAGCTTTTGATAATGTAGATGGGACAGTACTGTGGGAGATGATGCGGAAAAGAAATGTAATCGAAGGGATGATAGACAGAGTTAAAAAAATTTATGAAGAGACGAGGTGTATAGTGAAAATAGGGGAGGAAGTATCGAAGAAATTCTGGGTAGAAAGGGGAGTGGGCCAAGGATGCCCGCTGAGTTAAACCTTGTTTAATGTATATATAGCGGATATAGAGGAAGAATTGAAGCGGGGCAGAGGAGGAGTAAAAATAGGAAAAGAAAAAGTATGGTCGATCGAGTATGCAGATGATATTGTGCTGGTGGCGGAAGAGGAGGAAGGGCTAAGAGATAATATAAGAGGAGTAAAGAGGTATTTGGAAGGAAAGAAGTTGCAATTGAGCACAGACAATTCGAAGATAATGGTCTTTAGAAAGAAAGGGGGGAGGGAGAAGGAGCGATTTTGGTGGTGGGGAGATAAAAGACTGGAAGAGGTAAAGAAATATAAGTATTTGGAGTACGTGATTGAAAGTAATGGAGGGGAAAAAGAGCACATCAGGGAAAGGATAAGAAAAGGTAGGGTAGCGATGGGTTGGGTGTGGAGTTATGGGGAGAGGAAGTTTAAGGGGGACGTGAGGTGGAGATTAAAGCTGTTTGACAGCATTGTGAAAGGAATACTATACTACGGAGTAGAGATTTGGGGGTATTAGGAATGGAAGGAAATGGAGAGTATGCAAGAGAAATATCTGAGGTGGATATTGGGGGTGGATAGGACAACGCCCGGGTATATAGTGAGAGAAGAACTGAAGAAAAATAAACTGAAGGTAGGGACAGGATGGAGGGCGGGGAAATTTGAAGAAACACTAGAAAGAGGAGAAGGAGGAGAGATCGGGAAGATGTGTATGTGGCAGAGGAGGAGGGTTGAACGAGGGAGCAAGTGGGAGGTTTGGACGAGAGAGAGTCTGGAAAGAAGAGACTACCTGGGGAGTGTAGGTTTAAGTGAGGCAGCATTGAACGCTATAGGAGAGAATAAATGGGAGAAGGTTAAGGAGAGAGATATTGAAGTGGATGAGCAGGAGAGAGGTGAAAAGGTAAATGGGTCCAGGTCGTGTAAACAGTATCAAAGAGTGAACGGTATTCCGGAATATACGGGGTCATCGAAAAGTATCGGACCCCCCTAATATCTTCAGTTAGAATGCATTTAGGAGAAAATGTCCAATAGCAAAGTTGTATGATTTCAAGCGGGGAGTAAGATGATGACCTTGACTTTGACCTTGACCATGTCCTTCAAGGTCATTTCAAGGTCAGTCTTATTTTTTTAAATAGAACCCCCTACATTTTATTGCATATTCTTATAACTTATCTCGAGAGCTTTCCAAAACACTATAATAAAATATTTTTTTATTAAGTACTTTTTGAGTTATAAAGGTTTGAAGTTAACAATTTGTTAAGTGTTGTGCGATATTAGGGGAATCCGATTAATGTATTTTCTTTAAACCAATTTATTGGTCTCATTATTCCGCGCACAAAAGTATTAAGGTTATTATTACTGAAAACTAAATAATATTTTACAAGATATTCTACATTTTGTGTCAAAAAATTGTTAACTTCAAACCTTTATAACTCAAAAAGTACTTAATAAAAAAATATTTTATTATAGTGTTTTGGAAAGCTCTCGAGATAAGCTATAAGAATATGCAATAAAATGTAGAGGGTTCTATTTAAAAAAATAAGATTGACCTTGAAATGACCTTGAAGGACATGGTCAAGGTCAAAGTCAAGGTCATCATCTTACTCCCCGCTTGAAATCATACAACTTTGCTATTGGACATTTTCTCCTAAGTGCATTCTAACTGAAGATATTAGGGGGGTCCGATACTTTTCGATGACCCCGTATATTCCGGAATACCGTTCACTCTTTGATACTGTTTACACGACCTGGACCCATTAACTTTATTGTATTTCAAAATTCAAAATATAGGATGTAACATGGCGACTTAAAATTATTCATTATTTTACATGTAAATCTTCCAAATTTCTAAATAAATGAAATGTTCATCATTAGCTCTTATTTTTCACCTCCTTAGGGGTGAAAACGTAAAAACTAAGTTTGGGAATGAATTCAGTAACAACAAAAAAACACCCAGGGCAGATTTTGGTGTATTTTAGTCAACAACTGTTGTCTATTACTTTTGGCACAGTACTTGGAAAAAGCTACCACTTAAGGGGGTTCTATAGTAGAATTTTTACCGACATTTTTAGGTGAAATTTATTTCAGGGATTTTTCCGCCATTTCTCAACCGATTTCGCTGATATTTTAACAGCGATCTCATGAAACGATTACTTTCACTTTCTTAGAAGCAGAATTTTGAAAAACGATAAAAATTAATTTTTTAATTTTATTTAATTACTTTTTACAGTTCCGCGATTTGCCACGGTATCAACATGGCGCTGAAACTCGTTCACCTCAAATCGTTTTTCGATAAATACAGAAGTTTTAGGCAGTTATTGCAAAATCGGCTTCCAAGAAAGTAATTCTACGATGATCAGAAACATTACTGAGTTTACAGAAATCGTTTCCGTGCAGTAATGGCAGCGTAATCCCTGAAATAAATTTTGCCGTATTTCGCGGAACAACGGTTCTTATCTATGCTATGGCAGTCACCGCGAGATTTCGGATAAGAACCGTGCTAGAAATAGCCGGTGCTGCTCTCGCACGGTGATGACTGCCATAAGTTCACACACACACATACGCGCGAGGTTCGTGTACATGCGATGTCATTACTCACCACTCGGAATTCCCCCCCCACCCCCCCCCCCCCCCACCCCCCCCCCCCCCCACCCCCCCCCCCCCCCACCCCCCCCCCCCCCCACCCCCCCCCCCCCCCACCCCCCCCCCCCCCCACCCCCCCCCCCCCCCACCCCCCCCCCCCCCCACCCCCCCCCCCCCCCACCCCCCCCCCCCCCCACCCCCCCCCCCCCCCACCCCCCCCCCCCCCCACCCCCCCCCCCCCCCACCCCCCCCCCCCCCCACCCCCCCCCCCCCCCACCCCCCCCCCCCCCCACCCCCCCCCCCCCCCACCCCCCCCCCCCCCCACCCCCCCCCCCCCCCACCCCCCCCCCCCCCCACCCCCCCCCCCCCCCACCCCCCCCCCCCCCCACCCCCCCCCCCCCCCACCCCCCCCCCCCCCCACCCCCCCCCCCCCCCACCCCCCCCCCCCCCCACCCCCCCCCCCCCCCACCCCCCCCCCCCCCCACCCCCCCCCCCCCCCACCCCCCCCCCCCCCCACCCCCCCCCCAGCTCAATAAAGCTCAATATAGCCCAATAAAGCTCAATAAAGCTCAATAAAGCTCAATAAAGCTCAATAAAGCTCAATAAAGCCCAATAAAGCTCAATAAAGCTCAATAAAGCTCAATAAAGCTCAATAAAGCTCAATAAAGCTCAATAAAGCTCAATATAGCCCAATAAAGCTCAATAAAGCTCAATAAAGCTCAATAAAGCTCAATAAAGCTCAATAAAGCTCAATAAAGCCCAATAAAGCTCAATAAAGCTCAATAAAGCTCAATAAAGCTCAATAAAGCTCAATAAAGCTCAATAAAGCTCAATAAAGCTCAATAAAGCTCAATAAAGCTCAATAAAGCTCAATATAGCCCAATAAAGCTCAATAAAGCTCAATAAAGCTCAATAAAGCTCAATATAGCCCAATAAAGCTCAATAAAGCTCAATAAAGCTCAATAAAGCCCAATAAAGCTCAATAAAGCTCAATAAAGCTCAATAAAGCTCAATAAAGCTCAATAAAGCTCAATATAGCCCAATAAAGCTCAATAAAGCTCAATATAGCCCAATAAAGCTCAATAAAGCTTAAAATAGCCCAATAAAGCTCAATAAAGCTCAATATAGCCCAATAAAGCTCAATAAAGCTCAATAAAGCTCAATAAAGCTCAATAAAGCTCAATATAGCCCAATAAAGCTCAATAAAGCTCAATATAGCCCAATAAAGCTCAATAAAGCTCAATAAAGCTCAATAAAGCTCAATAAAGCTCAATAAAGCCCAATAAAGCTCAATAAAGCTCAATAAAGCTCAATAAAGCTCAATAAAGCTCAATATAGCCCAATAAAGCTCAATAAAGCTCAATAAAGCTCAATAAAGCTCAATAAAGCCCAATAAAGCTCAATAAAGCTCAATAAAGCTCAATAAAGCTCAATAAAGCTCAATAAAGCTCAATAAAGCCCAATAAAGCTCAATAAAGCTCAATAAAGCTCAATAAAGCTCAATAAAGCTCAATAAAGCTCAATATAGCCCAATAAAGCTCAATAAAGCTCAATAAAGCTCAATAAAGCTTAATATAGCCCAATAAAGCTCAATAAAGCTCAATAAAGCTCAATAAAGCTCAATAAAGCCCAATAAAGCTCAATAAAGCTCAATAAAGCTCAATAAAGCTCAATAAAGCTCAATATAGCCCAATAAAGCTCAATAAAGCTCAATAAAGCTCAATAAAGCTCAATAAAGCTCAATAAAGCTCAATAAAGCTCAATAAAGCTCAATAAAGCTCAATAAAGCCCAATAAAGCTCAATAAAGCTCAATAAAGCTCAATAAAGCTCAATATAGCCCAATAAAGCTCAATAAAGCTCAATAAAGCTCAATAAAGCTCAATAAAGCTCAATAAAGCCCAATAAAGCTCAATAAAGCTCAATAAAGCTCAATAAAGCTCAATAAAGCTCAATAAAGCCCAATAAAGCTCAATATAGCCCAATAAAGCTCAATAAAGCTCAATAAAGCCCAATAAAGCTCAATAAAGCTCAATAAAGCTCAATAAAGCTCAATAAAGCCCAATAAAGCTCAATAAAGCTCAATATAGCCCAATAAAGCTCAATAAAGCTCAATAAAGCTCAATAAAGCTCAATAAAGCTCAATATAGCCCAATAAAGCTCAATAAAGCTCAATATAGCCCAATAAAGCCCAATAAAGCTCAATAAAGCTCAATAAAGCTCAATAAAGCTCAATAAAGCCCAATAAAGCTCAATAAAGCTCAATAAAGCTCAATAAAGCTCAATATAGCCCAATAAAGCTCAATAAAGCTCAATAAAGCTCAATAAAGCTCAATATAGCCCAATAAAGCTCAATAAAGCTCAATAAAGCTCAATAAAGCCCAATAAAGCTCAATAAAGCTCAATAAAGCTCAATAAAGCTCAATAAAGCCCAATAAAGCTCAATATAGCCCAATAAAGCTCAATAAAGCTCAATAAAGCTCAATAAAGCTCAATAAAGCTCAATATAGCCCAATAAAGCTCAATAAAGCTCAATATAGCCCAATAAAGCTCAATAAAGCTCAATAAAGCTCAATAAAGCTCAATAAAGCTCAATAAAGCTCAATAAAGCTCAATAAAGCTCAATATAGCCCAATAAAGCTCAATAAAGCTCAATAAAGCTCAATAAAGCTCAATAAAGCTCAATAAAGCTCAATATAGCCCAATAAAGCTCAATAAAGCTCAATAAAGCTCAATAAAGCTCAATAAAGCTCAATAAAGCCCAATAAAGCTCAATAAAGCTCAATAAAGCTCAATAAAGCTCAATAAAGCTCAATAAAGCTCAATAAAGCTCAATAAAGCCCAATAAAGCTCAATAAAGCTCAATAAAGCTCAATAAAGCTCAATAAAGCTCAATAAAGCTCAATAAAGCTCAATAAAGCTCAATAAAGCTCAATAAAGCTCAATATAGCCCAATAAAGCTCAATAAAGCTCAATAAAGCTCAATAAAGCTCAATAAAGCTCAATAAAGCTCAATATAGCCCAATAAAGCTCAATAAAGCTCAATATAGCCCAATAAAGCTCAATAAAGCTCAATATAGCCCAATAAAGCTCAATAAAGCTCAATATAGCCCAATAAAGCTCAATAAAGCTCAATATAGCCCAATAAAGCTCAATAAAGCTCAATAAAGCTCAATATAGCCCAATAAAGCTCAATAAAGCTCAATAAAGCTCAATAAAGCTCAATAAAGCTCAATAAAGCTCAATAAAGCTCAATATAGCCCAATAAAGCTCAATAAAGCTCAATAAAGCTCAATAAAGCTCAATATAGCCCAATAAAGCTCAATAAAGCTCAATAAAGCTCAATAAAGCTCAATATAGCCCAATAAAGCTCAATAAAGCTCAATATAGCCCAATAAAGCTCAATAAAGCTCAATAAAGCCCAATAAAGCTCAATAAAGCTCAATATAGCCCAATAAAGCTCAATAAAGCTCAATAAAGCTCAATAAAGCTCAATAAAGCTCAATAAAGCTCAATAAAGCTCAATAAAGCTCAATAAAGCTCAATAAAGCTCAATAAAGCCCAATAAAGCTCAATAAAGCTCAATATAGCCCAATAAAGCTCAATAAAGCTCAATAAAGCTCAATAAAGCTCAATAAAGCTCAATAAAGCCCAATAAAGCTCAATAAAGCTCAATAAAGCTCAATAAAGCTCAATATAGCCCAATAAAGCTCAATAAAGCTCAATAAAGCTCAATAAAGCTCAATAAAGCTCAATAAAGCCCAATAAAGCTCAATAAAGCTCAATAAAGCTCAATAAAGCTCAATAAAGCTCAATATAGCCCAATAAAGCTCAATATAGCCCAATAAAGCTCAATAAAGCTCAATAAAGCTCAATAAAGCTCAATAAAGCTCAATAAAGCTCAATAAAGCTCAATAAAGCTCAATATAGCCCAATAAAGCTCAATAAAGCTCAATAAAGCTCAATAAAGCTCAATAAAGCTCAATAAAGCTCAATATAGCCCAATAAAGCTCAATATAGCCCAATAAAGCTCAATAAAGCTCAATAAAGCTCAATATAGCCCAATAAAGCTCAATAAAGCTCAATAAAGCTCAATAAAGCTCAATAAAGCTCAATAAAGCCCAATAAAGCTCAATAAAGCTCAATATAGCCCAATAAAGCTCAATAAAGCTCAATAAAGCTCAATAAAGCTCAATAAAGCTCAATAAAGCCCAATAAAGCTCAATAAAGCTCAATAAAGCTCAATAAAGCCCAATAAAGCTCAATAAAGCTCAATAAAGCTCAATAAAGCTCAATATAGCCCAATAAAGCTCAATAAAGCTCAATAAAGCTCAATAAAGCTCAATAAAGCTCAATATAGCCCAATAAAGCTCAATAAAGCTCAATAAAGCTCAATAAAGCTCAATAAAGCTCAATAAAGCTCAATAAAGCTCAATAAAGCTCAATAAAGCTCAATAAAGCTCAATAAAGCCCAATAAAGCTCAATAAAGCTCAATAAAGCTCAATAAAGCTCAATAAAGCCCAATAAAGCTCAATAAAGCTCAATAAAGCTCAATAAAGCTCAATAAAGCTCAATAAAGCTCAATATAGCCCAATAAAGCTCAATAAAGCTCAATAAAGCTCAATAAAGCTCAATATAGCCCAATAAAGCTCAATAAAGCTCAATAAAGCTCAATAAAGCTCAATATAGCCCAATAAAGCTCAATAAAGCTCAATAAAGCTCAATAAAGCTCAATAAAGCTCAATAAAGCTCAATATAGCCCAATAAAGCTCAATAAAGCTCAATAAAGCCCAATAAAGCTCAATAAAGCTCAATAAAGCTCAATAAAGCTCAATAAAGCTCAATAAAGCTCAATAAAGCTCAATAAAGCTCAATAAAGCCCAATAAAGCTCAATAAAGCTCAATAAAGCTCAATATAGCCCAATAAAGCTCAATAAAGCTCAATAAAGCTCAATAAAGCTCAATAAAGCCCAATAAAGCTCAATAAAGCTCAATAAAGCTCAATAAAGCTCAATAAAGCTCAATAAAGCTCAATAAAGCCCAATAAAGCTCAATAAAGCTCAATAAAGCTCAATAAAGCTCAATAAAGCCCAATAAAGCTCAATAAAGCTCAATATAGCCCAATAAAGCTCAATAAAGCTCAATAAAGCTCAATAAAGCTCAATAAAGCTCAATATAGCCCAATAAAGCTCAATAAAGCTCAATATAGCCCAATAAAGCTCAATAAAGCCCAATAAAGCTCAATAAAGCTCAATAAAGCTCAATAAAGCTCAATAAAGCTCAATAAAGCCCAATAAAGCTCAATAAAGCTCAATAAAGCTCAATATAGCCCAATAAAGCTCAATAAAGCTCAATAAAGCTCAATAAAGCTCAATATAGCCCAATAAAGCTCAATAAAGCTCAATAAAGCTCAATAAAGCTCAATATAGCCCAATAAAGCTCAATAAAGCTCAATAAAGCTCAATAAAGCTCAATAAAGCTCAATAAAGCCCAATAAAGCTCAATAAAGCTCAATAAAGCTCAATATAGCCCAATAAAGCTCAATAAAGCTCAATAAAGCTCAATAAAGCTCAATAAAGCTCAATAAAGCTCAATAAAGCCCAATAAAGCTCAATAAAGCTCAATAAAGCTCAATATAGCCCAATAAAGCTCAATAAAGCTCAATATAGCCCAATAAAGCTCAATAAAGCTCAATAAAGCTCAATAAAGCTCAATAAAGCCCAATAAAGCTCAATAAAGCTCAATAAAGCTCAATATAGCCCAATAAAGCTCAATAAAGCTCAATAAAGCTCAATAAAGCTCAATAAAGCTCAATAAAGCCCAATAAAGCTCAATAAAGCTCAATAAAGCTCAATAAAGCTCAATAAAGCTCAATATAGCCCAATAAAGCTCAATAAAGCTCAATAAAGCTCAATAAAGCCCAATAAAGCTCAATAAAGCTCAATAAAGCTCAATAAAGCTCAATAAAGCTCAATAAAGCTCAATATAGCCCAATAAAGCTCAATATAGCCCAATAAAGCTCAATAAAGCTCAATAAAGCTCAATAAAGCTCAATATAGCCCAATAAAGCTCAATAAAGCTCAATAAAGCTCAATAAAGCTCAATAAAGCCCAATAAAGCTCAATAAAGCTCAATAAAGCTCAATAAAGCTCAATAAAGCCCAATAAAGCTCAATAAAGCTCAATATAGCCCAATAAAGCTCAATAAAGCTCAATAAAGCTCAATAAAGCTCAATAAAGCTCAATAAAGCTCAATATAGCCCAATAAAGCTCAATAAAGCTCAATAAAGCTCAATAAAGCTCAATAAAGCTCAATATAGCCCAATAAAGCTCAATAAAGCTCAATAAAGCTCAATAAAGCCCAATAAAGCTCAATAAAGCTCAATAAAGCTCAATATAGCCCAATAAAGCTCAATAAAGCTCAATAAAGCTCAATAAAGCTCAATATAGCCCAATAAAGCTCAATAAAGCTCAATAAAGCTCAATAAAGCTCAATAAAGCCCAATAAAGCTCAATATAGCCCAATAAAGCTCAATAAAGCTCAATAAAGCTCAATAAAGCCCAATAAAGCTCAATAAAGCTCAATATAGCCCAATAAAGCTCAATAAAGCTCAATAAAGCTCAATAAAGCCCAATAAAGCTCAATAAAGCTCAATAAAGCTCAATAAAGCTCAATAAAGCTCAATATAGCCCAATAAAGCCCAATAAAGCTCAATATAGCCCAATAAAGCTCAATAAAGCTCAATAAAGCTCAATAAAGCCCAATAAAGCTCAATAAAGCTCAATAAAGCCCAATAAAGCTCAATAAAGCTCAATAAAGCTCAATAAAGCTCAATATAGCCCAATAAAGCTCAATAAAGCTCAATAAAGCTCAATAAAGCTTAAAATAGCCCAATAAAGCTCAATAAAGCTCAATAAAGCTCAATAAAGCTCAATATAGCCCAATAAAGCTCAATAAAGCTCAATAAAGCTCAATAAAGCTCAATAAAGCTCAATAAAGCTCAATAAAGCTCAATAAAGCTCAATATAGCCCAATAAAGCTCAATAAAGCTCAATAAAGCTCAATAAAGCTCAATAAAGCTCAATAAAGCCCAATAAAGCTCAATAAAGCTCAATAAAGCTCAATAAAGCTCAATATAGCCCAATAAAGCTCAATAAAGCTCAATATAGCCCAATAAAGCTCAATAAAGCTCAATAAAGCTCAATAAAGCTCAATAAAGCTCAATAAAGCTCAATAAAGCTCAATAAAGCTCAATAAAGCTCAATAAAGCTTAATATATCCCAATAAAGCCCAATAAAGCTCAATAAAGCTCAATAAAGCTCAATAAAGCTCAATAAAGCCCAATAAAGCTCAATAAAGCTCAATAAAGCTCAATAAAGCTCAATAAAGCTCAATAAAGCTCAATAAAGCTCAATATAGCCCAATAAAGCTCAATAAAGCCCAATAAAGCTCAATAAAGCTCAATAAAGCTCAATAAAGCTCAATAAAGCTCAATAAAGCTCAATATAGCCCAATAAAGCTCAATAAAGCTCAATAAAGCTCAATAAAGCTCAATAAAGCTCAATAAAGCTCAATATAGCCCAATAAAGCTCAATATAGCCCAATAAAGCTCAATAAAGCTCAATAAAGCTCAATATAGCCCAATAAAGCTCAATAAAGCTCAATAAAGCTCAATAAAGCTCAATAAAGCCCAATAAAGCTCAATAAAGCTCAATATAGCCCAATAAAGCTCAATAAAGCTCAATAAAGCTCAATAAAGCTCAATAAAGCTCAATATAGCCCAATAAAGCTCAATAAAGCCCAATAAAGCTCAATAAAGCTCAATAAAGCTCAATATAGCCCAATAAAGCCCAATAAAGCTCAATAAAGCTCAATAAAGCTCAATAAAGCTCAATAAAGCTCAATAAAGCTCAATAAAGCTCAATAAAGCTCAATAAAGCTCAATAAAGCCCAATAAAGCTCAATAAAGCTCAATAAAGCTCAATAAAGCTCAATATAGCCCAATAAAGCTCAATATAGCCCAATAAAGCTCAATAAAGCTCAATAAAGCTCAATAAAGCCCAATAAAGCCCAATAAAGCTCAATAAAGCTCAATAAAGCTCAATAAAGCTCAATAAAGCCCAATAAAGCTCAATAAAGCTCAATATAGCCCAATAAAGCTCAATAAAGCTCAATAAAGCTCAATAAAGCTCAATAAAGCTTAATATAGCCCAATAAAGCTCAATAAAGCTCAATAAAGCTCAATAAAGCTCAATAAAGCCCAATAAAGCTCAATAAAGCTCAATAAAGCTCAATAAAGCTCAATAAAGCTCAATAAAGCTCAATAAAGCTCAATAAAGCTCAATAAAGCCCAATAAAGCTCAATAAAGCCCAATAAAGCTCAATAAAGCTCAATAAAGCTTAATATATCCCAATAAAGCCCAATAAAGCTCAATAAAGCTCAATATAGCCCAATAAAGCTCAATAAAGCTCAATAAAGCTCAATAAAGCTCAATAAAGCCCAATAAAGCTCAATAAAGCTCAATAAAGCTCAATAAAGCTCAATATAGCCCAATAAAGCTCAATAAAGCTCAATAAAGCTCAATAAAGCTCAATAAAGCTCAATATAGCCCAATAAAGCTCAATAAAGCTCAATAAAGCTCAATAAAGCTCAATATAGCCCAATAAAGCTCAATAAAGCTCAATAAAGCTCAATAAAGCCCAATAAAGCTCAATAAAGCTCAATAAAGCTCAATAAAGCTCAATAAAGCCCAATAAAGCTCAATAAAGCTCAATAAAGCTCAATATAGCCCAATAAAGCTCAATAAAGCTCAATATAGCCCAATAAAGCTCAATAAAGCTCAATAAAGCTCAATAAAGCTCAATAAAGCTCAATAAAGCTCAATAAAGCTCAATAAAGCTCAATAAAGCTCAATAAAGCTCAATAAAGCTCAATAAAGCCCAATAAAGCTCAATAAAGCCCAATAAAGCTCAATAAAGCTCAATAAAGCTCAATAAAGCTCAATATAGCCCAATAAAGCCCAATAAAGCTCAATAAAGCTCAATATAGCCCAATAAAGCTCAATAAAGCTCAATAAAGCTCAATAAAGCTCAATAAAGCTCAATAAAGCTCAATAAAGCTCAATAAAGCTCAATAAAGCTCAATATAGCCCAATAAAGCTCAATAAAGCTCAATAAAGCCCAATAAAGCTCAATAAAGCTCAATAAAGCTCAATAAAGCTCAATAAAGCCCAATAAAGCTCAATAAAGCTCAATATAGCCCAATAAAGCTCAATAAAGCTCAATAAAGCTCAATAAAGCTCAATAAAGCTCAATAAAGCTCAATAAAGCCCAATAAAGCTCAATAAAGCTCAATAAAGCTCAATAAAGCTCAATAAAGCTCAATAAAGCTCAATAAAGCTCAATATAGCCCAATAAAGCTCAATAAAGCTCAATAAAGCTCAATAAAGCTCAATAAAGCTCAATAAAGCTCAATAAAGCTCAATAAAGCTCAATAAAGCTCAATATAGCCCAATAAAGCTCAATAAAGCTCAATAAAGCTCAATAAAGCTCAATAAAGCTCAATAAAGCTCAATAAAGCTCAATAAAGCTCAATAAAGCTCAATAAAGCTCAATAAAGCTCAATAAAGCTCAATAAAGCTCAATAAAGCTCAATAAAGCTCAATAAAGCTTAATATAGCCCAATAAAGCTCAATAAAGCTCAATAAAGCTCAATAAAGCTCAATAAAGCTCAATAAAGCTCAATAAAGCTCAATAAAGCTCAATAAAGCTCAATAAAGCTCAATAAAGCTCAATAAAGCTCAATAAAGCTCAATAAAGCTCAATAAAGCTCAATAAAGCTCAATAAAGCTCAATAAAGCTCAATAAAGCTCAATAAAGCCCAATAAAGCTCAATAAAGCTCAATAAAGCTCAATAAAGCTCAATAAAGCTCAATAAAGCTCAATAAAGCTCAATAAAGCTCAATATAGCCCAATAAAGCTCAATAAAGCTCAATAAAGCTCAATAAAGCTCAATAAAGCTCAATAAAGCTCAATAAAGCTCAATAAAGCTCAATAAAGCCCAATAAAGCTCAATAAAGCTCAATAAAGCTCAATAAAGCTCAATAAAGCTCAATAAAGCTCAATAAAGCTCAATAAAGCTCAATATAGCCCAATAAAGCTCAATAAAGCTCAATAAAGCTCAATAAAGCTCAATAAAGCTCAATAAAGCTCAATAAAGCCCAATAAAGCTCAATAAAGCTCAATAAAGCTCAATATAGCCCAATAAAGCTCAATATAGCCCAATAAAGCTCAATAAAGCTCAATAAAGCTCAATAAAGCTCAATAAAGCTCAATAAAGCCCAATAAAGCTCAATAAAGCTCAATAAAGCTCAATAAAGCTCAATAAAGCTCAATAAAGCTCAATAAAGCTCAATAAAGCTCAATAAAGCTCAATAAAGCTCAATATAGCCCAATAAAGCTCAATAAAGCCCAATAAAGCTCAATAAAGCTCAATAAAGCTCAATAAAGCTCAATAAAGCTCAATATAGCCCAATAAAGCTCAATATAGCCCAATAAAGCTCAATAAAGCTCAATAAAGCTCAATAAAGCTCAATAAAGCTCAATAAAGCTCAATAAAGCTCAATAAAGCCCAATAAAGCTCAATAAAGCTCAATATAGCCCAATAAAGCTCAATAAAGCTCAATAAAGCTCAATAAAGCTCAATAAAGCTCAATATAGCCCAATAAAGCTCAATAAAGCTCAATAAAGCTCAATAAAGCTCAATAAAGCTCAATAAAGCTCAATAAAGCCCAATAAAGCTCAATATAGCCCAATAAAGCTCAATAAAGCTCAATAAAGCTCAATAAAGCTCAATAAAGCTCAATATAGCCCAATAAAGCTCAATAAAGCTCAATAAAGCTCAATAAAGCTCAATATAGCCCAATAAAGCTCAATAAAGCTCAATAAAGCTCAATAAAGCCCAATAAAGCTCAATAAAGCTCAATAAAGCTCAATAAAGCTCAATAAAGCCCAATAAAGCTCAATAAAGCCCAATAAAGCTCAATAAAGCTCAATAAAGCTCAATAAAGCTCAATAAAGCTCAATAAAGCTCAATAAAGCTCAATAAAGCTCAATATAGCCCAATAAAGCTCAATAAAGCTCAATAAAGCTCAATAAAGCTCAATAAAGCTCAATAAAGCTCAATAAAGCTCAATAAAGCTCAATATAGCCCAATAAAGCTCAATAAAGCTCAATAAAGCTCAATAAAGCTCAATAAAGCTCAATAAAGCTCAATAAAGCCCAATAAAGCTCAATAAAGCTCAATAAAGCTCAATAAAGCTCAATATAGCCCAATAAAGCTCAATAAAGCTCAATAAAGCTCAATAAAGCTCAATATAGCCCAATAAAGCTCAATAAAGCTCAATAAAGCTCAATAAAGCTCAATAAAGCTCAATAAAGCTCAATAAAGCTCAATATAGCCCAATAAAGCTCAATAAAGCTCAATAAAGCTCAATAAAGCTCAATAAAGCTCAATAAAGCTCAATAAAGCTCAATAAAGCTCAATAAAGCTCAATAAAGCTCAATATAGCCCAATAAAGCTCAATAAAGCTCAATAAAGCTCAATAAAGCTCAATAAAGCTCAATAAAGCTCAATAAAGCCCAATAAAGCTCAATAAAGCTCAATAAAGCTCAATATAGCCCAATAAAGCTCAATAAAGCTCAATAAAGCTCAATAAAGCTCAATAAAGCTCAATAAAGCCCAATAAAGCTCAATAAAGCTCAATAAAGCTCAATAAAGCTCAATAAAGCTCAATATAGCCCAATAAAGCTCAATAAAGCTCAATAAAGCTCAATAAAGCTCAATAAAGCTCAATAAAGCTCAATAAAGCTCAATAAAGCTCAATAAAGCTCAATAAAGCTCAATAAAGCTCAATAAAGCTCAATAAAGCTCAATATAGCCCAATAAAGCTCAATAAAGCTCAATAAAGCTCAATATAGCCCAATAAAGCTCAATAAAGCTCAATAAAGCTCAATAAAGCTCAATAAAGCTCAATAAAGCTCAATAAAGCTCAATAAAGCTCAATAAAGCTCAATAAAGCTCAATATAGCCCAATAAAGCTCAATAAAGCTCAATAAAGCTCAATAAAGCTCAATAAAGCCCAATAAAGCTCAATAAAGCTCAATAAAGCTCAATAAAGCTCAATAAAGCTCAATAAAGCTCAATAAAGCTCAATAAAGCTCAATAAAGCTCAATATAGCCCAATAAAGCTCAATAAAGCTCAATAAAGCTCAATAAAGCTCAATAAAGCTCAATATAGCCCAATAAAGCTCAATAAAGCTCAATAAAGCTCAATAAAGCTCAATAAAGCTCAATAAAGCTCAATAAAGCTCAATATAGCCCAATAAAGCTCAATAAAGCTCAATAAAGCTCAATAAAGCTCAATAAAGCTCAATAAAGCTCAATAAAGCTCAATAAAGCTCAATATAGCCCAATAAAGCTCAATAAAGCTCAATAAAGCTCAATAAAGCTCAATATAGCCCAATAAAGCTCAATAAAGCTCAATAAAGCTCAATATAGCCCAATAAAGCTCAATAAAGCTCAATAAAGCTCAATAAAGCTCAATAAAGCTCAATAAAGCTCAATAAAGCTCAATAAAGCTCAATAAAGCCCAATAAAGCTCAATAAAGCTCAATAAAGCTCAATAAAGCTCAATATAGCCCAATAAAGCTCAATAAAGCTCAATAAAGCTCAATAAAGCTCAATATAGCCCAACAAAGCTCAATAAAGCTCAATAAAGCTCAATAAAGCTCAATAAAGCTCAATAAAGCTCAATAAAGCTCAATAAAGCTCAATAAAGCTCAATAAAGCTCAATAAAGCTCAATAAAGCTCAATAAAGCTCAATAAAGCTCAATAAAGCTCAATAAAGCTCAATAAAGCTCAATAAAGCTCAATAAAGCTCAATAAAGCTCAATAAAGCTCAATAAAGCTCAATAAAGCTCAATAAAGCTCAATAAAGCTCAATAAAGCTCAATATAGCCCAATAAAGCTCAATAAAGCTCAATAAAGCTCAATAAAGCTCAATAAAGCTCAATAAAGCTCAATAAAGCTCAATAAAGCTCAATATAGCCCAATAAAGCTCAATAAAGCTCAATAAAGCTCAATAAAGCTCAATAAAGCTCAATAAAGCTCAATAAAGCCCAATAAAGCTCAATAAAGCTCAATAAAGCCCAATAAAGCTCAATAAAGCTCAATAAAGCTCAATAAAGCTCAATAAAGCTCAATAAAGCTCAATAAAGCTCAATAAAGCTCAATAAAGCTCAATAAAGCCCAATAAAGCTCAATAAAGCTCAATAAAGCTCAATAAAGCTCAATAAAGCTCAATATAGCCCAATAAAGCTCAATAAAGCTCAATAAAGCTCAATAAAGCTCAATAAAGCCCAATAAAGCTCAATAAAGCTCAATAAAGCTCAATAAAGCTCAATAAAGCCCAATAAAGCTCAATAAAGCTCAATAAAGCTCAATAAAGCTCAATAAAGCCCAATAAAGCTCAATAAAGCCCAATAAAGCTCAATAAAGCTCAATAAAGCTCAATAAAGCCCAATAAAGCTCAATAAAGCTCAATAAAGCTCAATAAAGCTCAATAAAGCTCAATAAAGCTCAATAAAGCCCAATAAAGCTCAATAAAGCTCAATAAAGCTCAATAAAGCTCAATAAAGCTCAATAAAGCTCAATAAAGCTCAATAAAGCTCAATAAAGCTCAATAAAGCTCAATATAAAATTAATACTTTGATGCGAAAGCATCCAATAAATTTTTCGACCGCTTGAAAATATAAATTTAATATTTGAATAGTCTTGGTATATGTCGGTCACTTTACTAAACAAAATTAAGTTAAATTGATTTTAAGTGTCTACTCGGTTTTCGATGGAAAACACATTTGACATATTAAATGTAAGAAGCCGGATTTAGTGGGAAAATTATCGCCGACAAAATCTCTGTTTAAAAGCGGGCTGTAATAAGTACGTATAAAATAATTTTAATATTCATGGATTTTGTTTCCCTCTAAGGCGATAATCAATTGAACTAATGTCTACTTGTAAATATTTTGCGTTTCGTCCCGAAACTCGGTGATGGACTCTTCAGTAAGGCTAACACGAGAATCTCATGTCCTTAGACGCAAAAATGGTTTTGTAAATAATTTGAACTTTAAATAGAAAAAAAAACTAAACAATGAAGGAAATGTTTAGAATTATTGTAAGCAAATATGCGTAATTATTATGGTAACGGGAATGTTCGTTACACAGTACGCATAATCCGTACATATTCCCAAAAAAATAAAATGTAATTAAGCTTTGATTGCGAAAGCATCCAATAAACTTATTTCGACCGCTTGAAAATATAAATTTAATATTTGAATAGTCTGTGGTATATGTCGGTCACTTTACTAAACAAAATTAAGTTAAAACCCCCCCCCCCCTCGATTTTAAGCTGGTCTAACTCCGGTATTTTCGATGGAAAACACATTTGACATATTAAATGTAAGAAGCCGGGATTTGTCTGTAATTATCGCCGACAAAATCTCTGTTTTAACAAAACGGGCTGTATATATAAGTACGTAACAAAATAATTAATATTCATGGAATTTTGTTCTTCCTCTAGCGAACAATCAATTGAACTAATGTCTATTGTAACATATTCTTGCGTTTCGTCCCGAGATCTCGTGATGGACTCTTCAAAAGGCTAACACGAGAATCTCTGCCTTAGACCGCAAAAATGGTTTTGTACAATAAATTTGAACTATTAAATCTAAATAAAACTAAACAATGAAGGAAATGTTTAGAATTAATGTTAAGCAAATATGCGTTAATTATTATGGTAACGGGATAGTCGTTTACACAGGGGGGGGGGGGGGATACGGCATATCCGTAAATATTCCCAAAATATAAAATTAGATACTTATGATGCGAAAGCATTCCAATAAATTTTTCGACCGCATGAAAATATAAATTTAATTAATATTACAGAATAGTCCTTGGTATATGTCGGTTCACTTTACTAAACAAAATTAAGTATTAACATCGATTTTAAGTGTCTAACTCGCGCGGTTTTCGATGGAAAACACATTTTGACATATTAAATGTAAGAAGCCGCGGATTTGATTGTAATTAATCGCCGACAAAATCTCTGTTTAAAACGGGCTGTATAAGTACGTATAAATAAAATTAATATTCATGGATTTTGTTTCCCTCATAGCGATAAATCAATTGAACTAATGTCCAAATTGTTAAATATTTTGGCGTTTCGTACAGTCCCGAGATCTCGAGTGTGATGGACTCTTCATTAAGGCTAACAACGAGAATCTCTGCCTTAGACCGCAATAAATGGTTCTTTGTAAATAATTTGAACATTATAAATAAAACTAAACAATGAAGTGAAATGTTTAGCAAATATCTGTAAGCAAATATGCGTAATTATTATGGTAACGGGATGTCGTTACACAACAGTACGCATTTCCGTAATATTCCCCAAAATATAAAATTAATACTTTGATGCGAAAGCATACACAAAAAATTTTTCGACCGCTTGAAAATATAAATTTAATATTTGAATAGTCTTGGTATATGTCGGTCACTTTACTAAACAAAATTAAGTTAAATTGATTTTAAGTGTCTACTCGGTTTTCGATGGAAAACACATTTGACATATTAAATGTAAGAAGCCGGGATTTGTGTAATTATCGCCGACAAAATCTCTGTTTAAAACGGGCTGTATAAGTACGTATAAAATAATTAATATTCATGGATTTTGTTTCCCTCTAGCGATAATCAATTGAACTAATGTCTATTGTAAATATTTTGCGTTTCGTCCCGAGATCTCGTGATGGACTCTTCAGTAAGGCTAACACGAGAATCTCTGCCTTAGACGCAAAAATGGTTTTGTAAATAATTTGAACTTTAAATAAAACTAAACAATGAAGGAAATGTTTAGAATTATTGTAAGCAAATATGCGTAATTATTATGGTAACGGGATATCGTTACACAGTACGCATATCCGTAATATTCCCAAAATATAAAATTAATACTTTGATGCGAAAGCATCCAATAAATTTTTCGACCGCTTGAAAATATAAATTTAATATTTGAATAGTCTTGGTATATGTCGGTCACTTTACTAAACAAAATTAAGTTAAATTGATTTTAAGTGTCTACTCGGTTTTCGATGGAAAACACATTTGACATATTAAATGTAAGAAGCCGGGATTTGTGTAATTATCGCCGACAAAATCTCTGTTTAAAACGGGCTGTATAAGTACGTATAAAATAATTAATATTCATGGATTTTGTTTCCCTCTAGCGATAATCAATTGAACTAATGTCTATTGTAAATATTTTGCGTTTCGTCCCGAGATCTCGTGATGGACTCTTCAGTAAGGCTAACACGAGAATCTCTGCCTTAGACGCAAAAATGGTTTTGTAAATAATTTGAACTTTAAATAAAACTAAACAATGAAGGAAATGTTTAGAATTATTGTAAGCAAATATGCGTAATTATTATGGTAACGGGATATCGTTACACAGTACGCATATCCGTAATATTCCCAAAATATAAAATTAATACTTTGATGCGAAAGCATCCAATAAATTTTTCGACCGCTTGAAAATATAAATTTAATATTTGAATAGTCTTGGTATATGTCGGTCACTTTACTAAACAAAATTAAGTTAAATTGATTTTAAGTGTCTACTCGGTTTTCGATGGAAAACACATTTGACATATTAAATGTAAGAAGCCGGGATTTGTGTAATTATCGCCGACAAAATCTCTGTTTAAAACGGGCTGTATAAGTACGTATAAAATAATTAATATTCATGGATTTTGTTTCCCTCTAGCGATAATCAATTGAACTAATGTCTATTGTAAATATTTTGCGTTTCGTCCCGAGATCTCGTGATGGACTCTTCAGTAAGGCTAACACGAGAATCTCTGCCTTAGACGCAAAAATGGTTTTGTAAATAATTTGAACTTTAAATAAAACTAAACAATGAAGGAAATGTTTAGAATTATTGTAAGCAAATATGCGTAATTATTATGGTAACGGGATATCGTTACACAGTACGCATATCCGTAATATTCCCAAAATATAAAATTAATACTTTGATGCGAAAGCATCCAATAAATTTTTCGACCGCTTGAAAATATAAATTTAATATTTGAATAGTCTTGGTATAATGTCGGTCACTTTACTAAACAAAATTAAGTTAAATTGATTTTAAGTGTCTACTCGGTTTTCGATGGAAAACACATTTGACATATTAAATGTAAGAAGCCGGGATTTGTGTAATTATCGCCGACAAAATCTCTGTTTAAAACGGGCTGTATAAGTACGTATAAAATAATTAATATTCATGGATTTTGTTTCCCTCCAGCGATAATCAATTGAACTAATGTCTATTGTAAATATTTTGCGTTTCGTCCCGAGATCTCGTGATGGACTCTTCAGTAAGGCTAACACGAGAATCTCTGCCTTAGACGCAAAAATGGTTTTGTAAATAATTTGAACTTTAAATCAAACTAAACAATGAAGGAAATGTTTAGAATTATTGTAAGCAAATATGCGTAATTATTATGGTAACGGGATATCGTTACACAGTACGCATATCCGTAATATTCCCAAAATATAAAATTAGTACTTTGATGCGAAAGCATCCAATAAATTTTTCGACCGCTTGAAAATATAAATTTAATATTTGAATAGTCCTTGGTATATGTCGGTCACTTTACTAAACAAAATTAAGTTAAATTGATTTTAAGTGTCTACTCGGTTTTCGATGGAAAACACATTTGACATATTAAATGTAAGAAGCCGGGATTTGTGTAATTATCGCCGACAAAATCTCTGTTTAAAACGGGCTGTATAAGTACGTATAAAATAATTAATATTCATGGATTTTGTTTCCCTCTAGCGATAATCAATTGAACTAATGTCTATTGTAAATATTTTGCGTTTCGTCCCGAGATCTCGTGATGGACTCTTCAGTAAGGCTAACACGAGAATCTCTGCCTTAGACGCAAAAATGGTTTTGTAAATAATTTGAACTTTAAATAAAACTAAACAATGAAGGAAATGTTTAGAATTATTGTAAGCAAATATGCGTAATTATTATGGTAACGGGATATCGTTACACAGTACGCATATCCGTAATATTCCCAAAATATAAAATTAATACTTTGATGCGAAAGCATCCAATAAATTTTTCGACCGCTTGAAAATATAAATTTAATATTTGAATAGTCTTGGTATATGTCGGTCACTTTACTAAACAAAATTAAGTTAAATTGATTTTAAGTGTCTACTCGGTTTTCGATGGAAAACACATTTGACATATTAAATGTAAGAAGCCGGGATTTGTGTAATTATCGCCGACAAAATCTCTGTTTAAAACGGGCTGTATAAGTACGTATAAAATAATTAATATTCATGGATTTTGTTTCCCTCTAGCGATAATCAATTGAACTAATGTCTATTGTAAATATTTTGCGTTTCGTCCCGAGATCTCGTGATGGACTCTTCAGTAAGGCTAACACGAGAATCTCTGCCTTAGACGCAAAAATGGTTTTGTAAATAATTTGAACTTTAAATAAAACTAAACAATGAAGGAAATGTTTAGAATTATTGTAAGCAAATATGCGTAATTATTATGGTAACGGGATGTCGTTACACAGTACGCATATCCGTAAATTCCCAAAATATAAAATTAATACTTTGATGCGAAAGCATCCAATAAATTTTTCGACCGCTTGAAAATATAAATTTAATATTTGAATAGTCTTGGTATATGTCGGTCACTTTACTAAACGAAATTAAGTTAAATTGATTTTAAGTGTCTACTCGGTTTTCGATGGAAAACACATTTGACATATTAAATGTAAGAAGCCGGGATTTGTGTAATTATCGCCGACAAAATCTCTGTTCAAAACGGGCTGTATAAGTACGTATAAAATAAATTATTATTCATGGATTTTGTTTCCCTCTAGCGATAATCAATTGAACTAATGTCTATTGTAAATATTTTGCGTTTCGTCCCGAGATCTCGTGATGGACTCTTCAGTAAGGCTAACACGAGAATCTCTGCCTTAGACGCAAAAATGGTTTTGTAAATAATTTGAACTTTAAATAAAACTAAACAATGAAGGAAATTCCCCCCACCCCCCCCCCCCCCCACCCCCCCCCCCCCCCACCCCCCCCCCCCCCCACCCCCCCCCCCCCCCACCCCCCCCCCCCCCCACCCCCCCCCCCCCCCACCCCCCCCCCCCCCCACCCCCCCCCCCCCCCACCCCCCCCCCCCCCCACCCCCCCCCCCCCCCACCCCCCCCCCCCCCCACCCCCCCCCCCCCCCACCCCCCCCCCCCCCCACCCCCCCCCCCCCCCACCCCCCCCCCCCCCCACCCCCCCCCCCCCCCACCCCCCCCCCCCCCCACCCCCCCCCCCCCCCACCCCCCCCCCCCCCCACCCCCCCCCCCCCCCACCCCCCCCCCCCCCCACCCCCCCCCCCCCCCACCCCCCCCCCCCCCCACCCCCCCCCCCCCCCACCCCCCCCCCCCCCCACCCCCCCCCCCCCCCACCCCCCCCCCCCCCCACCCCCCCCCCCCCCCACCCCCCCCCCCCCCCACCCCCCCCCCCCCCCACCCCCCCCCCCCAGTTTTTTTTCGTTGTTCAGGGCCCATTACATTCCGCTAGTAAACCGGAAGTCCTACCAGCAACAAAAAATGGGAGAGCCGCATAGACTAGGACGAAGCATCAGTTCAAACTTACTGTCCTGTATTCTTCGATCATAATAATTGTAAAAAATATAAACAAACTCGAAGTTTGGGGTTACCACGAACCTGGTTTGTATTCAGCCCAAGTAAAATACAAATTTAATATATCGGTACATGAAAGTATTTCATAATAATAATCTTCACACCTGTCTTATAAAGTTATTGGCAAATGATGCGCATGATTCAGAATGAATGCTTCATTTAAGAGTAAAATGTCATAGCAGGTATCCATTTGATATTAATATTTTATATATATTTCATAAGAATAACTTTCTTTCTTATCTTGACAACTCGAAAGTGCTTGACAAAATTTCTGCCCTTTACGTACAATAGATTCGAAATGGCATTAGTCTTTCTGAAGTTTCAACTAGTCGATGATTTTTGCCTAAATTCATAAATTTTTTTCTCACAATCTATTAGGTTTACAAAAAAAATCATTTGTAGCTTTTTGATTTGTTTTGTCATGTAGAATCAGCCTGTATTTTTTATATTGCCCCTTGTCCCTCAATTAGAAAAGTCGAATTTAGACAAAAATCATCGACTAGTTGAAACTTCAGAAAGACTAATGCCATTTCGAATCAATTGTACGTAAAGGCTGAAACTTTGTACATCACTTTCTTTCAAGTTGTCAACATAAGAAAGCACGTTATTTTTATGAAATATATGTAAAACATTAATATCAAATAAAAACCTGCTATGGCCTATTACTCTTAAATGGGGCGTTCATTCTGTATCAGGCGCGTCATTTGGCTTCACAATAACTCTTATAGTATAATATTCACATATAAATTTAGATAGGAGAGGAATATTTACACAATTTGTTTGCAGGAAATGGAATTGTGGGAACTTTTTCAATGTGGGAGAGTATGGAATAATTTGACAGGTTAACTGCATCATTCTCTCTCTTTTGAGAATTTAACCTGCATTATCAACGGGCTACAAAATAAAAACACACATTTATACTAACACACAATATATTTCAGAAATATTTTTAGGTATTATTTAGCGCGTGTTTATGTGGGATATCGCACTACAATTCGACAGGAATACGAATACGACATTACAATGGGAGCCATAAAAGGTTATGCGAACTACATACATACATACTCAGATGTAAAAGGATTCCCGCGCACGCGCAGTGCGACTTCGCGCTGGTTGGCCGGCCGTGTCGGCGCGGAATCTCTTGATTTCAAACGGCACGCCGGCCGATGTGTTGTAATGCCAAATAATTGATTTTGATATGAAAATGCATTAAAAAAATTCTGGTTTTCGGCCAAGTCGTCAGTGAAAAACGTCATTAGATTTCCCTGCACGCCAGTGCTCACAGCATAACGTATCCACATGCATTATTTTATGGCTCGTTCTCGCAATGTTTGCAGTCGTAATGTCGTATTCGTATTCGTTATATCTTAAAGAATTTTGATAGAATTCTTGTCAGAAAAGTGTGCTTGTCGAGTAAAGATAGATTTTCAAGTTAATAGAAAAATATAACATTCTAATTTATTCGATACGCTTTATTAGGTCATAAAATAAACAATATGAGACGAGTTAAGGGTCTTACGGATGATCTAATCAAAGAAATTATTCCAAACGTAGGAGTAAGAATCGAAGTAAGATCGAAATGACATTCAGCCTGAACACATAAATGTCATCAATATTGAAAACCTAGGTTTAGCTGAAGATCAAAATGATATTCCCCTAATAGCTAACGTTGCAGCTATGAATCCATCCGTACTGGATTTTAAAACTTTACTTTTTAATTCATCTCTTACATTCGCATGTAAACTTTATGAAAACGTTACATTAAACCGTTCTCAAGTTCAAAATATTACTGACTCTGTTCGCGAATATCTTTCATCTGGACCTTTAGAGATGCTGAAGGCTTAAGTTTATTCCATACTACGAGATAGAAATCACTCTGAAAACGATCGTAATGATTTAGATGTAATGTTTTCGTCGTTAGGAAATTCATTTGAATGTTTAGAAACTGAAAGGCTTCGAATAAACTCTTTAAAACAGACTTCATGTTATATTCCTCCAGTAACGTATAATATTGGTGTTGCAGAAAAAATTAAAAATATTGGCGGTAATGCTATTTTAACACCAGTTGAAATAAATGGTCAATACATCCCCATGAAGCAAGCGTTAAAGACTTTTTTGGAATTACCTGGAGTATTTGCAACAATAATCGAAAATATTCAATTTTTAAAAAATTCAAGAAAATTCACTAATATTGTACAAAGTCCTTTGTGGAGAAACATTGAAAAAAAGAAAAAAATTGAAGATAAAATAGTTTTGCCATTGCTTTTGTATTTCGACGATGTTGAACCGAATAATGAAACTGGTTCTCACTCCGGTCATCAGAAACTAGGTGCAGTTTATTATGAAATAGGATGCCTTCCTCAACACTTACTGTCATCTCTTGAGAATATTTTCGCAGCTGCATTTTTTATAAGTGATGCCAGACACAGAGACAATGGCAAAGCTTTTTCTCCCATTTTAGATGATCTGTTAGATCTTGAAAATTTCGGAATTAATATTACAATTGAAAATAGAAAGCAACAAATCTTTTTTGCATTATGTTTAATAACTGGTGATAATCTAGGATTTCACGCGATAATGGGACTTGTCGAATCATTTACAGCAAATTTTTTTTGTCGTTTTTGTAAACATCACAGACAAGTCACTCAAACTCAAAAACGCGAAGATATAGAAAAGTTACGTAATATTGAAGATTACAACACGGATGTATTGACTAATAATGTTTCTCTTACTGGAGTGAATTCTAATTGCATTTGGAATATTCTTGAATCATTTCACATTTTTTCAAATGTATACGTAGATCTCATGCATGATTATTTCGAAGGAGTTTGTCATTACGACTTGTGCGTAATTTTAAATCAATTTATTTGTGTCGATCAGTACTTTTCTATTAATACTTTAAATGAACGTGTTCAATTTTTTGATTATGGTCCTTCCTCCGGACATAAGCCTGCAATGCTCACGCTAAAACCCATTACTAAACTTAAACTAAAAATGAATGCATCAGAAATGTTATTCTTCTCTCAACAAACAATTACCTTGTGTTTTTATGACGTTTAGAACCTCAAGATCCTCACGAACTAAAAATATGAAAGGGCGCAAGTATGTAGGAAATTGAAAATGTTGACAACTCAATAACCGAAATCTCGTTCGTTGAAGACAACTCACCCGACCAATGCTTCGTCGAGAAGAGTTATCGAAATGACCGAAGTCTCGTTCGTTGAAGGCAACCCATCCGACCAATGCTTTGTTCGAGAGAGGTTATCGAAATAACCGAAATCTCGTTCGTTGAAGGCAACCAACTCGGCCAATGCTTCGTTCGAGAGGGGTTATCGAAATAACCGAAATCTCGTTCGTTGAAGGCAAACCACCAGGCCAATGCTTCGCTCGAGAGGGGTTATGGAAATAACCGAAATCTCGTTCCTTGAAGGCAACCCACCCGGCCAATGCTTCGCTCGAGAGGGGTTATCGAAATAACCGAAATCTCGTTCGTTGAAGGCAACCCATCCGACCAATGCTTCGTTCGAGAGAGGTTATCGAAATAACCGAAATCTCGTTCGTTGAAGGCAACCCACCCGGCCAATGCTTCGCTCGAGAGGGGTTATCGAAATAACCAAAATCTCGTTCGTTGAAGGCAATCCACGCGGCCAATGCTTCGATCGAGACGAATTATTGAAAGAACCGAAATCCCATTCGTTGAAGGCAACCCACCTGGCCAACGCTTCGCTCGAGAAGGGTTATTGAAATAACCGAAATCTCTTTCGTTGAAGGCAACCCATCCAGCCAATGCTTCGCTCGAGAGGGGTTATTGAAATAACCGAAGTCTCGTTCGTTGAAGGCAACCCACCCGGCCAACGCTTCGCTCGAGAAGGGTTATTGAAAGAACCAAAATCTCTCAACAACTGTTGTAATTAAGGAAAGTGCACCAAATTGGATAGTGTTGTCGTTTTAATTACACCCATGGACTACCAGATTTATCGATAGAAGATTTTACCTTACCTCGTGTTTCAACAAAATAATAGGTCGGTAGGTCTCACATCCAGATGAAGGTAATATTATTATCAATATAACGAATGTCATGGTTGAAAACTACGACAAACTTGAATGAATAACAACAAATATTCAATTATTTTGAAGATTTTTTTTAGTTCGACAGCTCTCCATACATAAATTAGTTTGACACTAATTCGTATTTTTTCTTTTTGAAAAATTCCGAATGTTGTAAATCGCGAACACCATTTCCAGACCCTTGAAACATTTGGTACATGTCATCAATGTATCACGGTTTGGAGATATTTATATATTTTGGTGTTATGTATACACGTATATCGATGTTTTTGAAACTTTACGTAGGGTTTATTAATCTGCCTAAAGGCGAACCCGGAACCCACTACTAATGAAATGTTACATCATCAATTTTTATGAATATGTATTACAAAGCCTATATATACACCTTTCTTTCAATTGGCATACCGAAGTTTAAATACGAAGAATTTTGTCCGAAAATTAAATACAATTATTTACGAATAACGTCATTCGTGACGTTGCAAAGTAATTACATTTGTTTTTATTCGTTCTGGTTTGTTGAAATTTGTCGGATCACCATATATGTGTGTACAGTAGAACCTCACACTAGTGTACCTGTCACTGGTGAAATTTTCGCACTAGTGAACACTTTTCTCTAGTGTTAACCTCACACTAGTGAACCATCAGTTTCCTCATTTTACTGGTCTGTGTATGTACGTAGACATACATACCATGAAGTTGCATGTGTATTATTTACCTCACAATGTAAAAAAATAACAAAACTGCACAAATCTGTGCGAAATCGCAAAAATTTGTCAGTTCACTAGTGTGAGGGAAAAAAATAACCGCAGTCCCGGCCGTTTCACTAGTGTGAGGTTCTACTGTATTAGGGTGACCCTTATTTAGGGTCCTGATAAAAATATCCCAAAAATGTCAGCTTTTAAGTTTTACTTCTTACCCACCCTGTAGAGGCTCGAATATTAACATTGTTTTTACATATTGGTATTGGTATTGGTATGTCTTTCATCAGGTCCGGGGTTGAGACCTCCGAAGTCAGCGCACTTGACAATTTGCCTTTGTACGCTATTCCTAATGCCATTTCAGGGTTTAGCTGGATAACCAGCCTTATTGCAGAAGTTCAGAATCTGCTGAAGACTTCGCGCCCTGATTTCCTCCTTCGCCAGAAATGGAGAGTCTAGGAATTTCCTTCGTGTCTCCATTAGGGCAGGACATTCACAGAGGAAGTGTGCTGTGGTCTCCTCCATGTTTTCGTCGCATTTAGTACACAGCGGGGAATTTTTCTTTCCCACCGTATAGCCATGCTTATTAAGGTTCCCATGTCCAGTGAGGATTTCAATGGAAACTCTTATCCTTGTTCTGTCCAATTAGGTCAGCTGTTCAGCCCATCTATCAGCCCTCAGTTCACCTGCAAGGCTTTTGGTTGTGCTGCATTTTTTGTGGTTGATCCACTCCTTAACCTGCTGAGCTCTAAGATGGCTGGTCAGCCTGTTAAGTCCTTCCTGAAAGGGCATAGCAACCCTCCCGGCCATGTCCAGGCCGTTTATTATGCCCGACTTGGCCAGGGAGTCCGCTCTTTCGTTTCCTTTCCAACCCATGTCTCCGGGGATCCATGTTAGGTTGAGCTTATTACGTATGGCCAGACGTCGCAAACTTGCCTTTGCATCTCTGACTAGCGCCGATTTAACGATAGGATTTTCTATGGCTCTCAATGCCGCCTGGCTATCGGAGCATATCCATAACGTATTACCTTTCACTTCCTTCCTCAAAAGAGTATCGGCACATTGAAGAATGGCCGCCACCTCTCCTTGGAAGACAGTGTTAAATGTGTTGAGCTTAAGGGAAAAGTTCTCCTTAAGCTTCGGTCCGCAGAACCCTGCACCTACACCTTGACTTGTCTTGGAACCATCAGTATACCAGATGGTTCCATGCTTAGGTGTTACCGGATGTCTTTCCCAGTCCTCTCTATCCGGGAAAAATATCTTAAAGTTATTTTCCCCCGAGTCGAGGATCCGGATTTTATCCTGTGGTTGATTCCACATGGTTCTCAAGCTTCCACAAAAGAGTTCATCTAACCTTTCCAGTCTGCCTGTTAAACTTCCCATGCATTTGAGTCTGTATACGGTTCTCCTCGCTTCGCCCTTAATAGCAAGGGCCAAGGAGGGTAACCCCAACAGAGTTCTCATTGCAATTGTGGGTGTACTTTTCCTTACCGAGCAGATGCCCCTTAGGAACATACCCTGTACTCTATTTAGTTTTTGTTGTACATTGGCCTTTTCCACTCGCTGCCGCGTAGGTGATTCTGGGTGTCACTATGTGCTGGTAAATCCAGAGCAGTTGCTTTGGTCCTAGACCCCAACTACAGCCTAGTGCTCTACTACATTGCCAAAAAGTTACGATTGCTTTTTGACATTTCTGTTCCAGATGTCCATTCCAGTTCAACTTCCTGTCCAGAATTACTCCAAGATACTTGGTTTCTCCGGTATATGGAATCTGCTTCCCCCCTATCACCATTTCTCTGAGTTTTTTCATCTTGTATCTTCTCGAGAAGGTGATAACGGCTATCTTCTCCGGTTGTATTGAGAGTGCTTTCTCCATGCACCATCTTTCTACAACCCTTAGGGCTTCTTGAATTAGCTCCTGCAAGACTTCCTCGAAGTTTCCTCTAGCCATGATAGCGATATCGTCCGCATATCCTATAGCATAGATTCCACTATCGTTTAATTTCCTTATCAGGCTACCTGCCACCAAGTTCCATAAGAGCGTGGACAACACACCTCCTTGAGGGCAACCCTCGGAGACCGTTCCCCCCACTAATGTTCCCTGCCATTCTGTATAAATATACCTGTTTTTTAGGGTACTCAAGATCCATTTAACAATTTCTCTCGGTACCCCATGCTCTTCCGCTCCTTTCCGAATCGCTTCCATCGAGGTGCGGTTGAAAGCACCCTCAATATCTAGAAAGGCGCCTATGCACACTCCCCGTATACTGAGTTGCTTCTCCACAAACCCCACAGCGGACATTAATGCTGTCTCAGCAGATTTGCCAGCTTGGTATGCGTATTGTTCACCATGTAAAGGTGCGGTTTTCAAAGGTCCTTCTACCAGATACCTTTCAACCAGTCTTTCCAAGAGTTTCAATAGGAAAGATGTTAGGCTGATTGGTCTGTAATCCTTTGCTTCCACGAAGCCTCTACTTCCTCCTTTCGGTATGAATGAAACTCGTGCTTTTTTCCATTCTTTTGGTGTGTAACCGAGAGCCACGCACCCCCTAAGGAGTCCAGTCAATAGTCCCAGAATGACCCCCAGGCCTTCCTGAAGGAGGGCCGGGTAAATGCCATCTGGTCCAGGCGACTTGAACGCCTCGAAGGCCATTAGCGCTCTTGACACCTTCTTTGGATTGACAACCTGGGAAGCGATTTCCCAGTTTCTACTCTCTCTCTGAGAGTGTTCCCTTGTAGTTTCTCGCTGCCCAAGATTTATGCTTGGAAAGTTGCTTGTTAGCAGCCGTTCCAGTGTATCTCTAGGAGAATTGGTGAACTCACCATTTTCCCCTTTTATAAATCGTAAGCTACCCTCCTTCTCTTTGGAGAGTATCTTCGCAAGCTTAGCCGTGGAGGAAATGTTTTCTGTCTCTGTGCAGAAATCCCTCCACGCCTCGATTTGAGACTCTCTAATCAGCTTCCTGTAAGCTTTAGACTTACTTTTAAAGGCAGTCCATGCTTCCACAGTGCCCGCCTTCTTCGCCCGGTTAAAGAGTCTTCTTGTTTCCAAGCGGCCATCTTCCAACGCCACACTCCATTTGAGTTTCCCCATTTTGGGGTTTACCCTCTTGAGTGGGCAGTTGGCTTCGAAAGCTCTCAACACGGCATCTCTAATGATGGTCTCCGTGTACTCTAGATCTTCCGGAGTTCCATACTTTCCTTTAAAGCTACCCAGCCTGGCTTCCAGACTTCCTCTGTATCCGGGCCAGTCCGTGCTTCTTGGATTTCGGAACCATTTCGCTGGGGGGTTAATCTTCTCCAATCTACCCCGAATCAGCCTGTGGTCCGACAGTGAAGGTTCATCTGACACTCTCCACCCTTGAACCTCCCCACGTATGTTGCGACTACACAGAGTGAGATCCAAGACCTCTCGTCTGTTTGCCGTTACAAAGGTGGGCTCGTTGCCCTCGTTTACGATCTCGAGGTTTGTTGACAACAGATATTCCATAAGGTCCTCTCCTCTCTCATTTGTGTCGGTGCTTCCCCATAGCGTACTGTGGGCATTTGCATCACAACCAATAAGGAGATCGAGGCACTCATTTTCGCAATACCTGACTAACCTGGTTAGCTCCTCAGGAGGAGTTTCCCTGTCATGTGGAAAGTAGGCCGATGCTATCACCAACCCCTTCTCTCTATCTCCCCGCGAGACTTTGACCGCTGCCAAGTCTCTCGTGGAGAATTCTTGTAACAGAGCAGCATCTATGTTTTTTAAAACTATACATGCTCTCTGTGTTTCATGCAGCCCACTAGCGTAGACTGTGCCAATTCTACCCAGACCTCGTATCTGGCCCTTATAGCACCAAGGCTCTTGTATTAATGCCATGGCTTTGTTTGTGCGCATCACATTTAGACCCCTCATAAGTAAAGCTGAGGCATCTTTGCTGTGATGCAAATTAATTTGAAAAATTTCAGCACGATACCTAGCCATTGGGCTAGTTCGTGTTTGAGTTTTTCTTCGCCGAGCTTGTCGGGTTCCTGGAGGCTGGCCTAAACACAACCTCACCTGTCCCCAGATAAGCTCGGTAACCACGAGACTCAAGGCGTTTCGCCGAGTCCTCGTCCACACCGAGAACTAAGAGGGTGCCTGCAACTCCTCTCTTTTGTGGACTACCCACGTCCCGGCCTTCAGGTCAGCATTCTGCTTGTTGATTATTTTAAGCAGAACGCTGGTCTCTCTCCTGGGTGGTGGTGAGAGCACGGTCATCTTCACCCTCTTGACGAGTTCCTCAGGGAGGATTATCCTCGCCTTACGGCCCTCCTCAAGAGCGATCTGCGGTACGACTCCGCGCAGCCAACCAGCACTCCCCCCATCCACACAGAGGGAAGTAGCAACCCCCCCCCCCTCAGGGTGGCCTCCACGAACCTGGGTATGAATTCCCGTCTGGGATATCCACCACCCTGTCCATGATGACCCCCCTGAGTTGGTCGAAAACTCCTCTCTCGACACGCAGCTCCGCGTCCTCGCCGAAGGCGATCATAACCTTCGGGAGCCCGGAAGCCGCCTGCGAGTAGGTTCTTCTGGAGGCGGAGACTTGCTCCTGCCTACCTTTTGCTTTCTTTCCCTGGGGTTTAGCCGAGGGATCAGAAACGCTCCTCTCAGCCTTCCTTTTATCCCCAGGGGGAGCATTAGCGGATATCACGGTCGAAGTAGTCGGCTCCTCCAGACGGGTTCCAGCCCCAGCCACGGATGGCGCCTTCTTCTTCCGCGAACCGCTCTTCCTAGAAGCAGGAGGAGTGGGGAGGGGGAGCCCTTCTGCTGCCGCCCTTGCCTTCTCCTCTTCGTATTTAAGCCACAGCTCTCTCCTCCGCTGTGCGCCACTAAGTTTTTGGCGTGGATTTTCGTCCTCAGCCGTACCCGTTTCCATCGGAGTGTCATGCGCCACTTCCGATGCTGTTTCCTCGGTGCCAGGCACCTGAGGCGTTGGATTCTTATTTTGTATAGTTTGTGTCTGCATTGTGTTCCCACGAGCAGCTAGGGTAATAGTCTTCCTCCCGGCAGAGCCCCGCATACCGAGATGAGGCGACTTAATACGAGGGGTGGCGCCTGGTGCCCCAAGGGACCGTTTGGCGGTACCTTCTTAACCCCCGGTACCAAGACATCCAGGATGTTACCCGAATGACAAGTCGATCCCCGGCAGTTTGCCAGTTTCCAGCACGGTGCCTACCACACCTTCCGACTTAGGGGCTTGTTTTTACATAAGTACAAAATAATTTTCAGTTTTTTTATTGGAATTTTTGACGAACTTGGCCTAAAAATGTATACAGTAAGATATCTTATCTTGGAGCATTTCCGAATCGAATGGCTCTACACGCAGGGACTTTTTGTATGACTATCGTATTCTCGAAGATGGCAACAACAGCTAGTATGAATTTAATATATGTCTTTCGTATGAATCTAGTCCGAGTTTTCGTACATGTACTATATATACCTCAGAAGTGCAGCCGATGTCTGATGAAAGGGTGAGGGAGCACTAAGGGGTCACAGACGTATAGGAAAACTCGAACAAGAGTCATACGAAAAAGTCATTCGATTGCTGTACGAAAAGTCTCTAGAAATGAAGGCTTTTTGAAACGCACTGAATTGTTAAATTGATTGAATTTCATTAAATTGTTACGATTTAGCGCCAAAAATTAAATCAAAGATTGAAGGAAAGATGTCGTAATAGCTATTTATGTAACAAGGGCACTTAAGTAGGGGAATCGAGCGAAGCCAGTGCGATAATCACGAGTCAAGATCCCCTATGTATGCGCTCATACATGATTTTTTATAACTCCTCATGTCAAAAAAAGGAGACAAAATCGCTACTTTATAGCGCGGTGGTGTGCAAACGGTGCGAAAAAGTAGAATTTCCTCTTCTTTTGCGCGCTAGTGCACAAAAAGTAGCGATGTAGTCGAGTTTTTGACAGGAGGGGTTATACAAAAATTATATAATTTATCAATCTATGACGTTAAGGGGAGGTTCCAGGCACAAAATCAGCTATATGAAGCAGTCGTTCAAAAATTCCCATACAATTATTTCTGTAGTAATATTTGACAAGGAATTCAATGGCGATGTAATCAAAATGGCAACAAATTTTTTTGACCAAAAAAAAATTTTTCTTTTCTAAAAAAATGGAATTTTTTACAATCTATGCGTAATTATTTAGACAATGTGTTTTTATGTTCGCCCTAATTTTTTAGGATTTTTCAATTTATTTAGAAAAATGTAATAGCATTTTTCCGAAAAAACAAATATTTTTTGGGGTAAGGGTCATAAAAATTATTTTTTTAGTATTTTTTTACGTGGAATTCGGTAGTGCTAGAATAAAAAATGAAAAAAATGTTTTTGACCCCCACAACAATTTTCTTTTGCAAAAAACAGAATTTTTTAAAATCCATACGTAATTATTTCGAGAATGTGTTATTATGTTCATCCTAATTTTGTGAAATTTTTAAATTAATTTAGAAAAGTAATAGCATTTTCTCGAAAAAGCAAATTTTTGTTCGAGATGAGATTTATGGGTCAAAAAAATTTCCACTGAATTCCTCGTGAAAAATTACTACAGAAATAATTAGCAGAATAACGACTGCTTCATATAGATGATTTTCTGCCTGGACCCTCACCTTAAAGAAGTTCTAAAGTAGTCATTCAATAAGGTAGTAATGAAAAAAGTTTACATTTTTCGGAAATATATGATTTTCACTTATTTTTGAAATCGTATAAATTCGCTTTGGGCTCGGGTGACAATCTTGCACGTGAGGAAGGCTTGTCTGCTGTCCTCCCTGTCGGAAGAAATATACTATTTCACATCACGAGAACTTGTTGACTCTTTTTTTTCTTGGTCGATAAGTAGACTTTTTATAGGAAAAAAGCCGAGGAAAATGATAATCTTTGTTGTAGTACCTTCAGATTTTGTTATCACAAGTTGTAGCGGATAAAGGATATTGTAAATTAATTGACATAGTTCAGGATCTTAGCGTTTTTTAAAGTGAAAAATAGACAGAGTTCGAAATGAAATAACTGAACGAGAAATTGATCGTTTTTGATCGGACTAGGCTCATTTGATTTGGAAATCATCCAAGGAAAGATAGCTTACTTTATACATTTGTAGACCAAGTTCAGCAAAAATTCCAAATTATTCATTTGAATATTATTCATTCATCTGAAAATTATTTTTTTGAAGGCTCTACAGGATGGGTAGGAAGTAAAACTAAAAAGCTGAAATTTTTCGGATATTAAAAAAAAATTTTTTTTTAACCGATTTCGGGGATGGTCATGTTAAAATTTGTCCTGATCCCAAAGAAGGGTGTAAGGTTTGTCCTGATCCCAAAGATAGTGTATATATTCACGTGCTACTTGTATATGTGTAGCCCAGCGTATAATCTTGCTAAGAATTGGTCCCACGCGAAAACTGATAGTGGGGGCGTCCATAAGTCACTTGATCTATTTTTTATATTTGCCCCCTCCCCCCTCTCCCAGATGATTCTAGGTGATCTCTACGTTGAACTCCCTTACGATTCTCACATGAGTTCTTATGAATTCATTTTTTATGGTATTTATAAATTGTATTCACTTTTTGATAAACAATTTTAATTTTTTTGCTGCCATTGTATAGCATTTCTTTCATCTCAAGAATGAGTGGCGTTCAGAAACATGTATTAATTACACTGTTTTAAATTAATGAAATTATCACCTTTTCGTTTTATTTTTTTTTTCTTTTATTAATTGTAAAATGATATAGGTACTCACTGAAAAAAGGATAGTAGATAATTACAAGCTGTATTGGTTATTTCAAATCACTAGGTGTAGTAGTAAAAAGACATTATTACCTTATTCGTTTCCACGTTCTGAAATGAAAAACATTCAAATTTAAGTTTCCAAGCATTCAATTTAAGCAGCGTACATATAGTTGCTATAAATGAGAGTTGACCTATTCGATAAAACAAATGTTTGTGTAGAATTTGTGATTTTCATATATTTTCAATTTGATTGAACGGAAGAAAAGTTCACACAAATTGAGTATAAAATTTGGGGAAGGGGGGTGGAGGGCGAAGCACTTTGTTAATACTTGTCAAAGAAAGACGGGCAGCGGGAAGCAGTCAAAAATCCGTTGCGTAATATATGAATGGACCCTAATTGACGCTATGAATAGCATATTTTGCTAATTTGATGAACAGCTTCGCAAAAACATATTTTTCGATAAAGTAATATGTAGGAAATGTTTTTTTAAGAATTATTTCAACCTGCAACAATGTAGAGAAATTTCGTTTATGTAGATGTTATTGTTGCGGTACGCAGTTTTTAAGACACTAAAAGTAACTATTTCCTAAATAAACCTGTGTCGAAAAAATTCGATTTACAAAGATATTCGACATATATTAATAAGTCCGATTTTCCATATTCCTCTTATGGTGTCTTCCGCCGATAGGATATATACGCTGTGAATTTAATAGGGCGAATCCAAAAATAATATAATTTCCAAAAAATCCACGTGATATCTGGTTAGACCTCCCCCCCCCCCAAGGACACGTGATTTATGGGCGCTTGGGACCAGTGCCGTCAGAAAGGAGCCGTTTTCAGCTGAAAGGAGCCGTTTTTAATGCGCACCTTCCGCGCGGAGGTTGCTTCGGCAGTCGTCGGCGGTCTGAGCTTGTGGGCCCTGGGGAGGGGATCGGAGCGAGAGGAAAATATATGGTCGGGCGCGCGAAAGTATTAAACAAATGACGGGGGATTGAACTTTATCAGATACTTCGAAAATCAAAATCATGTATACTCGTCGTAGTCGAGTGGTACAAGCGCATGGGTTGAAGCGCAGCGCGTTATTTTTTTAGTTCGATTTCGATGTCGGGGATATTTTTTTTTTTTTTTTTTATTGTTCATTTACTCAACATTTGTAACGAAAATAATTTTTTACTTGTTTACTATTAGTTATTTTATTTACAAAAATGAATTGTGAAAATAAATTTTAAAAACATTAAACAATATGTTTTTGCAGAATGACATTTGTAAGAATCGAATTCTCTGTAATATTAAAAAAAATAAATGTACAATATCTTATTGTAATTTCCGAAATAATATACAAAAATTACAAGTCGTACATTTTTTCTAAAAAAGTTATTGTAGTTAATATACGCTTGTAATTGATTATTTTTTATATGTTTCAAATATAATGTAGACCTTCCATCGAATTCCTAATATCGGGCGGTATCTTTATTTATATATACGGCAACAGTTTATATTGCATTTACGGTAAATAGAAAGATCTTTTACAGAATACAGAGTAAACGAAAGTATCGTGGAAACAAATTTAGGAAACAAATATTTGGAATACTCGATGAATGTCATATTAAAATAAAAAGATGTTTTTTTACTTCTCCAATGAAATTGTACTAAATTACTAACTGTTTTTTTGAAATATTTCAATATTATTATACAATAATATTTTTATCCCGTTAGAAAACTTATATGATTACACTAACAGCATTCTGAAAGTATATCTGTATAGTGTAAAATCTTATTTAAATTAGTTATACATTTTCACCAATATTTTTTTAAACATTTAAACCCTTTCACGACAATTTTACTTACTTTTAATTAAATTGATTTCAAGAATATGTATCATTCAGCAAGATGGTTATTCGTCATTCATTATTTACTTTGTTTTGCCGACATTATGCTATTATTTATAGCTATGGGTTTTCTTTTACGTATTAATTAATTAAATAAATATATTATACTAATAATATTGTAATACACCGATTAAGATATCGAAAATTAGTACATTATGTTTCACATACTGATTTTCATTGACCTATTAAAAAACCACATGTTTGGCACGAGATTGGGTATATGGTCTTTTATTTATCAACAAATTGTCCAATTTCATTCCCGACTAGAAAAGGTGATAATTAATTCGTAATAATCATTTCGTTAAAAAATGGTTTAAATCTGATTTTTCCTTTTATAACAATATACAATAAATTTAGTTTACTATATTTATAACGAAATAGTAAAGAAACGTTCGCAAAATCTCAAGGTTTATTAATAAATAGGTTGTATTAACAAATTTTTGGATTAATAAAATATTTGTTGCAATTGCAAATTTTAAGAATAAGTTATATACTGATTTTTCAATAACATTTAAGTAAAGGCAAAATTGGAATTGAGAAATTGGCAAAAACAAATATTTATGTTAGGAAAGATATATATATATATATATATACAGGGTGATCCAAAAGTCCCGGAACAGCAAAATATCTCAGCGGGAGTGCATTTTCGAGGAAAATGTTTCAGACAAAAGTTTCAGGATTTTTCCCTGGCTATTTAATGGCGATATTGAATTTGACCTTGAACATGACCTTGAAGGTTATTTCAAGGTCAAGTTAATTTTTTTAAATGGGAACCCCTATTTTTTTTCATGGATTCTGAAAGAGCGGGAAATTCTACGTCCGAGTATGATATGATCGATTTTTCCGGCAAGGTCATTTCAAGGTGAAACTTAAAACTCCCGTAACGGCGAAATATCTCAGAGGGTGTGCATTTCTTTGGAAATTGTTTCAGACAAAAGTTTAAGGATTTTTCCTGGGATATTTAATGGTAGCACAGAATTTGACCTTGAACATGACCTTGAAGGTTATTTCAAGGTCAAGTTTGTTTTTTTTAATGGAAACTGCTATTTTTTTTTACGGATTCGGAGAGAGCACAAAATTTTACGTCCAAATATGCTATGGCCGTTTTTTTCGGCAATGTCATTTCAAGGCCAAACTTAAAACTCCCGGAACAGCGAATTAACTCAGCAAGAGGCACCATTGAATTTAACCTTGAAAATTACCTTGAGGCTTATTCTAAGCTCAAGACTATTTTTTTTTTAATTGGAACCCCGTTTTATTTTCGTAATGTTTCCAGAGTTTCCAGAGTGCAATGCATTATCATTGTTCCCGGATAAAAATATACATTTTTTTTTACATCCGATACGTTTATAAATACCGTATGTATGGGTAACATTTTTACATTGTTTCCAATGCTACCGCCGGCTTTAGCATTACCCAAGATGTACCGCGTGGAGGTAGCACGGTCGGGTTTACACCTCTTCAGGGTGCTTTGTTCAGGTGGTTCCCCTCGCCGTCACCTGTGCGTGTGCGTGTGCGTGTGCGTGTGCGTGTGCGTGTGCGTGTGCGTGTGCGTGTGCGTGTGCGTGTGCGTGTGTGTGTGTGTGGGTGTCCCCAGACAGTTAAGGCAAGATGGGTATACTAAGATTTTGATGAAATTATGTATCTTACTAAAGCTTATGCTCAAAGTGATTGCCATGAACTTCTTGGCAATATCCCAAGCGATTATAAAAAGTCGATACGACTTTTTAAATCATATCTGGTTCTATAGCCGCGATCTCATCCCGTATTCGTTGTTTTACTTCCTCAATATTCACCGGTTTCGTTCGATACACTCTATCTTTGAGATAACCCCATAGAAAATAGTCAAGGGGCGTAAGATCCGGAGATCTTGGTGGCCATTCTATTACACCCCTTCGACCTATCCACCGTTCTGCGAATACATCACTCAAATAATTGCGAACATCTGTTGCATAATGGGGTGCTGCACCATCTTGCTGAAACCAAGTCTGATCGAAATCCTCGCCTACAATAACCTGAATAGCAGGGATGATGTCGTCCCTCAACATATCGTGGTATTTTTGACCAGTAAGGGTACCCTCGATGAAGAAGGGCCCAACTACCGCATTGTTTATAATACCTGCCCATACGTTTACTTTTTCAGGATATTGAGTAGAACGACTATCGACCATCCAATTAGGATTGGTTTCACTCCAATAAGACATGTTATGTCTATTGATTGCCCCATTTAAGAAGAATGTAGCTTCATCAGAAAATACGATGCGATTCAAGAAACCGGCATCAGCATCTATTCGATTCATCATTAATTCCGCAAACTGTAGGCGTCTATCAGGATCGTCTTCATTCAATTGTTGTACGAGTCTAACTTTGTATGGGTGAAATTTTAAGTTTTTAGTTAAGATCCGTTTTGTTGTACTGTACCGTAACATAAGTCGTGCTGCTGTTTAACTTTCCTGATGGAAGTATGAGGATCTTCCGTTATTGACAGCGCGACATTCAACTCATTTTCTTCAGTTGATGCTGTTACTGGACGACCTGCTCTTGGGAGATCCTTCACAGTACCGTGAACTTCAAAACGATTTATTGTTCTGCTAACAGTAGATTTAGAAATCGGTTCTCGTCCCTCTCTAAATGATGCGTTAAATAAGGTTCGCACATTCTCTAAAGATCGCTGGTTATCACCCCAGCCTCTCATCATGAGAATGGTTATTCTTTCTCGTTCACTTAGCGCAGCCATTGCTCTTTGTACGAAATATACGTATGTATTTTGTTACTGAAATGATGCTTAATACGTTTAGATAGGAAAGGCGTTTAGATAGGAAATCCATGTATCTCACAAAACGATAAAGTTAAGACCAAAATGTAACCTTATAAGACTGTACACGTATGTATAAATTCAATGTGAATGTATGTTGTTTATTTACTTCGCTGGTGACTCGTGCTCTCTGTCGCTGTTCGCGCGCCCAAGTTCACTTTGCACAAGTGTTGCGTAAGATGTATGTATACACTTTTTTTAAACAGTTTATTATTCTATTTACAAAATTAGAGGACAAGCGAGGGACAGGAACTGATTCCTAAATCGACTTTTGGCAGAACAATAAATTGTTTCGAAGTTTACGGCACTGTAAAGGATCTCCCTAGAGCAGATCGTCCAGTAATAGCATCGACTGAACAAAATGAATTTAACCACTCTCAATACCGGAAGATCCTCATAACTTCGTTAAGAAAATGAAACGGGGTTCCAATTAAAAAAAAAAAATAATCCGGAAAAAATCCTGAAACTTTTGTCTGAATCATTTTACCCGAAAATGACCTCTTGCTGAGTTAATTCGCTGTTCCGGGAGTTTTAAGTTTGGCCTTGAAATGACATTGCTGAAAAAAACGGCCATAGCATATTTGGACGTAAAATTTTGTGCTCTCTCCGAATCCGTGAAAAAAAATAGCAGTTTCCATTAAAAAAAAACAAACTTGACCTTGAAATAACCTTGAAGGTTATGTTCAAGGTCAAATTCTGTGCTACCATTAAATAGCCCGGGAAAAATCCTTAAACTTTTGTCTGAAACAATTTCCAAAGAAATGCACACCCTCTGAGATATTTCGCCGTCACGGGAGTTTTAAGTTTCACCTTGAAATGACCTTGCCGAAAAAAACGGCCATAGCATATTCGGACGTAAAATTTTGTGCTCTTTCCGAATGCGTGAAAAAAAATAGGGGTTCCCATTTAAAAAAATTAACTTGACCTTGAAATAACCTTGAAGGTCATGTTCAAGGTCAAATTCAATATCGCCATTAAATAGCCAGGGAAAAATCCTTAAACTTTTGTCTAAAACATTTTCCCCGAAAATGCACTCCCGCTGAGATATTTTGCTGTTCCGGGACTTTTGGATCACCCTGTATATATATATATATATATATATATATATATATATATATATATATATATATATATATATTATATCACTGTATAAGATGAAAGAAAGCTGAGTAGTCACTAACTCCAATTATTTATTATTATATTTCAAGTCAATTTCAAAGTTATTTTATACACAGAGAGAAAAAACCTACATGAACCCTAAACGCTCAAATATACAAAGTGGTTTCATGGAGTACGATGCTACATTTAATTTATTTATTTTGTTACGATTCCTTACTGTTGCGATTTTACATCGGCAACTGGAATCTTATATTTTAGTCCGGAATTACTTCTCTCCGGAACTACTAAGGATCACATAGGTCAAAATCACTCACCAGACACTTTATTTATTTAACTAAATCACCTTATAATTTTAAATGATTTTCACTTGCCTCGTCGGGACTCACAGAATTGTTACAAAAAAAAGAAATTAAATTAAATACAATGATCCGAATAAATAATTTAAGTCCGTAAGATGAACCTTCTTATCCTATAGTCGGAGCTTAACTAACTTGACAGTTGACATGTTCGAAAAGTAGAATTCGAAACATACATACATACGTACACACTATTACATTGTACATTACACACATATATACTAAATAAGTTACGTTTATAATTTCAATTTCATATACAAATTAATTATATTTAAATATTAAATTTTTTTACTGGAATGGAATAAATCCATAATATTATATAGTATTAATTAATCCCATGTAAAACATTTTATAATTTACTTTTATTATTTGTTAAAAATTAAATTATTGAATAAGAACATTTTGATATATACAACAGAAAATAATACAATTCCGAGAATCGCATTAGGTATTTAGACCGCACGCATGTGTTGGTGTTGTTATGATCTAACTTGCGTATACCTCTCGAGTTATAATATAATATGAAATATAAGATTATATATATAAAAAAAAATAAAAATAAAAATAAAAAGCTTAAGTGGATCATAACACTCCTCCCTTCTTAAAAACAATCATCGTCCTCGATGATTCAATGATGTTGAAGCTGTAATTACCTTATAATATAATCATAGACAGCAAATAATGCCAGAATGTTATACTTCTTATGCTATGACATATTATCATTATATATTGTTCGTACTGAAAAAAAAAAAAAATAATCATTTGTGTGTACATGGTTAATGACACTCCAGTTCACGAAGGCCGTGTAGAGATTCGAAGAAATAAGCCCGGATGTTAGGGCGGAGCATGGACATTTTAAGCCTCGTTAATCTCAACAAATTCCCCAATGGATCCAATCCAAAGTCATCACGAATGTTAGAACATCCAGTGATATCCAATGTATGGATTTGGTCCAAATGTTGACCAATCTCCCAAATAAACGAGTCGTCAACCACCGGACTAAATCTTATTTCAAGAAGTACCAGATTTTTACACTTGCGTGGCATATCTAAGACTTCTTGACCAACATGAACGAGGGGAAGCTCAAAGATATTAACTTCATTCCCATCTTCATCTGTGACATGTTCATCATTATCAACCTCATTCAAAATATCACCTAATCCAACTCCTTGAAAAACAAGAGATGTTAGCTTGTTTGGACTATGGTTATTAGCTAGCGCAGAAAGAATTGAAGGACCTTGAAGTTGACGACCTCGGATCAGAGTTATGTTCTCTAGATCCTCTTGTCGTTTTATCAAATGGACCAGATTTTCTGTCTTTAATTTCTCACATCTTTCTATTTTCAAAGTTCGGAGACTTAGAACTGAATCTATGAAACATGTTCCAATAATTTCTGTTCCGCTTAAGGTGAGATTTCGAAGAGATGGATTCTTATTAAAAACGCGTTTCAGATCTTTCTCAATAGGACCAATAGTTTTCCCTAGATGGAGACTCTGCAATTGCGTTGCGACCTCTGCCATCATTCGGATCGCCGTTGGTCTAACCTCCAATCCCATTAAATTTAAAGTTGTAAGGCCTGGACATTTCCGCGATAAAATATATGCGATCTGTGGTGGTAATTCACATTTTAAATCAATTTCCCTGAGATATTCCCCTCCTCCACGGACAGCCCAGTAGAGAAGTCCCATCGATATAGGAGACGGATCCCATTCTTCTCTCCATAACCATGAGGATTTCTCTGAAATCTTCCGAAGTTCTCGAAATGCCTCATAAACTCCATCTCTCCACAATCGCGACACGGTGGCTAAACGAGAGCGATCAACCAAGGGTAAGAATGACCCAATCCTGGAGGTTATTTCTACAGGCAGTGTATTGGCTAAACCACCGGTCTCTTCTTCCTGCCGATCATTCTGTTCTCGATGTTCTGAAGCACCGCGAGCGTGCCAGGGGTCAGCACGAAGGAGACGAAGTTTTCGACCGTGAAGTGTGTAGGAATGTGTGCTACTTTTGTTAAACATACAGAAGCTTGTTCTGGAGTATAAAATGTGACGAACCCAAGCAACCCTGTAGGACGCATCACAACCACAGCATGTTTAACACCGTCCTGCTTAAATAGCCGTTTCAATTGCCATCCCTTAGTTGTTGGGGATAGTCTTGTAACAACGAGCCTATCTGTTGCTCCCTTCATGATTATAATGCTATTATAACAAACGATATTGTTACACTCGCATATTTCTAATTATCTATGATAAAACAAGATTATGAAGAATATTCCTGGAAAACTCCACAATACATTAATATAAAAGGATATTCTTCAATCACTTACAATGGATTAATTTTAATTTATCTACGTGTTTGGTGAGTCTATTCCCCTCTGTGTCTTCTATTACAATATTGTTTCTATTTAAGATCTCGACTATTCTATAATCGCCCTTATATTTAGGAGAAAATTTTCCACGTTTGGGTTCTATTAAAATTTTTACTAAATCACCAACTTTACCTTTAAAAGGATTACATCCTAAGTCATATGTTTCTTTTGATCGCTGTTTAGCTTTAATTAAATTGTTACCTGCTATTACTTGCATTTCAGTCAAACGATTAATTAGATCACCTAAATAAGAATTATAAGTTTCTATAGTATCACTTTCGGGAAAAGAACTGGGACATCGCGCCAGTTTTCCAAATACAAGTTCAAAAGGCGTAAAATTTGTCGCTGAATGAACAGATGTATTATACGCAAACATTGCAAACGGCACCAATCTATCCCAGTCATTATAATCCTGAAGATAATGCGCTATATATTCAGACATTACAATATGTCTACGCTCTAAACTTCCATTTGTTTGGGGTCGATATCCCGATGTATTATTTTGATGTATTTTAAATATTTTAGATAATTGGTGTAATAATTTACTCATAAAACTACGTCCTTTATCAGTTAAAATTTCTTTCGGAGACCCATATTGTAATATTAACTTAATTACTAAAGCATGTGCTATAGTTTCAGCTGTAATGTCAGGTATAGGTACTGCTATAGAGTATTTCGTCAAACAGTCTTGTATAGTCAAGATGTGTCGATTTCCATTTGGCGTCAAAGGTAAAGGGCCTACAGTATCTAAAGAAACCTTTTCAAATGCGTCAATAGGTGTATCGGTAATTATCATAGGCTCTCTAACTCTAGCACGGACAACCTTTTGATTCTGACAACTTTTAAAACCTCTTATATAATTTTAAATGTCATTTTTCATATTAGGCCAATAAAAGCGTTCGCGTATTCTTCTATAAGTTTTTGTTACACCCTTATGTCCTCCAATCAAACTATCATGGTTTTCAGAAATTATCTGTAATCTTAAATCTTCAGGTGGTATTTGAACATTTCCGACACATAATGTAATTCTAATATCTGTATGTGAGAATATTTCTTGAATTAACTTGAACAAAACTTTTTGCATATCAGGTGAAAAAAAATCTCCATTTTGCGAAATCCTAAATTTATTCTCTCCTAACTCTACTAACGTTTTCTTCAAATTTAATAGGGCTATACGTAAATTTTCTTTTAAAATATTATCAAAGTATTGATATTTTAAAACAATGCTAAATATTTTATATTTCCCATTGGGAGTTATTAAAATTTGTCCTATTTTAGGTTTGCTAGCTTTAAAATCATCATAATTTATTTTTCCTAAATCCGCGAGTAATCTACTTATAGGGGTTACTATTTCACTATCAGCTGAAATAAAATGTACATAATTAGAATGTTCATAAGTAAGATTTTCTCTGGATAATTCCAAAGCAAAATCCTTTTCTGGTTCATGTAACGTTTGTGGTTCTATTTCAGGATATTCTTTTTCATCAATTTCTATTGTTTCAAATGGAGAATTTATATTGGATGGAATTAACCGTCTAGGTTTTACAGTTTTATTTATATTCGATATTAATCCACCTCCCTTCTGAAAATCTTGCTCTAAATCAACATTTTCAATTGGTGTTGATAAGGCTAATGGCTTATTTTTACTAAATGAAGGTGTCAATAATGTCGATTGCAAAATAGGTCGAGAAAGAATAGTATCCTCAATTATGGTTGGCTTTTCTTTTCTAGCTAAAGCCAATAATTCTGTTTCTTCAGGTATATCTGGTAACTTAAATTTATTTTTGTTAAAATATGGTTGTTGTCAAATAAATTCCATTTCTTTTCCATGTTATCCAAATTCTCGTGCATTTAACTGTCTTTGATGTTCTACTAGTTCATTCTCAGTTTCTGGTATATAATCTCGCTTCCTTAATGACTCTTCAAATTCCTCAAACGAGTTTCTTAACGACTGTAGGTCTATTCCTGAAGAACTTTTCTTTTCTTTAGTTAACTCTTCATACATGTCCATCTCATCCTCAACATCGGAACCATGACTCCCAGGCAATTCCACCATAATCTCTTCCAAATCGTTACTCACCACCGTAGGATTTTTATCCACAGCTTTAGAGGCTTGATTTACGGGGGAAGATTTTCCTTCAGAGACGGCTGGAACGTCTAGACAATCAAAATTTGACTCTACTGCAAGATGAGGGAAGACACTTTGCCTAAACGCTGGTGGTTCATCTTGTTCTAAAGTTGAATCTTTATCTAATTCAAATTCATTTGCTGATATTGTAGGTTCTTCAGTAACCGTTTGTAAATCTTTATACGTTGACAAAAGTACATGAAGTAAACCAGGTGTCACATTTATTCTTGAACGAGTGCGAGAAGCAATAGAACTCACGTTATTAGGGACAAACGTTTTCTTTGTTAAAGAACCTATTGGTCTGCCTACCTTTCGTTTATTCAATATATCTTGTTTCTCGTCAGGATTTAATTTACTCAATGTTTTCTTTGCTTCCCTTTTAAGAGGAAATATTTGCTGCAAGGACATATTTATTTCTTCGGGTTCAGAACTAACAACTGGAACTGGATTTCTGGATAAGGCATCGGCATTATTATTAAAACGACCCGGTTTATAGGCAAAATCAAATTCATTATCACGACGAATTTAACATTTTCCTATTTCATGTTAAATTATTTCCAAATGGAAATTACGCTTCAATAACGCACCTGAGCACGTGTTTTAAATTGTAACGGCGTATAATCGCCACATGGCAATGTCCAAGATCCTTTCCAGAAAATAATTATTTTAAATAAATATTCTTGTTCACATTCAGAATTTGTTTAAAGGAAAGAAACACTTGTAATACACTTAATTAAAATTTGTTAGAATGGAGATCTGAAACAAAACTATTCAATTAATTAAAATTCCGAATCCAATTTTTTTTTTTTTTTTTTAACTAAGAAGTATCCTGGCAGGATCGCCAATTTTGTTACGATTCCTTACTGTTGCGATTTTACATCGGCAACTGGAATCTTATATTTTAGTCCGGAATTACTTCTCATATTCCTCTACAGGATTCTATAAAATTGGATTGGGAAAAACGAATTAAACTACTAAGGATCACATAGGTCAAAATCACTCACCAGACACTTTATTTATTTAACTAAATCACCTTATAATTTTGAATGATTTTCACTTGCCTCGTTGGGACTCACAGAGTTGTTACAAAAAAAAGAAATTAAATTAAATACAATGATCCGAATAAATAATTTAAGTCCGTAAGATGAACCTTCTTATCCTATAGTCGGAGCTTAACTAACTTGACAGTTGACATGTTCGAAAAGTAGAAGTCGAAACATACATACATACGTACACACTATTACATTGTACATTACACACATATATACTAAATAAGTTACGTTTATAATTTCAATTTCATATACAAATTAATTATATTTAAATATTAAATTTTTTTACTGGAATGGAATAAATCCATAATACTATATAGTATTAATTAATCCCATGTAAAACATTTTATAATTTACTTTTATTATTTGTTAAAAACTAAATTATTGAATAAGAACATTTTCATATATACAACAGAAAATAATACAATTCCGAGAATCGCATTAGGTATTTAGACCGCACGCATGTGTTGGTGTTGTTATGATCTAACTTGCGTATACCTCTCGAGTTATAATATAATATGAAATATAAGATTATATATATAAAAAAAAATAAAAATAAAAATAAAAAGCTTAAGTGGATCATAACAATTTAAACTCCACGAATTAAAATTATCAAGTAATTTCTTATTGCCAGAAATTAGCTCTTTACAAATGTTGAAATCGAAATGTTATACACGTTCTTTTTAAGCTTGAAATTTTAGCTTTTATTTTTAATTTATCGAATTTTATTATGGGCAATGTCATTACCATACATCTAAAAGTGACAAATATCATGTCAAAAATGAATTTTCTACCAGGGTCAAAATTCATGAAGAAATTGCATATTTGGGCGTCAACCATTTATACTGTAAACAAGACAATAATATGGCCCCTTTACTATTTTCCGATAGTTAAATATGTTGTAGAGTATTAAACCTCAAATCTGACAATGTTTTACAGTTTAATTATCCCTTTATGCATTTGTGAAAAGCAAAAAATTGTGGTAATAAAATTGAATAATTACAACTATCGGTTGTCAGAGTAAAAAGAATTATTGAATGGCACATTCTAGAATATTCGTAGCAAGTGTAAAATGAAAATACGCTTAGGTTTATTGATAAATAAGTTGTATTAACAAATTTCTGAATTAATAAAAACATTTTCAGAATAAATTATATACTGATTTTTTTCAAAATACAATAGATTTGCTGTGATCAAGAAAAAAACAATAAGATTCTAATAAGAAAATAACTTTGATATTGTTTTAGTGAAAATTTATTGCAAAAATGATTAGAAATTATTACGAATTAATTATCACCTTTTCTAGTCAGGAATGAAATTGGACAATTTGTTGATAAATAAAAGACCATATACCCAGTCTTGTGCCAAACATGTGGTTTTTTAATAGGTCAATGAAAATCAGTATCTGAAACATAATGTACTAATTTTCGATATCTTAATCGGTGTATTACAATATTATTAGTATAATATATTTATTTAATTAATTAATACGTAAAAGAAAACCCATAGCTATAAATAATAGCATAATGTAGGCAAAACAAAGTAAATAATGAATGACGAATAACCATCTTGCTGAATGATACATATTCTTGAAATCAATTTAATTAAAAGTAAGTAAAATTGTCGTGAAAGGGTTTAAATGTTTACAAAAATATTGGTGAAACTAATTTAAATAAGATTTTACACTATACAGATATACTGATTTACAGAATGCTGTTAGTGTAATCATATAAGTTTTCTAACGGGATAAAAATATTATTGTATAATAATATTGAAATATTTCAAAAAAGCAGTTAGTAATTTAGTACAATTTCATTGGAGAAGTAAAAAAACATCTTTTTATTTTAATATGACATTAATCGAGTATTCCAAATATTTGTTTCCTAAATTTGTTTCCACGATACTTTCGTTTACTCTGTATTCTGCAAAAGATCTTTCTATTTACCGTAAATGCAATATAAACTGTTGCCGTATATATAAATAAAGATACCGACCGATATTAGGAATTTGATGGAAGGTCTACATTATATTTGAAACATATAAAAAATAATCAATTACAAGCGTATATTAACTACAATAACTTTTTTAGAAAAAATGTACGACTTGTAATTTTTGTATATTATTTCGGAAATTACAATAAGATATTGTACATTTATTTTTTTTAATATTACAGAGAATTCGATTCTTACAAATGTCATTCTGCAAAAACATATTGTTTAATGTTTTTAAAATTTATTTTCACAATTCATTTTTGTAAATAAAATAATTAATAGTAAACAAGTAAAAAATTATTTTCGTTACAAATGTTGAGTAAATGAACAATAAAAAAAAAAAAAAAAATCCCCGACATCGAAATCGAACTAAAAAAATAGCGCGCTGCGCTTCAACCCATGCGCTTGTACTACTCGACTACGACGAGTATACATGACTTTGATTTTCGAAGTATCTGATAAAGTTCAATCCCCCGTCATTTGTTTAATACTTTTGCGCGTCCGACCATATATTTTCCTCTCGCTCCGCTCCCCTTCCGAGGGCCCACAAGCTCAGACTGCCGAAGCAACCTGCGCGCGGAAGGTGCGCATTAAAAACGGCTCCTTTCAGCTGAAAACGGCTCCTTTCTGACGGCACTGGTTCGGGCGGGCAGCGGGCAGGCCCCGCGGATACTCAATCATCTGTAAACACATATGCAAGCGCGCAAGCACGCATGTACATACATACATGCATATATACTTATATATGGCGATCATGAAATTTACAAGAGGCGCCCTCTCCCGGAATTTAGAACTACTTTCTGTTCAGTCGGTAATGTAGGAATCTAGGAAAACCCGAATGTGATTTGTCGAATGACTATGGAACCCCCTTAACCGGTTAATTTAACGTAGGAACTTCACTTCCCCTCCCATTCTTCTTATTATTTTATTGAAACATTACAATTCAATATAATGAGATTATGAATATTGCAGTCTGCGTTTTGTTTCATACATAATATATATATATATATTATATAGGTCTTATTACACTATTTCAATTAATCGAATTTCAAAGAATTTACAGGTTTAACAGCCTATTTTGTATCATTTACAACGACGTAGTAGCAAATACTTGTTATGTCAGATATATCAATTGCTACAATAGATTCGTCATTAGAAGTGTTAGATAATTTCCAGATAAATGGTAGATCACTCTCGAGCACACAGAATGTATTTTGGGCAGCCACTTGTCTGACAATTGCACATATTGCCATATTTGAAATACATTCGTTACAAAAATTAACACAATCACATGTCGAAACTATAACAAAAGTTTCAATTAGGCCGATGCACGTTACCTCGTCTAGTTTGTATTGTATACAATTTGATTTTGTTTTTGTCTTCCGCTTGTATGATTCAGAATGATATACTGATCCGTTCACTAATATCCTGTCAAAAGTGATGAATTTTTCTCCTCGGATACCAGCAATATTCAAGGAATTCTCAATAACGTCTGACAATGCATTTAGTACTTTCCATTTTCCAATAATAAATATATTTTCAGTGCAATATCGAAGCTTTTTTCGTTGCCACCCTTTATTATTTACATTTTGGCAGAAATTATAAGCAGCGGAATTTGGAACAAGAATTTTGGATTTTAGCGTACCAACGTTAATGAATAATGATGCTGTTGCACATATTTGTCTTTCAGCATACCGCGTACCGTGAACTAGATTCTTTAGTACCCCGTTTAAATTTTCAAAGGGTGCACACGATGTTGCTCAGAGCGGACCAAAATTTTTGACATCATCCGGAAGATGAAGTAGCTGGTGTACATTACACGTCATTTTACTGGAGCCATACCAATCGGCATATTCGGAAACAAATTTATTTAAGAGCAGTGATGTCAGATTAATATATTATATATTAATATCTACGGTTGAAATGGACTGCTGGTTTAATAAGTAAATACCGTATACAAGAAGCATATAATGTTGGAAGTATTCCTCTGGCATTATATCACACAAGACAGGAATGGAATAATAAAAAAGCCATGTTTGAAGTTCAGATGCTTTCCAATAAGCATAATCTGAAATTCCTCGAGGTAATCTAGAAACGAACAATGGTGGCATCAATGATGTGATTCGTTTGTCAATGAGTTTTATCATTGTAGACAAAGAATAAGGCTCATTGTGATATGCAGAATTGAAAAACAGATCTAGAAACTTTTTTGTCACACCCAAGTTTACATTATGCATAATATCCACGATGGTTGCTGATATATAATCGTGTACAAATTTCGACAGCACTGTTGGACCTTTGACACCGAATATACATTTTTTTTTTCTAAAAGCTCTTTCCGCATGGATTTCTGTTTCAACGGAGGTTCTCATATTTAAACCATTTACATACGGGTAAACATGAATGTTTCCAATTCTGTTCCCACGTAATTTGCATTTGGGGCATCCATAAGCAGCATTAAACTGTTTGTGATTTAAGAATAACAATCTTGCAATTAAATCACACGTAATACAAATTACGATTACTCTTACAGCGATAGATTCCCTGGAAGAAGGAATTGTCATTTCAACGCCTCGATATAACGTTCTAAAAGAATCAACTACATGTTCCATAAAAATATTTGGACATGGTTTCTTGGGTCCAAACCATAAGCCGGCTAATATTGCATTTTCTTTTAAAAAGCGTTTTTCGTATGGCAATTCGTTTATTACAAAATACATAGGCCACATGCTGTACTTGGACGAATGGAATATCGGAACACCATCAGTGTTAAACGTGAAGGAAATATTGTTTCGGTCATACAAAATATTTCCTGGAATACTTAGATATTTATATACGTCACCATCGTAAATATCTTCCTTATTATCATTCACTATTTTCGCGCGTGTAAAACGATACGCTAAACTTTCATAAAATTCCATTCTTTTATACAATGCCTGCAGTTGCCATAGAATGGGGATTTCAATAAAAAATGATAAAGTGTTATTTTTTTTGCAATTCGGACACTCAACTGCTTTTGAAGACATTTTTGAGTAACACTTCGCGCAAATAAAATGTCGAATAACAGGCGATCGTATGTTATTAAAATATTTCCGAAACCGATATAGTGATCGTGTCAAGAGTTCAATCTCACCTTGAGGAAAGGTGATTTTTATAAATAATAAAAAATCTGTTAAACATGATCTAGTTAATCGATGGCGAAGAACTAGTGTCACGATCATCAACATAGTTTCGGCAATTGTCAGTGGGGCACCGTCGTAGAGAGCCATGTCATTTACAGTTTCATGATCATTTCCTGAATCAGATTCCGAATCAGATTCCGAATCAGACCACCCTTGTGAATCGCTTTCTAGTCTTCCATCTTCCTCATCATTTTCACCACTTTCAGCTTCTATTTCTTCTTCACCTTCATCATCACTTTCATTTCCATCCATTTCATTTTCAGTCTCCTCGATATTTTCATTACAAGCAAATCCACGTCCGTCATGATCTCCTTGCATTTCATTCACGTCGCTATAATTCATTTCCTCATCTTGACTTTCTTCACTTTCTTGACTTTCATCTATATTAATTAAATAACTTATGAAGTACAAACAATAACAATGTTAATAATAATAATAACATAATAATAATAATAATAATAACAACAATAATCTCTCTTCTTCTTATCAAATATTATTATTTTAGTATGGCCCGATTAAAAAAGAGTGTCTTTGTCTGGTGGAGCTTGATCTTGTCCATTTCTGAGCTTTTTGGAAAACAAGATGAAAATTGTAAAGCTCCTCTCAAGCTCCAGGAGATTCCACAGAGATTCTACAGAGATTTTCTAGAGATATCTGTCGGAGATCTTTCCGAGATCTCGGAGTGGTCTTGGAGAACTTCGAAAGCTTTTAAAAATGTTATGAAATCGCCTGGTGCTTTAAAAATTTCTTATAAAAAGCTCCCAAGAAAGAATTAAATTAATTAATTAATTTTAGGAACATTGTTTATTTTTAAAAGCTCTCGGAATTCTCCAAGAGCGCCTCGGGAGATCTCTGAAATCTCTTTCAGGTATCTCTACAAAATCACTGTAGAATCTCTATGGAATCTCTGGGAGCTTGAGTGAAACTTTAAAATTTGCATCTTCTGATTTCGGAAAAGCCCGGAAATAGACAATGATCGAGCTCTTCCTAAGTGAGGAGCTTGTTCTGCGAGCTCTCTGAGAGACAATTTTTTTTACTCAGGGAAATATTAATATTATTATTGTACTACAGTTTATTTTTACCTTCAGAATAATCATCAGAACTCTCAGCACTGTCTCGCCTCATCAATTTTAAGACTCGGTACAAAGATGACCGTGAAAAGCCAGCAACATCAATTGAACGTTTTGGCATCTTGACCAAGTAACAATCGTTTCTTTCATATATATTAATACATCAAATGTTATTAATATGGAAAAATCGAAAATACAATTAAAAACGTTATCTAAGTTTATTGCATATTTTAATGTATTTGGTTATAAATTAGAAATCTATATATTGATTATAAAACTATGAGATAATTCAATACAAGAAAAATGCAAAATTGATATAAATGTATTAAAAATTAACAACAGTATTATAACTACAATTTATTATAATATATAGTATAATCGTTATCTTATCAATTTACCATGATAAACCAAGATCGTGCACAGTTATATAAACGAGAGAAGACTGGGTCGAAATAAATTGTTCAAAAATTGAATTTAAAGTACATTTTATATTATTTATGTAATTTAATATCCATAAATATTTACAAAAATTTATTTCATATGATGTAATTCTATAATTTTATATTTATTTGATTATTCTTATTTAAAAAAACAAGTAGCAAAAATGGATGAAAACTTATGTAAATTTGTCTAAACTACTTCATACACGTGTTAGTGTCAGTATTTAGGAGAATATGTTTGCAAGAAATAACGAAACGGTTTAAACACTGAATCGCGTATTAAATAATTGACTTTACGTTAAATAATATGTAATAAAATATTAATATGTTTCAACCTTTATGAATTTCTCATCTAATTCAGATTTGATTTTCCTTATTTTGATTCAACAATCCTTATTTTCAAAACGCGTGGAGTATCATCAGCTTCCTCTGGAGGTAAATAGTTCTTCTCTGTCCCACTTTCCATTTATCGAGTTCGTCCATGCCTTTTAAAATAATTGCAAGTTCATCAATATAGTTTATAGTTAACCTATTTTTAACCTCTTTTGACGTGTGTTTTTCTTTCATAAAGGACAACATTAAATGTCAGATTTGGAATACAATGAAGGTAGTTGTCGACTTTCATCTGTAACCTTCATAATTTCTTCATCATCGTGTCAGAACGATTTACATAAAATTGTAAAATATTAAAAAGAAATGTTTTCGCTTGTGTTCTGGAAGACCGCCAAGTCAATTAGTGTTATTCCAACGACTGATGTAAAACCAGGGAAGAAATCGACAGATAACGGGGTTTTGGCGAAATGGGGCCACAAGTATTACAACGCTAATGTGATTACTGCTAGTGGTGAGTTTTTAAGATTTTACTCATAAATATATAAGATATTAATTATGATTGTGAATTATATTATCAAAATTGTTATTAATTTAGATGCCAAAGACGAACTCGACAAATTAGAAGTGGGACTTAATGGAACTATTTTAACATCTGATGAAGCTGCTAATACTCCACGCGCTTTAAAAAGAAAAGTTGCGGAATCAAGCAAAAATGAAGAAATAAAAAGAAGAAAAATCGAATATGAAGTAGAAGAAAATTTGATACAGGTTAGAACTTTTATATTCGTTTTATATGTCAATGATGAAAAACAATAGATTGAAATGGAAACATTGTATTGATCCAAATTGTGTCAATATTACGCCATAAATTATGAATTTATTAATTTTTTTAATTTTCTTATTGTTGCATTCGTCTAGTTACTAACACGAATACACGCCAAAAGAAATCGAAAATTAACCTAACTTTTGAACAATTTTCAATGCTATCGTTTTGCAACTAAGAATATAATCGAATGATGGTATTTACTCCAAATCAGGCATGCTGATAAGGTCAAAGTTTTAGATTTTCTTTAGAAAAAATAACGGGTTATATATTTTTCCGGTTTAAAAAATGATCATTTTTAGCAAAGTTTTGAAAGTATTTACGCTAAAATTAAAAAAAATGTTAAACAATTTTTTGTTTTGCTTGCAATTTTCAGTTGAAACAGATTTAATATATATTTTGAAATGTAATTTTTAAAATAAACATAACCTGAAAGCTTAAAATTTGAATTTATTTCAAAAAGTATACCAATTCGATAAATTTCTCATTTTTTGAGTGTGTTATGTGTTACGTAATTGTTCCAATTTCAGTTAATAAATAATGATTAAAAATTCTCTTCTTTTTTAAATCAATAGCAACATTCTTATATTGCGAAATATTGAAAATTTAATTTGTAATTGTTATTTCATTTGTATTTGTTATTTTATTAAAATGTTGTATAATTTACAAAAAAATATAATTAAAAATTTCCATTTTACATTTTGAAAAGCATTAGTCAAAATGACGAGAAATATCAATTTGGTAACTCTCTAGCCCTACACGTTCTTTAAATTTCTTGAAGTGGCAGTTGATATTCACTTTTTAAAGAGTGAACTTTACATTGTATCAGACTTGTAACCTTCATTCTTAATTATGGAGTGACAAAATGTTCACTCCAAAAAATTTAGAGTCATTTACGTCATTTATTATTTCATACCGTTTAATTAACAAGAACTGAGTAAACGAACAACAAGTTCTGCTGAATTTCATTGAATTTTAATTGAGTTCGCAATACCGTTCACTTCTCCAGTTTTTTAATAATTCACAATAATGTGTTGCTAAATTCTAATATATTCTAATAACTTCTAATAAATTCTAATACAAAATCGCCTATAAAAATCAGTAAAAGGAAATTAATTATCTTAATAAGGTAAAAAATGACTCAAAACAAATACCTTTTAAAGTTTTTTTTAACCTTTTAGCATAAAACGTTAAAATACTCATAACTTTGTTAAAAATGATCATTTTCAAAATTGGAAAAATACGTATCCCCTTATTTTCCTTGAAGAATAATATATTCAATCGTCATTTAAATTTACAATTCGGATTTTACCCGCCTGCCTGATTAGAAATGGATTCCATTAAATATTAACGAATAATATAAAATAAAATTATATTACGTTAAATAAAGAACAGTGCTGAAACACATCCAAAATTCGTCCATTAACGAAATAAAATAAATTTAATACAGAACAACTCAAATATTAAAAACTCTCAATTAATAACATTATTTTTGCAGCAAAAAAGTATATTTGATGATATATCTTCACGTCCACCTTCAGCTTCGTTAGTTCGTACGGAGTTAGTTGTAAAGGTAAATAAAACAATTTAGTAAACATTAATTGTGTACCCGCATTGCAAATAGGGCATCTGCGCTCGAACCGCTCGGTGGAGCAGTAGATAAAGTCCGACAAATAAAAGTTTAAAAAATAAATTTTAAAAAATACTTTAAAAAAGCTGATTAGTGTCTACGAATACAATTAATTTATTAATGATAAATTTTGATGATTAAAATATGCTTGTAATTATTATAGCAAAAACAAACATCGAAAGGAATTCCGTCGTATGGAGCTCGGGCTGACGAAACCCCGGCTGATGTAAACCCACATTCGCGATCACATGGGCAATTCCCTGTAAATATCGATCAAATGTAAATATCACGGATTAATGGTGACAAACTTATAATGTAGTTATAATTTTTGGAGGAACATGAACCGATTAAAACACCGTTGTCTTCGCTTCTTTCTTCGCCTGCTCTTTCACATTGCAGTTCACTGTTAACATCTGTATCTCCAAGAAGGAATTTATCATCATCCAAGAAAACTGCGATAAATGAAACTTGTACCTTTTGTGAAAACTTTGAAGGTAATTGTTTTATTCGAAATTTAATTTTAATTGAATTATTTGTTTTATAATCAGTAATGGTCTATATGTGAGAAACCAGAACCAATGTACATTAAGGGAGGGACAACCCAAAAATCAACTCTACGAAATACACCTTTGACAAATTTGAAAAATTTATTTCATTATTAAGTTCTTCCGTGGGATTTAGTGATGCTGGAATAAAAAGTGTAAACATTTTTTTTTACCATGAAATAATTATTTTTTTTTTTTCGAAAAAAGGGAATTTTTAAAAATCCATACGTAATTGTCTAGAAAATATGTTTTTGTGTTCACCCTCATTTTTTGAATTTTTAAATTAATTTGGGGAAATGTAGTAGCATTATTAAAAAAAACAAATTTCTTTTGGAACTAAAATTTGTGGGTGAAGACAATACTCTTACACTTTTTATTCTAGCACTACTTGATTCCTCGTCAGAAATGAGTCAAGAAATAATTTTTTCATATCTTTTAAAGGTGTATTTCATACAGTTGATTTTTGGGTTGTACCTCCCCTTAATATTCACATAATTACCACATTAATATTCGTGTAAATTAATGACCTTCAGCACTAATCTGAATGTCATTTATTTATATGAATATTAACATACAATATATGACCTAGAAAACTGTTTTAATTTTAAAATTATTTTATGATAAAATCTAAGAAAATAACCTATAGTAACATCTATATCGAAAATTCTGTAGGTGGTTTTAACAATCGATATATTCACGACCACTTGGTTAAAATCACCTCCAGAATTATCAAAATGGATGCATTCATTCAGCCGTGCATACAACCAATCACCTATAATACTATTCATTCATTCATTCGATCCTTCTTCCATTAATCCAATTACTAATTTCTTTATTCAAAACTCTGTATACATTTTAATACTGAATCAGCTGTCTTTAATAGTTACAGAAGAGACATTGAAAGTTATGGAATATATGCAACACCACATGAAAATTAAATATGAAATGCAAAAAAAAATTATATACAATGACGTGGTACCCTCAACATCGTGTACGAAACATCTACCACGAATCGTGGAACAAGAAGTTTCGACATCGAGAAAATTATCAGAAGGATATGTAAATATGTTTGCTTATTTATAAAGTTTAATAATTTAAAATTTCTTTAAATGTGAAATAACTGTTGCTACCTTCTGAATGGGGCATCTATACACTCAGCGTAAGAAGTTATTTTTTAATGTAATTCAAAGTTTTTTATTTTATTAGCAGAAACAGTACGGACCGCAATAAAATCTCCTACCTATGTCACTAAAAGCAGTCGGAATCAAGCAACAAATGTTTTTTTTTATATTTTTAATTTCTTTTTAAAAATATAGAAATAACATATACAGGAATGAGGCAAATTTGGAGTACCAATTTAGCAACAAATGTCGCCCTTAGTTTGGTTCGATTCTGCCATAGGTGCTTTGCCAGTTTTCAATACATAATTAAATAAATAATTTGTTTTAAGAAAAGCTATATTACTATAGTGACAATTCAATTTACAGCTAATATGATACATATAGTGCTTGGAAAATGTACTAATCTTCTGTATGCAAAACAGTAACATATGTCTATCTTATTATAAACATAAATATATAGAAGTGTTATATTTTTTTAAAATCAAAGTAGGTAAAATATCGAATATATGTATTACTTTCATGAAAATCAATCATATAATAATTAACAGAAGAATTACTTTAATTGTTATAATTGTCATAGCTGACTATATTTTCACTTTATTTATATTTACATATTTTCTATTATACATTAAACAGATTGAATTGGTGAAACACTCTGGAGTCCTAATAAAAGAATTGGCCTTAACACTGATTAGATCGAAATGTAAAAGAAACGTTACTGCAACAGTTAGACAATTAATGAAAGCAGTTGTTGGAGAAGAAAATTTAAAAAGAATGACACTTTCTGGGAAACATGGTGAATGCATACCCGAAGAAGTTGTATCTACAATTTATCGTAGGAATAATATATTGAAACGAATAACTAACTAATAATTAACTACTAATTATATGATTTTATTTCACCCCTTGAATCACGCTTTTTTCTTTGCAGGTTAATATCATTAATATCATTAAAAGATCATTATTTTTTTTTATAGTTTTCGGGGTTTTATCTAAAAGGTAGCGAAAGATTTTATTTATGTACATTTTGTGGGTAGTAGGGAAATTCGGAAAAACTGCCCCTGAATATTAATGTCTCATTAGACACGACCATTTCTACTTACGAGGGTATGTCCACATTTTTAAATACTGTTGTTACCCTTTTTCTATTTATCTTTCTAATGATCAGTTGATCGTTCGCCAAATATTTATAATAAATTGATAATCTCACATTTTTATGCCTTATAAGTAGAAACAGATGTGTCGAATCAGACATTCATACTCAGGAATCAGAGGTGATATTTTTACACTCTCCTCTATCTGAATACCTTCAATTTTTTCTAAATATCTTCAGGTTTTCATACTCTTTCGTCCCATTTATGCTAGATAAAATTAAATCACTATCCGACACCATTTTTTTGCGAACATTATTTTTTGTACATTATTTTCTCCATTCCCTCGACTCCCTACCACCCTTGCTGCAATGACGTCATTTCGGACCTAGATACATAATGTATTATTTCGTCATAGTAAGCGAAAATCGAGGTATAAAAGAATACATTGCTCATACTATGACCAAAAAATATATTGGATTTTTTCAACATTTAACTTCACGCTCCAATTTTCATTAAATATTTTTAAATATTTAACCCTTTTCAAACTGCATTTTATACGTTACAAAAAAAATTACGGTATGTAGTTTATGATATGGTAATAAAAACATGAAAAATGGTTGCTACTAAGCTACGTGACAAAAAAAAATTGTAAAAAATATCTATAAAATTTGTCCGGCCGCAGAGTCAATTTTTGAAAAATCAATATGGCGGACAAAAATTGTTTTGATTTCCATGAGACTTCATATCTTGAGGTTTTTGGTATCGGTGATTGCGAATCCAGGAACAGTTTTCAAAAATTTAAAATTGCGGATCCAATATGGCAATATATTCCATCCGCCATTTTTAATTTTTAAAGATCTAAGGTTATATTCGTAATCAGCGATGCCAAAAAAAAATTTTCTTCGTTTCCTCCCGGAATTAAAAAAAAAACCGCCCCGAGTAACAAATGAAATCCCTTCTTAGTGTAAAGAAAAATATATGCTTCAAAGGGTTAATAATAGATCTAGATGATTATTCAAAAATATTAATATTAAAATATTAATGAAATATTGATGTTGTAATTGCAGATTATATAAAAGTGGAGAGAAAAATGAAACTTCCGTATTCCGAATACACGAGAATTTTGACGCAAATGTGTTATAGATTGAGACATGGAACAGATCAAAGTGATGAAAAATCTACAAGAAAAGAGAAGGCGAAGAACGATAACGACGTTTCAAGTAAAAAAGAAGAAGTTAGCAAACAGAAAGTGGAAATACATGGTAAGGAAAAGGATTATGACGATAAGTCAGGTAAAGAAGATTCTAGAAGAAAAGAAAAACAGGTGAACAAACAGAAGCAGGAGGAAATCTTCAAGAAAAAGGAAGATGCGAATAAGAAAGAAAAAACTGACACGAGAAGAGTAGAAAAAGATAAAATCAAAAAGCAGGATAAGGCAGGCGGTGATAACCAGGAAGCTGCCGACAGCAAAAAAGTGAAGGAAGAGGAAAAAGAACGAAGAATGATAGAAATGATTGCAAAAGCTCTGTCAAAATTTAAATAATAATACGCTTATTACTTCATTTCAATTAATTAAATACTTATATATATTAAGTTCTACCATTAAAATAAAATTTCAAAAAAACAATGGGAGGGGAAGTGAAGTTATTACATTAAGGGCCTACGAGTGCCCGAAACGAGATAACAGGGCTGCTAAATAGCAATGAACCTTTGTCCAGTTAACATTTATGTTTTAGGAATTTTTTCTAGAATTTCTTTTGAGAAATTAGTTCCTCATGATAAGGCTGCCGGCTATAATATTTTTAAAAGCTTTCGGAGTTCTCCAAGAGCACTCCGAGATCCCGGAGAGATCTCTGACAGATATCTCTAGAAAATCTCTGTAGAATCTCTGTGGAATCTCTGGGAGCTTGAGAGGAACTTTACATTTTTCATCTTATGTTTTCCAAAAAGCTCAGAAATGGACAAGATCGAGCTCTATCAGACGAAGACAAACTTTTTTATTCGGGCCATACTAAAATAATAATATTTGATAAGAAGAAGGGAGATTTTTTTTTTTTTGACGGAGGGGGGAAATGCATTAGGCACCATAGGGGGTTGAAGATGTTGTGTAACCCCCCGTGTGTCGGAATCCCTCACTTTTGATGTTAACGGCAAGGTTTACCGACTAAAACCCTAACCTCCCTTGGCCCTCCAGAATCCACGTGTGCAGTCTGCAGTAGAAAAGTGGCTCCGATATCCATCTCCTCCGCTGCAGACTGCACCGGGCCATTTCGTTTGCAACTATAACCACTCCCTCTACCATTGGGTAAGTGGTTACAGGATCTCGTGTGACCTCAGTAGACGGAGAGATCCCAGTAGCACTGCTTTCTGCATTCGGCCTGCGATGGAATTTGCATGTTCTCGACAGGCCGGAATGCTTTTGATGTTTTGGAGGAAAGTTGGTCTCATTCCTCCCAGCACTCCAATTATCAGCACGATGAGCTTGATTTTGAATCCTCGATACAGCCTGCGAATCTCGAACAGGAGTTCCTGATATTTCATCCGTTTTTCGTCCTCTTTGCTGACTATATTTGTTTCTGCTGGTGCAGAAAACTCGATGACGAAGATGGATTTGTCATCGAAGTCAACAAGGACGATGTCAGGCTTATTGGCTGATATTTGCCTGCTCGTCGGGAATGAGTAATTCCAGTATATTCGGCACGACTCATTCCCGACAACGGATTCAATATCAGTGGGGACGTACGGCAAAACTGGGGTTGCATCAATACCATAAGTGCTGCGAAGATGGTAATACAGCACTCGAAGAGCCGCATTGTGACGTTCGATGTATGCTGAAACTGCATATATTGGACATGCTGCCAAAAGATGCATTAGTGTCTCAGCATGACATCTACACAATCTACAAAGCGTACTCTGTACCGCCTGGTGTAAGATGTTCTGGCGGTACGCTAAGGTATTGATGACCCCATCCTGGCACGCGAAGATAAAACCCTCGGTCTCGGATTTCAAGCCGGCTGATCTTAAGAAGGAGAAGGTCATCTCTGCCGACAATCCAAGTTGTTGGACATTTCGAAAGAATTGTCCATGCAACGGCTTGTCGATATGCCTTCCCTCCAACATACGGAGTTGTTCCTTCCGTATGTTAGCCCTGAGACGCACTGGGCACAGATTGATGACTGATTCAGCCTCCTGTGCACCACTACGTCCCATGTTGAAAACCAGACCGAGGTTTCGCGCCGCTCGTTCCGCCGCGTTGTACAAAAACGCCCCCTTCCCCTGAATTTCATGCTGATGTACTAGCATCATCAGGGGATCCTCCGTTCGATTAATCACGTCGCAAGCTGTTTCGAGGACCAATCGGTCATGCATACACTCCAGGCTTAAAAGGCCACGACCTCCCATATTTCGGGGCAAATACAGTCGTTCCACGGAAGATCTTGGATGCAAACTGCGTTGCATACAAATCATCTTCCGTGTGCTTCGGTCAAGATCCCTTAGCTCGTCAACGTTCCACTTCAGTGCTCCAAAAGAATAGAGTACTGGTGATACGGCCAACATATTCGTGGCTGCCACCTTATTTCTCCCGGTCAATTCTGATGACCAGATCTGACGGAGAATGCGCCGGTATTTCTTAATGATGGTGGTTTTAGCAGCCTGCACATCCTGGACATGCCTTTGAGGTACGCCCAGGTATGTGTAGGCTTCTTCGGCGCTAAGGTGGCGGATGACATTTCCGTTGACGAGCTCCATATCGTTGTTATGGGAGCCTGACCTTCCTCTGTGCAAATGAACGACTGCACACTTGTCCAATCCGAATTCCATACCGATATCTCTCGAGTATGTGAGTGCGATGTTCATAGATCGATGTAATTGATCTTCGCCTGATGCGTATAATTTAAGATCATCCATATAGAAAAGATGGGTGATCTTATGTACACGTTCACCAGGCGGTCCACACATGTACCCTTGAGATTTCCGGAGAGCAACGGATAGAGGCAATAGTGAGATGCAGAAGAGCAGAGGACTCAGAGAATCTCCCTGATAGACACCTCTTTGGAATTGAACCAGTCTAGACATGGTTCGACGCTTGCCCGATGTCATGACAAAGCGTGTTTTCCAAAGAGGCATCAGGTCTTCTACAATTCTCACTATGTTTGGGTGGACATGAAGGCGTTTGAGCAACAAGCTTAAAAGCTCGTGCGATGTTGAGTCATACGCCTTCATGTAATCCAGCCAGGCTATCGACAGGTTACGCTTGTACTGGACTGCGTCCTGACAAACACACCTGTCGATAAGCAAGTTGTCCTTGCAGCCGGATACACCCATTTTGCAGCCTCGTTGTTCTACTATCCGTTGCCACACCGGTTTCACGGATTTCTCAATACGTTCGTTCAAGATGTTAGTGAACAATTTGTATAACGTATTGAGACACGTGATCGGTCTATGGTTTCTCGGATCGGACAAGTCTCCCGATTTTGGGATCAGTGTCGTTCGGCCCTCCACCAGCCAGTGCGGAATGGGTTGGTCTCCATTTATATAAGAGGTGAATATTCGGGCTAGGTGTTGATGGACAGAAGTGAACTTCTTCCACCAATAGTTGTTAATTCCATCCCAGCCCGGCGAGGAGAAATTCCTCGCTCCTGTGATGGCATTTTTCACCTCTAATGCACTGACGGGTGGGCAATCTTCACTTCCTTGTGTGACTTCGTCGCACAACTCGGTGAAGATTTCAATACCTGGAGTGTCTGCATTAAGCCTACATGTTTTCTCGTAGATGCTCCCCCAGAATTCCTCAACTGTGGTCATCGACGGAAACTCGCTTGAGGCTGCGATACGATGTTTGAAGAGGTTGGAAGGATTCGTCCAAAATATTGCATTTTGTCGAATTCCATCCTCCCGTCTTTGCAGCCTCTTTTTGGCATCCGCCAAAACCCGAATTTTATCAGCCAAACGTTGCTTGATGTTGAGCAACTTCAGCTTGTTCAGTGTGTGATAGTACGTCCGCAGTTGTTGTGCGAACTTCTTGACTTTAGCCGTAAATGAACGGCCAGATGTTAAATAGTCGATCACACACTGAATTCGGGAAGCGAGTTTCCGTGTCAGTCGAATCTTGTCGTTCAATTGAGACATGCGTTTTGTAATCTGCCGACTCCCCGATATCTGTACCAGATTTCGCGGAATCACCAGATCACTTGCAGCCTCGTAAATGGCACAATTGACTTGCCACAGGTCGCAGTCATCTGGAAGAGCATCCAGAAGTAGGCTATTTGCTCTGTCTATTTCTCGTTGCTTAGGCAAAACTTTCGTTGTTAAATTCTGCCTAAACACGAGTGTCGTGCTTTCATAATGTGGAGCATCTCTCTCAGCACCGCGTACGGGCTCAGTTGTTATTGCCCGCACATCCGGTACCGGTTGACAGCTGGGAACAACGAAACCCGCCCGCCTCAGATAGGCCACATAATCTCTCAGTTGTTGTTGAGAAAAGCGATCTGCCAGTTCGGGATGCATTACTGCAAACCGACTGTGCATTCGCGCCATGTAGCCCCTCTGTTGCGGACAGCTCTCCTCGTAGCAGCGCATTAGATCTTGTCTGAGATCCTCCGTCCACTGAAATCGTCCGTGGACATTAGCTGGTCGTCGTCCCGGGACACCTGTTTCGGCTCCTCCACCTCGGGACTGGGCTGCATCCGAAGCAGCCCGATGGTCAGGAGCCCTGCGCGTTGCATTGCTTGTAACCGCAAATACAGGGAGCAGGGTGGTTAGCCCTACTCCCCGTTGTTATGCCTCTCTCGTTTGTCTCTTACCTCGCCATCCACTGGGGTTGGTTACCCAATCTCTGGCAAGGTTGCTAAGAGTCCAGGGCCCACCGGCTTTAATAAGCACACGTGGAGGTGAGAGTAGGCCATTTGGGAAGATAGGCTAAGATGCGGCTTTTTGCATAGCCTCATTGTGTTACGCATCATTCCCTTTGGGCCCTCGAGATTATTATTATTATTATTATTATTATTATCATTATTATTATAATGATTGAAAATTGATTATATTTTTAATACTTAGTACTGATATATTCTATTTTCAATATATCTGTTTTTAGCACCGATTGCAAAATGTCAAAAACTAAATGAAAACTAATTATTCCATTTTGATCAAATATTTGACTGTAAAAATTAAATACAGTAAGAACATAATTAAATCATTTTCATAAAATTTCTGAAGCATATTTTAGGTATAATTAATCATGTTATATTACACAACCCATTTTTACACGATCTCAAGGAAATCTCGCAGAGATACAGGAGAGACTTCGGACAGACCTGAGAGGGATTTCAGTGAGACTTCGTTAAAACAAAGCCTCACAAAAAAATTGAAAATTGTATTTACATAATTTCGTGACCATCTTTTAAATATCTTATAAATCACTCGCAATAGTCTATCGAAAATTTCTCAAACATCTCGTTTTCTGAAAAATCGTACTTATTTGCTACCTCGAAGGCATCTCCTCAACATCTTGCGAAAATCTTTCTAGTGTTCCTCTGAAAAAGAAATTCAGAGATCTAGCAACAATCTCGCTCCGTCCCAGTGGAGAGATCTTAGCGAGATAATCTTCACGATATCTCGAAAAGATCTCCAAAAGATTGGTTTTTTTACTCGGGTGCTTAAAAAATTACTACAAACGATTTAAACAGTAGAATATTGTATTTTATTAACACTAGAGGAGAAATAAACCTTTGTAGTTGTTTGTAGTAGCTTAAGAAATTACAACAAACGATTTAAACCATAGGATATTGTATTTTATTAACACTACAGAGGAAATAAACGTTTGCAGTTGTTTGTAGTTGCTTCGTAAATTACTACAAACGATTTAAACCGCAGGACACTGCATTATATTAACACTAGAGGTAAAACGGACGTTTGTAGTAGCTTAAGAAATTACTACAAACGATTTAAACCGTAGAATATTGTATTTAATTAACACTAGAGACGAAATAAACGTTTGTAGTTGTTTGTAGTAGCTTCAGAAATTACTATAAACGATTTAAACCGTAGAATATTGTATTTTATTAACACTAGAGACGAAATAAACATTTGTAGTTGTTTGTAGTAGCTTAAGAAATTACTACAAACGATTTAATGAGTCGGATATTGGAATTTATTAACTCTAGAGACGAAATAAACGTTTGTTGTTGTTTGCAGTTGCTCAAGAAATTACTACAAACGACTTAAACCATAGGACATTGCATTTTATTAACACTAGAGATTAATCGGATGTTTGTAGTTGCTTAAAAAATTACTACAAACGATTTAAACCATAGGATATTGTATTTTATTAACACTACAGAGGAAATAAACGATTGTAGTTGCTTGTAGTTGCTTAGTAAATTACTACAAACGATTTAAACCGCAGGACACTGCATTTTCTTAAGACTATAAGTAAAACGGACGTTTGTAGTAGCTTAAGAAATTACTATAAACGATTTAAACCGTTGGATATTGTATTTTATTAACTCTAAAGACGAAATAAACGTTTGTAGTTGTTTGTAGTAGCTTAAAAAATTACTAAAAACGATGCAGTTCTTCGTTCTTCGTTGTCCATATCGCGTTCAAAATGTTTCTGCTTGAAAGCAGTACCTGCCATTTTTCAAAATTTGAAAGTGGTGATTTATAAATAGCCCAAAAAGCTAATTTTGTATACCATTTCTTTGTTATCCAGCCGATTTAAGGGTATTCCACTCGAAATTGAAATGCCCATCAGTAATACCATATTTGTGATGATATTTATTCCGGGTTGTTTGCCCTCAATTTTATACCGATTTTGTTGCAACTTTTTTTTACAGCTTTCTAATACGTGTAGAAATTGCAGAGCAGAGAACCGAAGTTTCAAAAAATGTCGCCAAATTTTTTAAATAAATGTTTATTTGTTTGACAGCCGTCTGTCCTTTTCTTACGAACATTTAATGTGGGCATTTAAATTTCGTATGAAATCCCTTTCAGTTTTTAAATCAACAATTACTCGGTAACTGCAAATTTATATGTTTAGGATCGCTGCTAACAAATATGAGGACATATTTTCGAAATTCAGAATGGCGTATCCAATACGGTGACTGACATTTGTAAAATATTGACGGATTTTCTTGAAAATGGTCATTAAGGGGATATTTACGTTTGACTGATGTAAAAAGGTGTAAATAAGACTACAAGTAAACGGATATGATTGCATGCATGTTACAGATATCTTCAAAGAAAAACGAAATATGCGTGCATGTTAAAATGTAATAAAATATTTATTGAATTTCGATCGTATTCGGCATCAATGATATAAACATATCATCATCAACGTTCATTACAATGCATTTTTGTTTTATTTCTGATACAGGAACAATTTTTTTAATTTCGCTGATTCTCGCTAAAACCGTATTTTTACTTTCGAAGTCATTAGTATCCATGATGGAATCAACTTCTTTTGTTGTAAAAATAACATTATTTACGTTCAGTTCGTTTATGTGCATATAAGCGACGTCATCATAATGTAAAATACACAATACTTTAATAAACGTCCCATTATGTAATAAGAAAAACGTGTCGTTGGTTTTTGCGCATCTACTGTATAACACTGAATGAACGACCATTTGATTGTAAATACATCTATTGTAAACAAAGACCTTTGAGTCATTATTAAAATGTAAATGTACTTCGTTGTCATCGCAGCATTGCCCTGTACCTAGAAACACTACCTGACTTTTGTCAGTTTTATAAAAAGATAATACCTTATTTGGTGTATCACACTAGGTGTATCAACGAGTGTACATTGAACGTTACGTACCTAGTACCGTATAGTATTTCGAAATATCCGACGAAAGTCAATAAGTCTATTTCACAGGTATTCAGTTCATGTTCGGTCATTCGCATTTGAAGTAACGTGTATATACTTCTTGAAAATAAGGCCAGATGTACAATTGCATCATTACATAAAATTCCTTGTAAACAAGGAATTGCATAAAACAGTAGAAATGACCGCCATTCGGAAGCTTTCCATGTTGCTTTTCACTCAAAGGTCTTACTAGTCGATGAATTTCATGTGCAGGTGTCATTTTCATTAATCGATCGTTTATTTTCAACATGTCATTTTTCGACAATCTTATCTTGCTTGAGGGAACGTTCCAAATTGACCATAAATGAGACATTACCCCGAGAAGGTCTTCATGCATATAATCTCTCACGCATCCCCATACCACATCAAAATTAGGCATTTCCGTCAGTACTGAGTAACCTTTCACTGCCTTAAATATAACTTTATCTTTTAGATGTTCTTTGCACTTTCGGCGCTTCTTAATGGCTGATACCATATCCTTTAACTGCAATTCATGGCTCCTGTCATCGGGGTTCTTCTCTTGCAATAGAAATCGTACACAACGTATTTCCCTAAACTGTAGCACCAAGAGCAGTCGTGGTACCCATTAAATTTAATCCTATTTTGTATAGTAGATCGTGCGGGTGTGTCAACGCTACATAAGAAGGGTTTTAATAAAATTCGCGCAGACTGCCCTTCGGAATAATGTAACGTAAATCCCTCATCTGATAGATTTTTCACCTGGTTAACGAATTTCTTGAAATACGTATTCATTATTGCTGGAGAAGGTTCTCTTTTTCCTAGCCATAAACCAGCTAATAGGACGTGTCGAAATCGTAGATTTGGAGGTAATTCATTTATAATAATATAAATAGGCCAAACAGCTAGCTTCGAACTTGCAAACATTGGTGCTCCATCTATGTTAAAAATGAATGTTAATGTGATTGTATTTCTACCATCGTTAACGTTTCTCATTTGTTTGTACAAATCCGCATCAAAAACATCATAGACGTCACCATTTGTTTGCTGCAATCCAATTTTTTCCATATTTTGAAATACATTATTTCTTACAAAATCATTTTTCAGCAAATTTAAAATTTGATATTTTAAATCAATCGATAAGAAATAATTTGAAGCTGTTAGCGACAACTTAAACTCTTTTTCGCAACCATTACAAATCCGATTTTGATTTACAACTTCACTTTTTGAATTGAATTCCATCAATTCTATGTTGCAGTTAGTACAATAAAATATATATTTTGTCACTTTTTGTGGAGGATCGAAGGTTCTTGAAAAGTAATAACGTGACAACTTCCAGCTTTCGAAATTAGGTCCTGCCAAAATTGTGACCATATTCAATATATCTTGTTTAGCATTTTGGCTAAAACCATGTCTTATTGACAGTCCTAAAACCATAAGAAGAATATCTCGTTTCTTCAGTCCAGACTGTGGGAACATAATAACATCGTCCTTCAAAACAGTCTCATCAAAGTATTCGGATCTTCCATGGTCAGCTTCATTCATTTCTTCTTCATATTTGTGATCCATCGAGTTTTCTACAGAAAAAAATCAATAACTAATTATGGAATAAAACACATGTATCAAGTTATTAATTCTTCGATTAAAAATATGAAATCGTGTTTGCTTGTATTAACATCTGAGCAATTCCATGTGAAGCGGATCAGCCGTGCCTCAGAAAAGATTCCAATTTTGTTCGTCAGTAGTCTTCACTGACACACAATCGACGTCACCTATTCATACAATTTTATCGTAATTGACAGTTCAATATAAGTGTATCTGAAATGTCTGCGCAAGCACATTCTAACCAAATAAACCGTACATTTCTTGCAGTGAAAACCCCTCTGTAGACGTGATTCTCACTTCAAAACAGCGAGAATTGAGTCATCCTCAAATAGAACGAGAGAGGACTATTGATAAGGAAAATTGGAGCCAGGATTGTAACTACAGCGCGCTGTACGACGCGTTCAAACAAACGAACATTTAAAGTGGATTTTGTTATATTTAGTTATTTTAAATTTTTTATCGTAAAGTTCGAAGTATAAGCATTATTTTAAGCTATTATTGAACCCTTTATCTCGTCTCTGTCAACAGTTATGTCTCCTCAAATATTGCTAAAAACGACGCTTTTTGCAACTTTGACGCCATATTTCTTGGAAACCAGAGCCAATCAAAACTTTTCATTATCGGATTCGGATTCAGCGACCCAAAATTAACAAAGATTAGCTCATTTCATCTCCGAAAAAAAATGTCTTCAAATTTGTTGACCAGTGTTAGCTGAGAAATAGATGGCTACTGTACGACACTTTGAGCATACCTTCACGGAGAGAACTGTGCAAGGATAAAACTGTAGGTATTCCTTCGCCATTGTACTATGATTTCGGAGCTGGTTCTGCACCATGTGTCGCGTGATATCAATCTAAGAAACCGACAGTCTCAGGCTGAAAACGCTCTAGGATGAGACAGCAAAACTACGACGCTTTCTTAGAGGCTTTCTCCCGCCTAAGTTTTACTTTTTAGACTAGGGCTCTCGCGGACTTTTTTGTAGGAAATGTCCTCCTCTACAAAAAAGGTTTAGTAAATTTTTGCTATACAATCTTGCACCGGCCTGGTTTGGGATGAATACAAACTAAGATAGTTGTGTTATGCACAAACTACTTCTTGGGTTCCGCACAAACTCTATAGGTCTGTGATCTCCCTAAACCGCATGTTTGTGCTGATCACAAACCCTGTCTGTGAAGAATTCAAACGCATGCGCGACATACGTTTAGATCGTGACAGCTGATTCTGTTATGCTTTACCGCGTATCCGTATGACAAAAAGTAAAAATTTTCACCATGACTGTGTTGTGATTCTGCCTTTAGATTTAAGTAATTTAATGAATTACATCATTTGTGTGTGAATGTATGTGTATTCGACTTTTCATTTTGATAGGTTATAATGAGATTTGAGGTTAAAGCCTGTCAAATTCAAAACCCATACCTAATTAGAGCTATTTCTATTCCTTCGGTTATTTCATTCAGTGGTCAATGAACTAATCGTTAGGAATTAAATAGAATAAAGTTACTGCCAAGAGATAAAGATTTCAACAGTTAAATAATTATGTAAGTAGAGCAAATATACATACAAATTTAAAAAGCGAGTTGCATTCTATCAAAACACATTGCACTACAACACAGAATTGAATTCGTTTACAATATATTTGTTTTAAATTAAATTACTTGAAAGTGATATGAGCTGAATTAATTATGAGGAATATACATATATACAAGAGAATAGAACAGCGATTAGAAGTACAGCGTAACCTGTCTTTCGCCTGCAAAATACTTTTTGGATCTGATTGCAATCTGTTTTTGCAATGATAAGTTATAAATGTGATATATATTTTTAATATCAATATATTAGTGCTTGTAAAAGCTCGCCGGTTCTATTACATAACGCTAGAGGGCGACATAACTCGAAAATAAAGTAGCATATCATTTTATACATAAGTTGAGTCACACGTAACCAGTTCACCTACATTTTTCTCTACTTTCCTGAAGGGAAGTAAATGGATATCGCGACTTTCTAATCCCCATATTAAAATTTAGTATTCACGGTCTCTCGGTGTAAGACTGTTTTTGAAGTCCATTGTATTGGTAGTAATTCGGTCGGAGGTCACTTTGCTTTTAGAATAACAACTTTCCGTTTACGTGACTATTTTTTGTCTACCCTACATTGCTTAAATCGAATTGCAAGTTAAAAATGAATCCTGCTACAGTTCCCGAAAAAATCGAAATGATTCTTATTTATGGTGAATGTAAGAGGAATATTGACGATGCTGTTGCGTTGTATGCTGAGCGTTTTCCAGATAATGCTCGCTCGCGTTCTTTTTTTTACAAAGTTGTGAATGCCTTTCACTCTGATGGCAGCGTACAAATGAAACAAAGGAAGCGAAGATTAACAGTTACAGGAGAAGCTAACGAAGTAGCTGTACTAGCAGCTATTCACCAAAATCCACATGTAAGCACACGACAATTACATCGCGATTCCGGCATTTCCAGAGACAGTATTCAAAGAATATTGCATCGTCATAAGTTTCACCCATATCACATTTCACTGCACCAGGAACTAGATGGCGATGATTTTCATAACCGCGTGGTGTTTTGTGAATGGGCATTTCAAAAAATGCAAACGAACCGCAATTTCTTTGCTAATGTATTATTTTCAGATGAATCTACATTCACGAACCATGGTGGCGTCAATAGGCATAATATGCATTATTGGAGCGTAGAAAATCTCCATTGGTTACGACAAGTTAATCATCAACGTCCTTGGTCGGTGAACGTTTGGTGTGGAATCATAGGAAATAAACTCATTGGTCCTTATTTCATTGAAGGTAATTTGAATGGAACAAAATATCGAGATTTCCTAGAACAAGAAGTACCATTACTACCTGAGGATGTTGCTATGGACGTCCGACGGACAATGTGGTTTCAGCATGATGGTTGCCCAGCACATTTTTCAAGAGTAGCAAGGGAAATACTAGACCGTGATTACAATGGTAGGTGGATTGGTAGAGGTGGCCCCATTAATTGGCCTGCGAGGTCACCTGATCTAACATCTCTGGATTTCTTCCTATGGGGTTACCTAAAAGGTAAGGTTTATGAACAAGTACCAACGACTCGTGAAAACATGGTGGAACGCATAAGAACTGCTTGCGCAGAAATTTCTGCAGATATGATTCTATCATGTATAAAGTCATTTGAAGAAATAATAAATAAATGCATTGAAGTGGAAGGTCAACATTTCGAACACTTACTCAAGTAAGTGAACAGTGAGACAGTGAGAGGCAAGGGGACTCACGTAAAACAAGCACCCCAAAGGGAACAGAAAAATACTACGTCCACGTCATTGTTCCTGGGTAACGCTAAATGTATTTTTTCCCGGCTTTGTTAGAATGACCGTATTCCATATCCGCTATGCGGGCGAAAATTGTCAATATTGGAGAATCCAAATCTGCAATAAAAACTGGGGGTTCCTATTTAAGTTTTATTGTTTTTGCCCCCACTCCATCCCCAGGGGATGGGGGAGGGGGTAAATTTAATTATCACTGGATGCCCCCCTTCGTGTCGAACAACTTTGATCCGACAACTTTTTTGATTCTGTGCATAGTTCTCGAGATATTTCGATGTCTTCAGATAAATCGGCCACCCTGTAGAGTACTCGAACATATATTACCATTAACTTATATAATACATTTTTACATTACACCGTAATTTGAGACTGTATACTTTTAATTGTTTCTGTATAAGTCAGTACGTCTTTAGAGATAGAATAAGGATAAAGGTATACAACAAATTTTATTAATTTTCACTATATTAAGTTTGGCGACTCAGTTTGCTTCTTCACTGTTGTATTGATAAATAACAAAGAATCATAGATATATGTATTGAAATGTTAAAACATGTACATATACATACCTGTTTTATTGTTTAATTGTAGTTCTGACACCGTTTTTTGGATTTGATGAGGTTATGTATATTGTGCTGGTATAATATACATTAAACACTTCTATCCAAGCGAAAAACGACTTTCACCGATAAAAAACAGTTCGTATACCGAATAAAAGGAAAACTAAATACATACGCTGAAAGCTTTAAATAAAAGCAACCACCTGTTTAATAATACGTACATACAATTGTCAGAATCTACATGCGTGAGCAGAGAGGTTACGTGCAGATTTTGTACGCAGGCAAACCGGAACGGAAAACGTAAATTACTACCTTATCGACTGATCTGAGTGGATACCTGTTCAGGCTTGCAGTGAGCTTGTTCGATAAGGCAGTAATCTGCTGTAAACGCTTACCATAAACAATATATATATGCAATATATCCGGCGCCCAGTGCAAAAACACATAGTACATACAGAATTTTCTAGAACATTCGATCTTTTGTCTTTTCTAAAAGGGTTATAACAGAGGTTACAAAAGATTGATTGTATGGTGCTCGCGCGACAAATACTATTGTTATTTTAATTTTTATATTGTTTAAGCGGATCTGCTACTGTTTGCGCAAAATGTCGAGTTCGCAAAAATATGCATACCCGACGCATTTTCATCAAACATGCAAAGAGCATGAATCATCTCGCATTGTACCGCTATGCGAAATAAAAAATTATAATGGTGCTGCAATTGAGAGACAGAAAAGATATAAAGTTATATGCAACAATTCTATGGGATTCTGTACTGCCAAGATTCACTTCATAGAAGGTAGGTGACAAAAATATACCATGTACAAAAAGTATTAATCTTGAAGAGTTATTACTTTATTCCACGCTTTCCAATAATATTTAGAAAAATTTGATGACACGAAAGTTAGTCAATTCACATTGCAGGAGTTTTATTTCATTACATTGTATTAGGAATGAAACATCCAAGTATGAATATTGTAAGGAACTTGTATTTTTATACTTTAATTAATATTTATATTCATATGTTCATGTTCCTTCATTCTCTTGTCTACACGTATGTCATTTGTCGGGTTTTGAAACTGTCAAGTCAATCTATGCATAACCATAGAAAAGGAAACACGTCGAATAAAAATCAAATAAATTTCGTTAATTAGTTCAATTGGTGTCAGAAGTGTCGGGATTTTTCCGCGTGCAGTGTTTGGTTGCCGGATTCCAGCGATATTTCCTTTTTCTCGAATTCCGAAAAGTTGTGTTTAGTGTCGCGATGGTTGGTCGTCGTCGCGATTCTTTAACAATTGGTCGTCGACGAGGTGCTTCAACGATTAGTGATTCCCGCACGTCCGCCGTTCGTATGCTGCGTTCCAGCATCCAGTCATCGGCTCCTGTCGCAGATGAAACTCGTCATCCAAATACTTTCTTGACAACTCCTACACCATCTGTGATTCCCTCCTCGCTTCCCACCAGGATGGAAACAGTTCCGAATCTCCCGACTTTGGTTCCTGAGGAATTGCGGCACTTAGAAGAACGTCTAATGGAGAATCGTCGGTCAGAACTTCGTTCAGCGATTAAAGATATGTATCCTACACATTACAATCCTACTCAAAATCATTTAGCTAATATTTCAGCCCCTATTTCTCTTTCACATGAATTTCTTCCTCCATCTAATATAACAAAACCCTATTATTTTTCTGGAGATATTTCTTGGGATATTTATCTCAAACAATTTAATGTTATTGCTTCTCATAACAGATGGTCTAATGAAAATAAAGCAACTTATTTGCTCTCCTTTCTTCGCGGCCCTTCTAGATCAATTATTGAAAAAATTCCCCCTTCTCAGATGCAAAATTTCGAATTAATAACTAAATTATTAGATACACGATTTGGGGAACAGAAGTTTTCGGAAGTTCATTTTCATAAATTTCATTCACGACAACAAGACCCATTAGAATCATTTCAAATTTATTCAGATCATTTAGAACATTTAGTACGCTATGCCTACCCAGAGAGTACAGATGAAATGCGCGATAATATTTATTGTCGTCAATTTATTTCAGGGATTCGCGATCATAAAATTAAGAACACTTTACGAATTGAAAATCCGAGATCTTTACAGATTGCTGTCACTAGAGCCGTACATTTAGAATCTATATTTAATACAATAAAAAATGAGAATATTTCTTTTTATAATCAGAGAATAATTATAAACAATTACATTTATTATATATATATATATATATATATATAATATATATATATATATATATATATATATTATATACACAATTACAAAAAAATAATTACAAACAATCCAACACCGATAACTATTATCAAAATCAAAATTATTCTCAAAACAATTACAGTCCAAATCAAATACAATGTTGGACTTGCAACGAATTCGGACACACACAACGTTATTGCCCTTGTAATTCAAATTTTCAGACGGAAAACTAATTAGAGTCAATTTTTTGGGGAGAAAATTGACTCACGATAATTTTAATTTAACAAATCTAAGATCTCATTATAGCGTTCGACAGTTGAGACTAGGTACACTTCCTAATCAGGATGTATTTGCAAATTTAAATTTTGTTCAATCAAATGGAAAGAAGGTTAGGGTTGATACATTCCCTGCTGATGTTCATAGTGAATTAGTGAACGATGATAGTAATATTGACAATGGTAAAACTGAAGAATTATTCGTTAATAATATGAGATGTGAGAATGATAAAATTGAAAGTTTATTTATTAATGTTAATAATGAAAAAGAGAAAAATGAAAATAATAATTTATTTATTAATAATAATGATGAAACTGACGATTTATTTATTATTGATGATATTGAGACAGAGAAAACTGAAGAAGACGGTTTATTTATTAATAATGATAATGAAAATGGGAAAAGTGAAAATAACGATTTATTTATTAATAATAATAATGAAACTGCTGATTTATTTATTAATGACGATATTGAAAAAGAGAAAACTGAAACTGACGTTTTATTTATTAATAATAACAATGAAAATAAGAATGAAAAACCTGAAAATTTATTTATTAATGACAATATGGAATATGAAAATATTATTGAAAAAGCTACATTATTTTCTTTTTTTACTAATAATGAATATGAAGCAAATGCTAAAGAAACTTTTAATTTTAACAATAAAAATGACGAATTTTTTGATTCTTTTTCGACAATTGATCTCGTAGCTCAACAACAAAATGCCCTCCATTTAGATAATTTTGAGGTTAAATCAATTTTTGCTTATTCAATTAGTGGTTTGAATATTGTAGTTGACGGTACTATTGATTCTATAAAATGCAAAATGATAATTGATACAGCTTCAGATACTACTATAGTAAATTCCCGTTTATTAAATAAAACTTCAAATTCCAATTTGGCTTCAAACACAAATTTTCGTTTAATTACTGCCGACCAATCAGAAATGTTATACACATGCATAAAACCTGTAATTATTTCAATAGCTGATTTTTCTTTAAAAATAGATGTAGTTTATTCAGATATTAAAGACGATTGTATTTTAGGTACAGACTTTTTACAAAAATCTGGATTATTAAATTCATTTAAAAAAATAGTTAAAGAAAAGTTTAAAATTGTTGAAAATTCTTTACTGTTAGACGGACAGGATCGGGGCAGGGCCGTTTATTGAACAAAACACACTGATCGAACAAAAATATGATTTAATCTCTTCTTTATCTTTTCGCGTCTTTTTACATAAAAGAAAAAGCCGTAACTTGTCGACTGAAAGCGGAGAGATCGCAAAGCACGTGTTGACGCCGCGACGTTCGGAAAAGTTCTGAAAAAGACAGACGGCGCCGAGCACGCGTCGGCAAGATGGCGCGCCACCTTCGGCCAATCGAACAACGCATCTCACAATAAATGGGAGAGCGTACCTATCACAATTTCAACACTCCCTCCCGATCACGCATTTATTGTGTAATAATATTCATTAAATAAACAGAAAAGAACGATTAATTTCCAATTTCGAAACGTGTCTTCAGTTTCATCAAATTATGTTCATTTCTGCATGGATACGGGGATGTCTCAATCAGCGCGTCGTCCACCTGTGAACACCGAATACCTATATCAATAAATAAAATTTGGAGAGCAATCCGCATTAAGTACTATTTTCACATCTTAGTTACACGTCTCATCACACTTCGTTCAGAATACTTTTCGTTAATTTTTCGTGAAGTTCGAATGGAAGGGGTTTAGTAAAAATGTCAGCGATCTGATCTTTAGAACAAACCCATTTGACATTAATAAAATTTCTTTTAACGCATTCTTTCACGAAATGCTCGTTCACCTCAGTCATGTGTCTGAGTTTACTTCCTCCTCCTGTCTTGGTGCTGGCCTCAGCTGCGCGATTGTCACACCATAACACAATCGGACAGAACGAATCTTCAAAAATAAGCTTTAGCGAATTATCCATCGCTAAAAGTTCTCGGCAAGTATCGCTCATAGCAATATACTCGGCTTGACATGTGGACAGAGAAACATAACGTTGTTTGTGTGTTCTCCAGGCAATGGCATCACCATACAGTTTAATTACATATCCACACGTGGTTAACGAATCTTTACAATCGGCAAAGCTTGCATCCGAATATGCTTCCATTCCTTCTTTCTTAGCAACAAATCTTAAGCCACGATGCTTAGTGCCTTTCAGGTATCGAAACAGTCGTTTTATCATGTTCCAATCCTCTTCCGAAGGATTGATCTGGTGTCGACTGATCACGTTCACAGCGTAAGCTATGTCTGGTCTCACCGTATTTGCCAAGTAGAGGAGACTTCCTACTGCCTCTCTATAAGGAACGTTCTGTCTGGTCTTTGTATTCTCTAATGTTTTCAGGTCGTTTGGCTCTTCTCTCTCTTTTCTCTGTCTGTTTAACACTTGGCTTGTCACCATTGGTGTTCTTTGTTGATGCGCGTCTTCAAACCCAAATCGTTTCAGGATATTTTCTATGTAATTTTCTTGGGTCAAAGTAACTGTCTTTTCTTTTCTATTTCGTTCAATAGTTATTCCAAGAAAATTTCTCACTTCGCCTAAATCGGTCATTTCAAATTCCTTTTGCAGCTTTTCTTTGACATCCTTTAACCTTGTTTGATCATTGCTGGCTATTAACATGTCGTCTACGTAGATTATTAGCATTAGAAATTTATCTCCGTCTCTCCAGGTAAACAAGCAGGGCTCGTGTGGATGTGCCTGGAGACCTATCTTTAAGGCAGCTTCTGTGAAGCACTCATTCCATCGTTTTGGACTGATCTTGAGACCATAAAGCGCTCTTTCCAGTTTACACACTTTGGATTTTCTCTCTTCTTCAGAATATGGAGTTCCTTCTGGAATTTCCATATAAATCTCGTCTTCTATCGTTCCGTTGAGAAACGCTGTCTTTACATCTAACTGACACATGTCTAAGTCGTACTTATTGACTGCAGCTAAAAAGGCTCTCACAAGCGATAGTCGAGACACAGGGGCGTAAGTCTCTTGGAGATCATACGTGTTCTTATCTTTAAAGCCCCGAATAACAAGTCTTGCCTTGTGTCTGACTTCGCCATCATATTTCAACTTTCTTTTAAGCACCCATTTTGAGTCAATAATGTTACGTCGACTTCCGTTTTCCGTTTTTCCCGGACGCTGTACAATTTTCCATACGTTATTTTTCTTCATCGAGTCTAACTCATCGTTAACCGCTTTCTGCCATTCGTTTTTGTCCTCAGATCTCATCGCGTCTTTCAGAGACACAGGGTCTTTGTTAATTTTGGCCAACAAGGCATGGTAGATCTCGTCTTTATCTTTACTCCAATCTTCGTTTTGTGACTCACCTTTCTCGACTTCAAAGCGAATTTCCGAAATGAAATTCGAAGTCACTTGAAGCTTCGAAAAACTGTTATCGTTAACAATTTTTCTCGGCCTTCCTCTCTTTCTCGGAACTAGATTTTCTCCCTCCGTTTGTAACGTGTCTTCCGTGTTCTCATCTTCGAACGTTACGAACCAGCTGTCTTTGTTAATCTCTTTAGTGACTGTTTTCCAGTAGTTTATACCGTCTTTACCGTATACGTCTTTAAAAACGAGCTTCTCGTTAAATCGTATATCTCGGCTTTCATAAAATTTCCCATCTTCAGGTTTCAACAAGATGTAACCAGTAGGTGAATATCCCACCAGAATAACTCGTCGTCCTACAAACCTGAATTTAGGTCCGATCTTTCTCTGAACCTTGATATAAGCCAAGCATCCGAATCTTTTAATTTGGTTCATATCAAAGTTGCACTTCGGAGCAAATTTCGACAGCGGAATGTCCATTTCAATAGATTTGTGTGGAGTGCGATTGTATGCATATACAGCAGCACTCAACGCCACATCCCACATATTTTCTGGTAAACCAGAGTCGTACATATATGCTCTCGTCTTTTTCTGGATGGTTTGATTGAAGCGTTCAGCCACACCGTTATGCTCCGGAGTATCCGGGCAGGATAGCTGAAGCTCCGCATCTAATCTTTTTACCACCTTTTGTGAATATCCACCAGTGAACTCAGTTCCCGGTCGCATCTCAAATAACATACCTTAGCATCAAATCCAAGTAGATTTCTGCCACTTTTTACATACGCTTCTAAGCAGTGGCCAGTATCACTTTTTGCTTTCATGGGATATGCCATGGCAAATCTCGAGAAGTCGTCGATGAACACTGCGATAAATCTATATCCCTTAGGATATGAAGAGGGACTTATGAAACCCATGGTATCGGAATGAATTATCTGCAGAGGTCTCTCGGCTCTAGTTCTTGTCGTTTTGAAAGGAAGTTTATTAAACCTTGAAATCATACAAACCTCACAGTCCAAAAGTTCGTTACCAAATTTTGCTCTTTGCAGATCTTCAATTTCTGAATATTTTCTTTGTAACGCCTTTAAGTAATCGACTGAAGCATGTCCGAGTCTGACATGCCAGAGCATTGCACTATTGATTTCTCGAGGCTTCTCGCGAGGTTCAACAGACAGGTTTTCATTTTCAATGAATTCTGTACTGACTAAATCTTTTTCGTCACTGATTTTCCTATCGCGGATAGTGTAATCGAATCGCGAAAGTGTACTTCCTTTTTTTTCGTTCCCAACACTATCCGTCGCATCGTTAAAGTTTTCAAGTTCGTTAATCGAAATTGAATTTTCATTCGTTTCATTGTTGTGCTCGTCTTTATTTAGATCAGTTACCATCACGTCTTTTTCCACGTCTTCTATCCGATTTTGATTTATCTGTGCCGTGACACTTCGAGTGAAATATCTATGTCCCGAATCTTTTTCAGTCGTCAAGTAAGCAATAATTCTTTCACCGTTTCTTTTAGTTAAATACGTTTCTTTCTCGTCTTTATTCAACTCAAGTTCAATTACCCAGTAGGGTTTTTCATAAACACCGGTTATAAATGATTTATTCGAAACGGGGTCAAAAATATCGATCTTTTCGTTATTTAGAAATACATTCATACCTCTATCAGTAAATTTTCTTAGCGACAACAGATTTTCAGTCAATGACTCAGCACAGATTACGTTCTTTAATTCGATCATATTGCAATTATTCACACCAATAATATTACCATCTTCCTCCGTTTTCAAGTCCGCAGAAGGATCACCGTTTGCACATTTTATCACGCCTGTGTTATCAAAATTAAAATCTTTAAACACCAATGTTGAATTTGTCAAATGCTCGGTAGCACCTGAATCAACAATAAATCTTAATAGAGTATTCTCATCTTTGTTCGTGTCTGTCAGTGAAATTTTCTCACCTTCTGAGTTCCTCGAAGACGGAGTCTCTGTACCATGATTTATATCAGCAGTCTTACCTTCCCAATTTTTGGAGTTCGCTGGTCTGTAGTTACTATTATTCTTCTTGTACTCTTGTCGTTTACTGTCTTTTTTCTTGTTCTGTTCTTTGTTGCCATCGTTATTTCGCGGTCTTTTTGCATCGTTTCTGTCATTCTCGTTGTTTCCGTGTCTTCTTTTATTGTTGAAGAAGACTCTGGTGTTCTGTTGGGGTTTGGGTTTCACACTTCGTTTATAGTCCCAGCCTTGAGATTGCAGGGGCTTAGATCTCTGTCGTGGACACGTTCTGCCAATGTGATCCGTTACAAATTGATTGCACGAATAACATAAACGTTTACCCGTACCCTTGTGGGGACAGTCTCTCGCTTCGTGACCAAAGGCATCACATCCAAAACATCTATCCTTCGCATCTCTTCTTTCTCTCGTAGCTTGAAAAGCAGTTCCAGGTCGAGAGGAAATTTTTGACGCACTAGCAGCAGAATTTTGAGACTCTATCTTGATTATAAATGTTTTTAAATTTTCATAACTCAATGATTTTCCAGAGGAAACTTGCGTGGAAAACTCCACCAGTTGCACTTGCGGGACAGAGCTAACGACCGCATTGTAGATCGCATCTCGTTTTTCCTCGTCTGATAATCTTGGCACCTCTGGCAAACTCTCATACGTTCTGACAACTTCTTCAAATCTGTCCCAGAAAACGGAGGCTGTCTCTTTTGCCGGATTGTAATGCATGCTGTATAACTTCTTTCTCAAGGTATTGGAAGACAGATTTGATTCGCTCATCTTTAGTTCTTTCAGCTTGCTCAACAAATCTACTGGATCTTTGATATGGGCAGTTTTGTTATGGTATTGCACGTCGATTCGATTAATCAGAATATCCCTGACTTTATACTTATGCTTTTCTCTGATCTCATCGTCCAATTCAGAGCTCATTTTTACACTGGAATCTATTACATATAATAGATCTCTGGTTCGCAATTCAGAGGTGAAGTAGTCGTAGAAAAACTCAAATTTTAACTGAGATGTCAGTTTATAATCGTATCTTGTCATTTCTTTGCTTATCATTTCTAGTCTTATCTTTTCTTTAAAACTGTCGGACATTGACTCATTTGTTTTGGTTTCATTGGGATTTCTTCGATTTGTTTCGTTGAGCCGAGCTCTGATTTTTTGTCCTAAATTTATGTTGCTTTCTTTTTCTGGTTTTAACGTTGAATTGAAAAAGGTTGTCTTTTCCGTATTTTCAGGCATGTTGAGTTTCATTTCTTCTCGTCTTTTATGTGGCTGTCCCCTTTCCTTTTTTTCTAGTTTTTCCAGCATTTCATTCAATACTTTGATCAATCTTTCATTTTGTTCAATCAGTTCTTTCTTTTCTTTTCTCGTCTTTACAAGTTCTGCAGTTATTTTCTCGCTGCAGTCCTTCTTAAATCTCGTCATTTCAATTTTTATATCTCCGATCGATCTTAAAATTGAGTCCAGCTTCGTGTTTAAGTCGTTTTGGTCAGTCGCAACGTCCTTGTCACGGGCAGCCAATTTTTGCTTATCGAGAGCCTCATTTTTCCATTTAAATTTTGAAATGGATTTAGGCTGTCCAGAAAGTCCAAGACTTAATGGAAATGTACTTTCCGGAACAGTAATGGAGCTAATCATTTTCGGTTTATTTTTATCTGGGCTTCGGTTTTGAGTACTCAGGCTCGTCTTTATTTTTCCTTTTTCTCGTCTTTGCTCTTCGTCATCACGTCTTTCAGGCTGCTTCTCATCTTTCTCACTTTTCTCATCTTTATCTGTCACTTCTTTCAGAGTTGCACACTCCGACTTCTCAGTCGCCTTTAAGTCACTCGGAGGAATGTTTATTAAACCTCCTTTGTTTTCAATGGCATGACTTATAATCTTGCAATAGTCCTCGTCCAATTTCCTCTTCTCTAAAAAGTTCAAAAGAAAACATTTATTTTTCAGGCATGCAATACATACATTTCCACTTTCATGTATCAATTTCGAGTGAGGAACCGAACGCAAGCTATGTCACTCGTAAGGAAGAAAAGGAACGAAAACTTATTACAAGTTTGTGTTTGTGTTGATCAGATACAACGACACCGAGAGAGAAAATTAATTTTGCGTATACGACTTTTCGAAAATAAACATAACACATCTTCAATTTTAAATACACATCACTCGTCTTATTTACTTAAATATGCATACCTAAATAAAAGATTTCTCCTGAATCTGTATTAAATTTTATCTGCTCTTCTGTTTGTGTGACTTTGATCTCATCCTTAAATTTTTCAACCGCTTCTTCGGGCATTAGGTCACACAAATAGCTGAACGCCTCATCTATTTTCTCTTCGTCTAAAATAATATCTGTCTTTAGTATCTGGACAAAATCCATCTTTATCTAATATTAAGCTCGCGGGTTATGGGTGAGAGAGAGTGAGAGAGAGAGAGAGAGAGAGAGAGAGAGAGAGAGAGAGAGAGAGAGAGAGAGAGAATTATATTCGGGCGTACAATAATATCTTCAAAGTATGACTCTTCGTTATATTTTCTCGTCTTTTCATTTCTGAATTTATATTAAATACGCATAATTCGCAAGCATCCGCTCGACCGAACACAAGCCATTGCAGACGCCATGCGCTTGCGCATTTACGCCGCCAGCACATACACACCGACAGACGCAACCGAACGCAAGCCGCACCGCCAGCGCACACATGCCGCGACAACGGCACCCACGCGGACGAGCGTCAGGCGTCCCCTTCCCCAACCCGCGCGGATGCAACAATGTCGGACTCTCGGACAAGTCCGCACTCGTCTCACACATTCTCTCCCGCGCGTCTTTCTCCTCAACGACGCGGCAAGCCGGCCGAGCTCGCCACGCCGCGCCATCGTCCCCCTCCGAGCAAGCACAAACAGGCACGCACCGGCTCGCACCGTTCTGAAGCGGAGGAGCACAAAGAAAATGCGCTCCCCCTTTTCTCTCTTTACATGCGACTTTTCTTTATGAGTACTTTCTAAACTTTCGCCCGACAAACAAAAGGCGCGCGACTCGAATCTTTAGGCTATTCTTTTCTTATCTTTATCACTCACCATACACTTCTGTCTTTTTTTCAAATTCCTCCCCGGTCTCTGCCTCGAAAAGCTCGTCGCTCGAATCCCGCATTCTCTCTGAATCACCCTCCTTGCCCTCGGGAAACTTGTCGCTTCCTGCAGATCCGTTTAACGGGCTTGACGTTGGCGATCGTTCACTCATCTTTTTGCCACACAGGAAGGCGAGCGACAAACCGACACTGTTCCACTTACACGGAACACACGCGCAGCGGAAGCGTGCCTGGGCCCCTAACCTGTTAGACGGACAGGATCGGGGCAGGGCCGTTTATTGAACAAAACACACTGATCGAACAAAAATATGATTTAATCTCTTCTTTATCTTTTCGCGTCTTTTTACATAAAAGAAAAAGCCGTAACTTGTCGACTGAAAGCGGAGAGATCGCAAAGCACGTGTTGACGCCGCGACGTTCGGAAAAGTTCTGAAAAAGACAGACGGCGCCGAGCACGCGTCGGCAAGATGGCGCGCCACCTTCGGCCAATCGAACAACGCATCTCACAATAAATGGGAGAGCGTACCTATCACAATTTGAACATTTACATTTAAATAATAATTCACAAAATAATCAAATTACTTTTTCTCAATCTTTCAATGAATCACAACAACTATTAATTAAAAAATTTTTATTTGATTTCCAAAATGTTTTTGCAAAAAGTTCACTAGATATAGGAAATTGTAAATTATTATCTCATAAAATAGACACTGGTTCTCATGTTCCAATTAAACAGTGTCCTCGTCGTGTTCCTTTCAACTATAGAGATAAAATCGTTGGAGAAATGGATAAAATAAAAAAATTAAATTTTATTGAGCCTAGTAATGTCCTTGAGCTTCTCCAGTCGTTTTAATTCCTAAAAAAGATGGGTCGATTAGATTTTGTATCGATTATAGAAAATTAAATGCTGTTACAAAAAAAGACGCAATTCCCCTTCCTCGAATTGAAGATATTTTTGAAACTTTAGCTGGTTCCAAATGGTTTTCGACTCTCGACTTACAGAGTGGATATTGGCAGGTTAATTTAGCTCCTGAGGATAGAGAAAAATCAACTTTTTGCTTAGGTTTTGAACTTTGGCAGTTTAAGGTTCTTCCTTTTGGTCTTTGTAATGCTCCAGCAACTTTCTCTCGTCTAATGAATTTAGTATTAAAAGATTTAATAGGAAAAATATGCCTAGTTTATCTTGATGACATTATTATCTTTAGTCAAACTTTTGAAAAACATCTTGAAAACCTACATCTCGTATTTTTTAGACTTTCAGACGCTAATTTAAAACTTAATCTAAAAAAATGTTGTTTTTTACAAAACGAATTAGTTTATTTAGGTCATTTGATTTCAGATCAAGGTATTCGAGCAGATCCAAAAAAGTTTCAGCTATTTCTAATTGGCCAATTCCTTGTAATAAAAAAAGTCTTCGATCTTTCTTAGGTTTTTGTTCTTATTACAGGAAGTTTATTAAAGATTTTGCGACTATTGCTAGTCCTCTTCATTTCCTAATAGGAGAAAAGACCGTTTTATGGACCGATTCAGCTCAATTAAGTTTTGATCAACTAAAAAAAGCATTGAGTTCACCTCCTATTATTCAATTTCCAAGATTTGATAAATCTTTTATATTAGATACTGATGCTTCTAATTTTGGTATAGGTGCTGTACTTTCTCAAGTTTATGATAATGATAGTTCACACAATTCTTTTGAAAGAGTTATCGCTTATTATAGTTCGGTTCTAAATAAAACAGAAAGAAATTACTGCGTTACTCGTAAAGAACTTTTAGCAGTTGTTAAATCTGTTCAATATTTTAAACATTTTCTTCTTGGTCGAAAATTTATAGTTAGATCTGATCATTCTTCACTTAGATGGTTATTGTCTTTTAAAAATCCTGAAGGACAACTTGCTAGATGGTTTGAAATTCTTTCCCAATTCGATTATAATCTTGTATATCGTCATGGAAAACATCATTTTAATGCGGATGGTTTATCGCGAATGGTATGCGAATGTCATAAATGCCAACAGTTATTTAAAAAATGTAATCCACAGATTAAAAATGTTTTTCGTTCTACTTGTGATTTTTCTAACTCAATTAATTGGATAAATGCTCAAAATAATGATCCTGAAATTAAATTATTACTGGAATCTAAAAAAAAAAAAATTTAATTCCTATTTGGAATTCTGTTTCTCATTTTGGCAATTCTTTTAAGATTTATCTTTTATATTGGGACTCATTAGATCTTAAAAATGATATTTTATATAAACGTTGGGAATCAGTAGGTAAGCTATGCGGGTTCCATCACAGCCCAGTCGGTAAATGGTGGTTCTGATCCGTGCTATACCGTCCGAGGGTAATGCAGATTGCCCTCGGTCGGCAAATGATGGTGGTTGTTCTAACCCATGGTCGGTAAATGATGATGGTAGTGGTTCTAACCCGTGCTATACCAAATTGTATGGTTCAGATCTTTACTAACTGTGATATTGGGGGTGTAGGGTTCTTGATTTTACCGTGTGATGTCGCGCGCGTTATTTGCCCACACGTAGAACCAGTATCCTCTACCTTCAGTATCTTAGGGTCAGCTTTCTGCATTACCGACCAAAGACCTATACGAGATTTCGCATTGATCCGCTAGATGGCGCTTTATGTACATGCCTACTATGCTATCATATCGATAAATATTATGTATATTGTGATCTCTACATTATCGATCAGTGACCTGTACGAGATTTCACTTTGGACCGCTAGATGGCGCTTCATGTACATACCTATATTAACATATTAATAAAAGTTATAAATATATGAAGTATATACATGTTCGTGCAAATTATAGATAATTATATGTGATATATGTTTATAGGATTGTATAGTTTTGAATGCTATGTAAGTAATAAGCCATGATGATTACAAGTTATTCGTGTACTTAATGCTGCCTTAATATGTACATATATATTAATTTGATGTTAAAGTAAAACTCTTAGATAAAGCTTATTATTTAGAATTTACATCTCCATTTATATGATTATAAATATAATAGATACATGCAATATGTTTTACGTCGTATACGTTTCTTTCTAGAAGTATGAATAAGAAACCGTACATGATCTTATTTATTTCATTTTCGCAATTCTAATACAATTTGAATAAAAGACATTATTTAAATTTAGTTCAAACCAGATTAATTAAATAAGAAAGCAAAGCGTTTAGAAACGATAACTTTAACATCTAAATTGTACGTATATAATTGAAGTTAATTAAATTCTTTCAGTTAAGATATCTTTTGCTTAACTATTTGAATGTTGTGCATTATTGAATATCATACATTAATACAGCACTCATGGTTTTCGTAATGTACGCGCGCTATCTTCGAACTCTCGAGTTGCAACCCGACACCATTGAGATTTATCGCGCGGTCCACGGAAGTGCCATCCACGAATTTAAACTGATCTTGTTGCATTCCCGAATTTCTTCCATTTATAAACATAGACAATAAGTATACCAATCGCATATACCTTCGCTTGGTATAAAAGACTTCGGCAAGTTGGGATTTTCTCATTAGAGTCTGCGCTCAGTTGCCGAAGAGATTATAGGGGAATACAAATTATTAGTAAGTATACAATAATTAATAATATTCATTATGTAGAAATTGCTGTTTAATGCAGTAGTTGGGTATTTTGATGCAGTAGTCTGCGTCGATACTTGAACGCTAGATGCAGTTGTCTGCGTCGCGGTTAAAATTAATTTTTTTAGTATTTTGATGCAGTAGTCTGCGTCGATACTTGAACGCTAGATGCAGTTGTCTGCGTCGCGGTTAAAATTAATTTTTTAGTATTTTTATGCAGTAGTCTGCATCGATACTTGAACGCTAGATGCAGTTGTCTTGCATGATGTATCTAATACATTTGGATATATATTTATTTTTCAGAATGATCTTGACAGATCGGAAGAAAGGATGTACTACCCAAATCCGTTTATTAGATTACGCAGTCGAAATAAGAAGCGAAAGCGTTCAGCAGCGTTTCAAAATGGGAAACTGAACGAAGCCGCTGCCAGGCATCAAGAGGTGACCAACAATACCTTATCATATAATCCTAGTCCTTTTCCGCACTTAATGTATTCACCGCACTATTTTCCTTATGCGCATTCTAGCCATCACCAAACGCCACCTATTCATTTGCATTCTATCCCTTTTCAAACATCACCTATTAATTTCCAGTTTAACATTAATTCCCCTGCAACACAATTCCCTGAGTCTACGCTATCTACATCTCATCTTTCACAACGACCATCACAACCAACGCCATCACCCGCGCCACTTACTAAACAACAGAAATCAGAGTCTACTCTACCTACATCCCATCCCCCACCACAAACACCACAACCAACGCCATCACCCCCACCACTTTATAATCAAAAGAAATCAGAGCCTACATCATTCCTCCCATCACCAACATTACCACCATTCCCACCACCTCCAACCCCATCACCTTCACAACTACCACCACTCTCACCACCACCACTACCACCAATGCCTTCACCTCCATCACAACAATTACCACCACCACCCCCACCACTACCACCAATGCCTTCATCTCCATCACAACCTCCACCCCCACCCCCACCACTACCACCAATGCCTTCACCCCCATCACAACCTCTACCACCACCCCCACCACTATCACCAATGCCTTCCCCACCATTATCAAAAGATTTGTTGCATCCGATATATTCACATCCACCTCCTACGTACCCCTCTTATCCTCAATCTCTTCAATATCCCTCTTGTCGTTCTTCCAAGAAACACCGCGTGGCTCATAATCCTTCAGATAAGCACATTTTCCCACCTCAACTGAAACGAAATCAAATTAAGCAATATATCTTTCCCCCACCACCATACATTCCTACTCCTATTTTCAAAATTCCTAAACAGTCAACCTGCAAAACATACTCCTATTATCCCACCATTCCCCCTCTTTCCCCTCTACAGATACCCCACCCCAATCCACCTCCACCATGTCAACAAGAATACATCCCTACCCCAATTTCACGTCCAACCGCTACAACAACAACTCCCACTTCTACTTCTACATCGTCCCAAAATGATGAAGTATCGTTGGCAATCGAGTCAATATTGAAAGAGATGGGATCGCTTCCCCCACCACTATGCAAAAGTATAGATGAAGAAGAGCATTCTAGCGTAAGAAAAAGAACATCAATCGAGTCGATATTCAAGGAGATGTCATCGCTTCCCCCACCACCAATAACAAGTATTGACGAACAAAATCCCTGTATAAGGAAAAAAACGCGTCCATCGAAATATATGAGAAGAAAAGAAAAATAATAAATTGTATTGTATTATGTTATAAATAAGAAAATAATATAATTTTATAATAAAAGAAATGTTTTCCACTAATGTATGTATTCTTAATTTTTAACAATCTTCTCCGAGAATTCGTTTTTCAACATTTAGTAATAATTTATTTCGCTTCTCTTTTGCTCTCCTTCGGTGAAGATCACGACAACGACGATGACAACGATGACGACGATGACGATGACGACGATGGAGACTAAGATGAATTAATTTCATTCCGCAATGAATTGCTAGACGTCTTTGAAAGATTTATTCACTAATAGTATATTGCATTTCTCATGCTCTTATACAACGATGATGATGATGATTAAAAATGAAGACAAAGGTGAAAACAAATTGTAATATAAGTATGCTTGTCAACGAAACGAATATGTACCCAATCAAGTATTCAAAAATTATTATTTCTACTTCTTTATTAAACGTGCATCCACATATCGTTGAGTAGTGAGTTGTTAGACAGCAGAAGGCAATTGATTATTCCTAATCCGTACATCTTAAGTAAAATTGAAAGACACACATAATAGAAAAAAAATTGTTGGGTATGGTAAGTATATATATTCTTTATAGCACAATTAATTTACAAAATGCTTTTAAATTATAATGATTTATTAACGTTATCTACTTCATCGACGCCTTCGACATGACTTGCATTCGTTGCTTTTAGCAACCATGCTTTTAATGCTAGAGCATTGTGGACAGCACAAACTGGTATTACACAGGTGCAAAGTGGATGATTCGAACATCTAGTAAATGTCATCCGATCGCGAAGTTTTTCCAATGACGGACAGGACGACTCAACGTTGTATACACTCCGCATGTTTAAAAGTTGCATTAACCATCTTCTTTTTTCCTCTCCTTTAACGTAAATTCTTCGACAGTTTAAAAGTCGGAGTTTTAAACTCTCCAATCCCGTGTAATAAGGAAGTTCGCCCGATGTCCATGGAATACCGTGAAAGCATTTTTCCATCCACCTAATCGTTTGTTGATATTTACTGGGTAAAATTACCGATGATGAGTATATTCAGAAATGGGCAGATAAAATTGATGATAAGTATATTAATATATTTTCAACTGCATTAAGAACGGTAAAGTTAAATGTACATGAAAGGCGCAGATACCGAACAACTATTAGCCTATTATATGGCTTACAAAATAAAATTTACCAGTGTTTCAAACACGGTGGGAGCTTACAGAACAGACGAGAAGATATTAACATTATTTGGAACGATGTTCAATCAGCATTTGCTAATAATATAAAATCTGGCGTGATAACGAATTTAAAACATTTAGATTCAACAACATTTTTGCATAACGCACAAAAAATTGTAATTACTCAAATTGAAAATATTCGCATTAAACATGATGCGTTAAAAGTTTACACAATACTAGCAGCTGAGTACACCAAAATTACTGATGAGGTTGAAATCAATGATACTAAATATTTTCAAACTAAAAGTGCAGAAGTTTTTCAAACAACTGTTTTAACAGAATGGTACATACATAATGTTCAGAGACCTATTGAACGCGTCATGAAGGAATTTCAAGAACGCGAGTCTGGCTGGGCATTACGTACAGTTTTGAATTTAACTGTTAATATTAATGTATTTAGCCCAATTAAAGGAAGTTCTTACATACCGCTCCCGAAATTTATAAAAGATAAGAATGCGTGTGTAAACGTGAAAAATGATGATAATGAATGCTTTGGATGGGCAATATTATCTATGCTGTACCCAGCTGGTAATCCTAATCGACTGTCAAACTATAAAAAATATCGAAATACATTGAATTTTGAAGGTATTGACTTTCCGGTACCGCCAAAACAGATCAGTAAATTCGAAAAGTTAAATGATATATCTGTTAACACATTCATTTTGAAAAAACGCTGTTCTAAATACGATTTATCACCATACCACATCACATCCTGCAAGAGAGATCGACACGCTAATCTCCTACTAATTCAAGATTTTTACGTAGATGAAGATGATGACAATAATAATAATGACGATGATGATGATGATGATGAACTACCAAGAATGCATTACGTGTGGATAAAAAATATGTCTCGATTGGTAACAAGTCAAGTTTCATTATCTAAACGAGCTGTACATGTCTGTGACAGGTGTCTTCACTATTTTTATTCAGTCGACAAACTGGCTGCACATGAAGCAGATTGTGCTCAATTAAATAAATGTAAAATCACACTACCAACGATGAATAACAATGTTCTCAAGTTTAATAATATATCTCATAATTTGGCCGTGCCAATCGTTGTGTATGCTGACTTCGAATGTTTATTGAAGCCTATTGAAGATGGTAAACATGGATATCAGGAGCATGAAGCGTACAGCATTGGATATTATGTTAATTATTATTACAGCGAAGAAAAATGTGAATACAAGAGCTATCGAAAATGCGGAGATCAGCAGGAGCTAGAAAGTTCTGCAAATTGGTTTGTAAGACACCTTCAAACACTTGCTAAGGAACTTGAAGACATTTATCAAAATCCAATGTCTATAACTCCTTTAACAGCCGATGATGTAGAGAACTACAACACAGCTATAAATTGTTATATATGTTTAAAACCATTTATCAAAAATGACCCGAAGATCATTGTCTCAAATGACACAAGATCATTGTCATTTCAAAGGACGGTGAGTAATACGAACGCATGTTACTTATATTTTTTATATATACATTTTTCAATTGAAATAATGTTCTGATTCTATTTCAGATTTAGAGGAGCTGCTCATCGATCGTGTAATCTGAAATACCAGGATTCACGGAATATTCCTGTAATTTTCCATAATTTGAGTGGTTATGACTCTCATTTATTCATAAAAGAAATTGCTTCAAATGATATTATGAAAGGACGAATAAGGCTTATACCACAGACAAAAGAGCGTTATATATCGTTTACGAAGTTCATCGATGGAAGTGACATTAGTTTTAAATTCATCGACTCTTTTCGTTTTATGGCTTTTTCCTTAGAAAAATTGGCATCATATCTTAATGATCTTGATATTACTCGAAAAGTATTTGAGAAGGATGATGGCTATACGTCCGATAAAATTGCCCTTCTTACGAGAAAGGGAGTTTTCCCATATGATTACGTATGTTCGTATGACTCCTTAGAAACAACACAGATGCCAAGTAAGGATCAATTCTACAGCACTTTAAATAAATGTCACATCTCTGAAGATGATTATCAACATGCTACGACTGTATGGAATGAATTTCAAGCGAAAAATCTCGGTGAATATTCCGATCTTTACTTAAAAACCGATGTTCTTCTACTGTCAGATGTCTTTGAGAATTTTCGAAAAACTTGTATGAGAATATATGAATTGGATCCAGCACACTATTACACAACACCTGGTTTGACGTGGGATGCCATGCTTAAATATACTAAAATTGAATTAGAACTTCTTACTGATATTGATATGCTGTTATTCATTGAACGAGGTATTAGAGGTGGTATCAGTCAGTGTTGCAATCGATACGCTAAAGCGAATAATCGCTATATGAGAAAGGAGGATTACAATGAGAGTGAAGAATCGAAATATCTTTTGTACTATGACGTGAATAACCTCTATGGTTGGGCAATGACTCAATCGTTACCTTATGGAGGATTTGCGTGGGTTGAGAATATTGAAGACTTAAATTTTTACAAAGTTGATGATGATTCATCAATAGGGTATATTCTGGAAGTAGATCTTGAGTACCCTGAGAGTATACATGATGTTCATAAAGATTTGCCGCTTTGTCCTCAACATTTAGCTCCCCCGGGTTCATCACAGAGGAAACTAATGACAACTTTATACAACAAAGAACGCTATATAATTCATTACAGAAGTTTAAAACAAGCTGTGAGTTGTGGAATGTTAATAACAAAGATTCATAGAGTCTTGAAATTTAACCAGAAACCGTGGCTTAAATTGTACATTGATTTAAATAGCAGAAGAAGAGAGCAAGCGAAAAATGAATTTGAGAAAGAAATACGAAAACTCTTCAATAATGCTGTCTACCTTAAAACGATGGAAAATGAACGCAAACGTGTTGATGTTAAGCTAGTCACCAAATGGCATGGACGTTACGGCGCAGAAGCCTTGATTGCTAAACCAAATTTCCACAGTTGCTCCATTTTTGCGGAAGATCTTGTAGCTGTGCAATTATCACGTACAGAGATATGTATAAGAAAACCACTATACATCGGAATGTGTGTTTTGGATATATCAAAAACACTCATGTATGAATTTCATTATGAATACATGAAGGCGCGTTTTGCAGATAATTGCAAACTACTCTATACCGATACTGACAGTTTTATATATGAAATAAGATGTGGTGATGTGTATGAATCAATGAAACAAGATATTCATAGATTCGATACGTCTGATTATCCAAACAATAATCAATTTAACATGCCACGTGTTAATAGAAAACAGGTTGGACTTATGAAGGATGAGTGTAACGGTAGGATTATGACAGAATTTGTGGGCTTACGCAGTAAAATGTACAGCATAAGAATTGAAAATCTAGATTCTATGAAGAAGGCAAAAGGTGTGAAGGCTGCAGTTGTAAGGACAACAATAACGTTTGATGATTATGTAAGTGTTTTGCGTGAAAAAACGTCTGTGACTCGAGAACAATGCGTCATTCGTTCTCATCTTCATAATTTGCGAAGTGAGAGGCAGACAAAAATTGCTCTAAGTGCTCACGATGACAAGCGATATCTTCTCTCTGATACCACCGACACTCTTCCCTGGGGACATTACGGTATCAAGAGAATTAGTGGCCAGCGAGTAGAGGGGGGGGGGGGAGGATCAGGTGGAGGGGAGGATGTGAGTGAGAAAAACTATTGTTTGTAGCAACATAATGAAGAACACTGTGGTGGGAGTTTCCAAGTAAAGGTAGGGGGAGTCTACTATAAAGCAGTCACACATGAATTATAAATTCATTCTAAAAGTCGGTAGCGAGCAAGTCGTTGTCCCAACATTACCGATTATAAGCTGATTGAGCTATCAAAGAGTTTCTTTTATATTTCAGGTACATATAAAAATATAACTTACTCTTAAATATATTATATAAAGTATTTGTTAATAATGAAAACTAAATCTTATTTTATCTATGTTTATAGGAAGAAAGAGAGAGAGAAAAAGAAAATGGACTTTGAAAAAATTAATAGTTTTGCTCGAGCTCCAACCTACTTACCAATAAAGAAATTTATTGAGATGGAAAAGGGGAGAAGATATAAAATAACTCAATTTCAACAAGTTGAAACTAAGTTTGGAAAGAAGATACGACTCATTCTTGACAATGAATTTCAGGTTTATTTACCAGAACGTGCATCATCGCAATTCATTAAGGATAAGACCTTGCTGGATTCCACCATTTCAGCAGTTCAAGCAAATGAAGCATGTTTGATATACCACGGTGCAAGTGGCAAAACGTCGGACATAGAGTTTTGTAAAAATGAATGAAAATAGAAATTAATGTTTTATATATTTATTGAAATAAACTTTAATTAAATTTACATATCTGATTTACTTATCCAGCTATTGTGAGAACTATCAAATCCTAACCATTTTACATACAACTGATTTTTCCGTCGTTTAATTACTTTTTCTACGAGATATACGTCTGGGTATTTGGTTTTTTGAAGTTCTTGTTCATAGAAGCAGCCCTGGATGTGTTGATCTTTATAATCCTTTAACTTATACGTGACCGGCACCGTCTTTAATACGTTTGAGATCGTGAATACTTCGGTGGATCAATTGGGAGTATAGCCTTTCTCGAATACATGTTTCATCTTGCTTACTCGAACCTTGTCGTCGATTTTAAACTTTGGAGTATTCCTCTTCGTAGATTTGTTTTGCTGTTGTTGTTGTTGCTGTTGCATAAATCTGTTCAAGACCTTAATTTGATTAACACTCGTAACGTCTTTCGGCTTCATACCAGTAGTTCGGTGTTTACTTGTGTTATATTCACTCACTAAATTATTCAAGATATCGATCCACTTGTAATTACCTCGAAGACTAAACTGTAGCCACATTTTATTTTTTAAGGTGCGATTAAATCTTTCACATATAGAAGCTTTGAGATTGCTCAAAGTTGAATAGAGCTTTATATTATAAGCCATCATGAGATTTTTAAAACTCGCATTGTAAAATTCCTTGCCCTGATCGGTGTGTAAGAGTTTTGGCACACGTCCTTGACGAAGAACACTTTTCAGACCTTCTGCAACATCTTCACCTGTCTTCCGTTTCACTGGAACAGCCTATGCATACTTAGAGAACACATCAATGATTGTGAGCATGTATCTATAGCCCTTATTCTCGCCAGCATATGGTATCATCTCAACGAGGTCGGTTTGCCAGGTCTCGTCAATACCTCGCATATTAAACTTTCGACGTAGATAATTACGGCGAGCGGGTTTATGCAGCTCTTCTACCAGTACTTTTTTTTGTTTATTATAATTCATTGCTTATTTAATTATTAAGTTCATAGTTCATCATGCAATCGTTGGGTATTCTTTTCTTCTTTGCGTGAATCCACAACCTTGCTCATAGTTATTTCAACAATTGTATCAAGTTTTTGAAATTTTTCTTCACACTCGTCTTGAATGCTTTGAATTTTTGCTTAAATTATTAAGTTCAAAATTCACACGTTCGAGACTTTTAAGATCGACTGCATCTGTCAATTCTTGTGGAGCAGCAAGGTTACACAATCTCTTATTTTCCAAATCATAGTGACCTTGAGCATTAAGTTTATACCCAACACCGACTGGACCACGTGACAATGATAATGAATGATCGATTCGATCAAGTTTACGTCCAAACACATCGATACTCATTTTAAAACTGATGCGCTATTAGCAATTAATATATATAATACCCAATTCTAATATATAATACCTGCCTCACGAAGTTCCTCAAGGATAGAATGAATCTCATTTATATGACTGCGATTTCTTGCTGATTTTTCGGCTAATAGTAAGCGAAGACGCTCAACAAGTTCATTAGGGTCATCCCAATAGACATAGTCCGTTAACATACCTGTTCGCGCTATTTTAAAGGGAGGTATGCTGTTTATTCCACCACCACTTTTTGTAGATTTTTTCACATCAATATTGAACAGTGGAGCGATAAAATTGTTAAATTTTTTACTTTTCTGCTTACGAATATCTTCATTCGCGCTATATTTTTTCTTGTGCCCGTTCGAAGTTAAAAGGATGCTGCGATAATTTTGTCTGTCAGAGGGGCTGATAACATCTTCGTTAGGATCCATTCTGAAGAGCAATTCGAGTAAACCCGTAGTTAATGGATAGGTCTCATTGTTCACACTAACATTTTCATTATCAAAACGAATAAATGAATCTCCAATCATAATCTTATTGTCTTTCTTACGACAGCCATAGAGGTTATCTAAATATTTTTTACGATTCATACGTAACATATGGAGATATTTATTCGTAAGTGATTCTCTTTCACTTGTTTTATTATAATTTTCTTCATCATCGTTATCTGCGTAAGACTTCGCAGTGACAAATGATTTATATTGTAAATCATCATCATCATCGTAGTAGAGACTCTTGAAAAACCCCATGAAAAAAAATGCTCTTATATTATCTTGCTTCTTGCAAGCTACATCGTCAAATATGATAAGAGAATTTGGAAGTGTATTCTCCGGAGCTATTACCGATTCATGTTCGCTGAACGGAAAGTACTGCATACCATCAAGCGGTTCGAGTAAATCTTGCAAAAACTTATACTTTGGTTGATTTAAGGATTTGGAGTAAACATATATATTTTCGAATCGTACTCCATTAGGGTGTGCTATGAGACTAAGTAGTGTGTTCGTTTTTCCACAATTTGAGGGACCGCAAAACACGGCCCTTATACTGCTAGGAAGTAATTCCCCATGACGTCTGTTTATTTCTTCCTGCTTTGCAATAGAGTCGAAATTCGTCACCGGGAGCTTCTTATGTTGTTCTTTAAAATTCATGTTTATACAGCGCTGGCTTTTACGCGACTGGATGATTGAGTATAAATAGCGAATTATATAAATGTTTTCTATCAGTTCCATGTCAACACTGAACGCTCAATGATCATGCATCAAAGTAAAGCACATAGTGATCGAGGTTTCATAAACAAAATTATAAACAAATTACCTGTTGAACTTCACGTGCCTGGTTATCAATACTGTGGACCTGGAACTAAATTAACTAAAAGACTTGCTCGAGAAGATACTGGAATTAATCCTTTAGACGCGGCGTGTAAAGAACACGATATAGCATATTCTCAGAATCGCGAAAGTATTGCTGCAAGAAACTCTGCAGATAGAGTTCTAGCTGATAAAGCCTGGCAACGAGTCTTAGCTAAAGACTCAAATGTTGGTGAAAAAGCTGCCGCTTACGCCATTACTAATATCATGAAAGCGAAGTCAAAGCTTGGAATGGGATTGTCACAGAAGGTGACGAAGAAGTCGCCTAAGAAAAAAAAGAAATCTTCTATTAATCTAACAAATGTAGTTAAAACCGTTTCCCATTCCATAGTTCCAAGTAAAAGTGCTCGTACAGTCATTCTTTCAGCACTTGAGAAAGCTTGCAATGCTGTTAAGTTAGCAGGAGGTAAGAGAAACGTGAAAATTCCACGAACTCTCAGTATACCTCCAACAATAAAACAAGGTGGCGCTTTACCCTTTCTCATTCCCCTCTTTGCTGGCCTTAGTGCTGCCGGTGCATTAACCGGTGGTGCTGCTGGTATTGCAAAAGCGGTCAATGATTCGAAAGCAGCGCAAGAACAATTAGAACAAGCAAGACGGCATAATAAAAAAATGGAAGATATTTCTTTAGGCAAAGGCCTTTATCTTAAGCCGTATAGACAAGGCTTTGGTCTCCAGATAAGAACGCATGCGGAAAAAGCTTTAAACAAAAAAAAAGCAGCTCGAAATAAGATTGCCTAGGCGAGCGCTTACCAATATCGAATTACTGAAATATGCAAAAAGAATGAAAATTCCTTATTTTCGAGGAGTATTTATGCGAAATTATTTACCAGTCAGTGGTCCACGCTTTCGTGAATCAGCTATTGTAAATCTCGATGATAAAAGTGGTCCTGGAACGCATTGGGTCGCATACAGAAAAAATGCTAATGATATTGTGTACTTTGATAGCTTCGGTGATCTTCAACCTCCCCTTGATTTAATGTTATATTTAAATACTAAAACCGTAAAGTATAATTATGAAAAGTTTTAAAAATTTAATACATTTAATTGCGGTCATTTATGTTTAAAATTTTTGTCCAACAAGCTTGACTGAACGCATTGTGCAATATAACCCCATAAGTGGTGATGTAAAAAAACTTGTATAAAATATAATAAGCTACATCTAAAGAATTATTTAATACTTATTATTTTAACTTACTCACATTTTAATTGAAAATTATGTACTAAGAACAGATATTGAATAAACTAATAATTTGGTATAATAAAAATTATAATCAAGAGTTATTACTTACCTACCATTAGGCTACTTACAATCTTGTAATATTTATCATAATAGTATATTAAGAATGTACGTGAAGCACCATCTAGCGGTCCAAAGTGAAATCTCGTACAGGTCACTGATCGATAATGTAGAGATCACAATATACATAATATTTATCGATATGATAGCATAGTAGGCATGTACATAAAGCGCCATCTAGCGGATCAATGCGAAATCTCGTATAGGTCTTTGGTCGGTAATGCAGAAAGCTGACCCTAACATACTGAAGGTAGAGGATACTGGTTCTACGTGTGGGCAAATAACGCGCGCGACATCACACGGTAAAATCAAGAACCCTACACCCCCAATATCACAGTTAGTAAAGATCTGAACCACACCATTTGGTATAGCACGGGTTAGAACCACAACCACCATCATTTGCCGACCGAGGGCAATCTGCATTACCCTTGGGTGGTATAGCAAGGCTCAGAACCACTATTTACCGAATGTAGGCAATCTGCATTACCCTTTGATGGTATAGCACGGGTCAGAACCACCAACATTTACCGACCGCGGTCAATCTGCATTACCCTCGGACGATATAGCACGGATCAGAACCAACATTTACCGACTGGGCTGTGACGGAACCCGCATAGCTTACCTACTGGAATCTCCAGACAATTCTAAAACTGTTTTACAAATTATTGTTCCTAAAAGTGTAATTAAACATATTCTAATGGAAGCACATAATTCTGTAACTGCTGGTCATTTTGGCATTAATAAAACATTAGCTAGAATTAGAGAACGATTTTATTGGTCTTCGTGTAAACTTGATGTTGAATTGTGGTGCAAGTCTTGTAAGGTTTGTTTCTCAAAAAAGGTCCTTCTAAACGAAATGTTGGAGAATTTCAAATTTATAATATAGGGGCTCCTTTTGACCGTTTAGGAATTGATATTTTAGGTCCACTTCCAAAATCTTTCTCCGGAAATAAATATTTGTTAGTTATTACCGTTTATTTCACGAGATGGCCCGAAATTTTTGCTATTCCGAATCGCCATACTTTAACAATTGTAGAAATTTTAATTTCTCAGATTATCTCACGATTTGGGATTCCATTAGAAATTCATTCTGATCAAGGTCCTGAATTTGAATCAACTATTTTTAAAGAAATGTTAAATTTATTAGGGATACATAAAACTCGAACTACTCCTCTTCATCCGCAATCAAATGGTGTTGTTGAACGATTGAATAGAACAATTTTAGATTTTCTTTCCAAATTCGTTTCTAAGCATCAAAAAGACTGGGATTCTTGGATTCCTTATTTTCTTCTGGCATACCGTTCTTCAACACATAACACCACTGAATTTTCTCCTGCTATGGTATTATTTGGTCGAGAAATTAAACTTCCTTTAGACTTACTTAGAGGACATGTATATTCTTCAAATGACAACATGAAGTTGCTACCAGAATACGTTGTTGAATTGCGAGATAAATTAAATTTAGTTCATGACATTACGAGGGAAAATTTATCTTTGAAGTCACTCCAAATGAAATCATGTTATGATACTAAAAAATATTTGAATTCTTTCGAAGTAGGACATAGAGTTTGGCTCTTTGCTCCCCGTAGAGTCAAAGGAAGATGTCCGAAATTACAATCTAATTGGGAGGATAATTTATGAACAAACTGGTATATGTAGTTAGATACTATAATGTTGATTCTTACAGACGTTACAAAAAGACGCAGATAATGGAGGTGATGTGAAACGAAAAAGATATGCGGCTAAAAACGAGAATGAAAATATTAACTCTGATTCTTCAAAGGAAAAGCATGTACGAACAAACATATCCAAATTGAAGGATGGCAATCGCAGAGTATGTCAAGAACCATCCTCTGGCCCGGATACTTCAAAGGTGAAGAGTATTATGATATATATTTACACATATGTTCATCAACTTCAAATGTAAATTTACATATTTGTAATTCTGTATTAATATTTTGCAGAATATGGAGAACAACGTAATACAATTGCCATTATCAAACAGTGCAGTGCCCAAAAAAGTTCACGAAGAGGATGTAATTGCTTTAAAAGCAGAAGTAAGTGCTTTAAAAAAGCAAAATAAGCATCTTCAAGAAAGGCTTCAAAGTTAAATTAAACAAAAAGAAGATATATTTGTGCTGAATGTCGAACTTCAAAAAAAAGTAATCAACCAATTTGAGGAAACACAAAGTATGTATATTCACAGTACTCTGCACTGCGGAAAAAAGTCATATCTCCATTTTTGATAATTCAGTAGTGTAATAATAAAAGTTACGTTTTATTTTATTTTTATGAAACTTTTTATTGATAAAATGATCAATCGCAGATGCTCACTTATAAATATTAAAAAAATTATAATTTAATTAATTACATAATGCAGTTTTAAGGTAAGTGGTAATTTACTTAATCATCAATTGTTGAAACGTGGCGATTTTATTTGCAATAGTTGTCGTATTCACTGTTACAAGGACTTAAAAGATTTGCTTTCTAATAATTCGGAATGCTGTAATGACGAAACGGTATTACAACGCGAAAATGTTGAAGAACCGTACTGCAATGTGAATGATGCTGTTGAAGACATGGATTACGAATTATCACACGATGATCTAAAGAAAGATGTCATTCAAGCATTAAACAGATTATTTCAACTAATTGGTCAAAGGGAAATTGATGGAGTTGATCTTGAAATTCCTCATATAATTGAAAATTCGATAGATTCTCTTAGTGCAACATTAAAGAAAACATTAATCAATAATTACACAGCACAACATGCGAGCGAAAGGTGTTTTCAAACAGAGATATTAACGGAACTTCGACAAAAATATGAGCAATCAAATAGTACTGCAGAAAAAATGCATATACTTACTGTTTTACCTTTGACTTGGAGTTCAATGGACATGAGAAGAGAAATTGAGTGCACTGAATATTTAGCAAAGGCTGCAAAAAAATTACGTAGAAAAAGGGGAATTCTGTCACATCCCCATTTAAGACGTGGAAATAGTGTATCCGAAGATATAATAACTCTTGTGCGAGAGTTTTATTGCAGTGATGATATCAGCCGCATGTGCCCTGGCCAAAAAGATTTCATTACAGTAAGAAAGGAAGAAAAAAATTCACACGTGCAGAAACGTTTATTGTTGCATAATTTGAAGGAAATCTACGCATTATTCATTGAAGATCACTCTGACATAAAAATCGGGTTCTCAAAATTCTGTGAATTTCGTCCTAACAATGCATTTTGGTTGATAGTACTGACGGCTCCCATAATGTTTGCATTTGCACATATCATCAAAATACAAAAGTAATGATTGCGGGTACTAAATTATCAACTCTTTTTGACGAGAACAATACAGAAAAGGTTCCTATCACGTATCATGATATGTTAAAACTTATGATGTGCGAGTGTACTACGTATGAATGCCACTTTAGAAAATGTCAACAATGTCCGGGATTTATAAAAATATATAATCAATTGGAAAATATTTTTGATAAAAACAATATTAACAGGTTTGTATTCGAGGAATGGAAGTGTCTGAATAATCGATGGGATTTTGTACAATCTGAATACAACAGAGAAGAATATTTGAAAGAACTTGAATCTCGAATATGTAAACTTCAGATTCACGATTTCATAGCCCGAAACCAAAGCAATTTTATAAAAATGAAAAAATAAAATCTACGCTCTGATGAAGTGATGGTAGTGGGCGATTTCTCAGAAAATTATTCCTTTATAATGCAGGATGAAATTCAAAGTCATCACTGGTCTCAGAATCAAGTTACAATCCATCCATTCGTAATCTATACAAAAGCAAATGACGCAGATAATATGATTAAACATAAAAGCTTTTTATTGATATCAGAATATCTAAAACATGACACAAATGCCGTGTACTTATTCCAGACGAAACTGATTGAATATTTGAAAATAAATCAACCAAATATTAAGAAAATTATATACGTATCTGATGGTGCAGCACCCCAATATAAAAATAAATATAATTTCATAAATTTAGCTCATCATTATGCAGATTTCAAAATAGAAGCTGAGTGGCATTTTTTTGCAACTTCACATGGTAAAAGCGCATGCGACGGTGTTGGTGGTACTGTAAAGAGATTGGCAAGACGCGCAAGTTTGCAGAAAGTGAACGGCGGGATAAATAGCGCAAAAGAATTGTACATCTGGGCAACACAGAACATAAAAAGTATACAATTTCAGTATTGCACTCGTACTGAACACGAAAAAGTAAAAGAAGATTTCAAAAACAGATTTTCAAAAGCTAAACAGATTAAGGAAACCAAAAGTTTTGATTCGTTTATACCCATAAATGGTATCGATCCTCCGACAGATATTTGTGTAAAATTATTTTCGAATTCGACTAATTATGAAATTAGAAAGATAATGTAAATTATTGACACATTTAAAAGCGTTAAATGTAAGTTTTAGTTTTAAAAATGACAATGACTATTACAGTCAGCTTTTAAACGCGCCAGAACGCAAATCTGCCAGTCCTAAGCCTGGGCAAAGCGCGAAGGAAAGTCGATGTAATTAAATTGCATACTTTCAGAATGTTCAAAATTTCAATGTACAGAAAAGCATTTTGTAAAAAAATATATTTTCATAGAGATAAAAACACAGATAGGAATGTAATGTATACCTGCCCGTATGGAAAAAATCAACGGTAATCTAACGCAACTCACCGTACGATTTTGACAAATTTCGGTACGTCTGTATAGAATTATGTACGGTGAGGTACGTTTACGTACGTTCGCGTACGATTTGGTTACGATTCGAACATTTTGTACACCATTGTACAGAAACGTACGCAAACGTACGCGAACGTACACAAACGTACGCAAACGTACACAAAATTGCTAGAACATACTGAAACATGCGGAGATGTACAGCAATGTACACTATAGATGTCAAACAACCATTCGTAATAAAATATTTTCTTACAAAAACGTCCGGAATCATATGAATATGTACTGAAACGTACGCAGACGTACGCAAATGTACGCAATTTGTACGGATATATGCAGCCATGTATAGAAACGTACGAGATTTTGGAACTATTTACAGGAACGTGCCCGACTCCACGAATATTGAATATCCCAGATAGGTGCCCGTTTTTCTTCCGTTATTTTTTTTCCATTTTTTGTCCAAAATTTTTCACGTAATTTTGGAGAAAAATGACCCAAACCAATTCTTCTACATTGGACAAATATTCAAAAAATTTGTCGCGTTTTGTAGGGATATTTATACATTTTTTCATATTATTCGGGCAATTTTTTCCTCTTTGTATACAAACAAATTTTTTTTATTTTTAATTTTATTATTATTTTTTATTTAAATCAAATATTTTTTAACTTTTTTTAGTTGATTTAATGTTCTTAAGAAAGTTGTTCTCAAGCGGTCACCTATCCAAGTAGTGTTCCCCACCAAGAATACTTGACTAGAAACAACGATCGCACGCGACACCGACCACTGGTCTACCACTGTCGATCACTGTCAGTAACGTAATATGATATTTCTGTTACACATTAAAATTTTAAAAAATTCTTAATTATCTCAAAAACGGCCAGAGATAAGCAAAATATGACAAAATTTTGGAAGCTATCAAAAGGGGGGATCCCTTAAACGATCGGCAACCCAGAGCGTGCTCCGAGGACCTCAGGATTCCAACCTACAGGACCGAGACTTACGCGAACTTCTTTTGTGTAATATCCATTCGATTGTGGATACATTATGTGCCAAAAATAGGATTCAAAAGCATACGAATCACGCAGAATTTCTATACTTTTCTATGCTTTTCTATCCTCCTTTTCGAGTAGGGGTACGTTTACGTATACGTTTAGGAATTTTCTTTGATCCATTTTTTATCGTAAGTGACGTTTTTGCAGCATTCTACAGGATACTGTACGTTCACGCACGTTCGCGTACGTACAGTGGAAAGGGGGGATAGCGCTGATACGGCCGGGTCGTGCGGACACTCATGCGCTCGGTTTTCTTAACATTACAAAGCCAGTTTCAAAGATGACAAACTGAAATTTTGTCAAATTAAAGAAAATACTTTTGTGAACAACTTTTGTTCATGTCACGAGAAAAAAAATGGCATATCGAGCGAAAATTGAGTTACAACAAAATAATCTTGAAAATTTGTTATAAACAATAATGTTTTGTTTATATCATTTACACCAGTAAAAAATTTAGGCATTTCTGCACATTTTCGAATTTGACATTTTTTTTCTCTGAATAATAGTTTTCGAGATATGGCCGTTTAAAAAATGGTTTAAATTTACAAATTTCATTTTTGTCGTTTACACTTTTATCAATAACTTTTGAACAAATTAATATTTTGAGCTGAAATTTATAGGATAGGCTTATCTTTACGCATTCTAAACGTAGTTCAATTTTGAACAAGATCTGAAACTTGACTCCGAAACGTTGGCGATCTCACATGGAATGCCCCATATTTCTGACAATACGCGTATGTATGTATATGCAGTCAAGAAACTCGTTCCGGTCCCACTAGTTCCGCTGTTCCGCATTTACATATACTGAACATATGTATAGGGTGGACACCGAAAAGTGGGACATATGGCCTGAACACAATGAAAACTTAAACCTTACACTTGTCTTGTGTCCTTTTTTACTTGCATGCGAGAGAGAAGGATGGGACATCGAGCTCCGAAATCTATCCTTGTCTCGATAATGCATTTATAAAAGGATACATGATAAGTTTCGAGCTAAAGTTTTGGTTGTGCTCAGGCCTATAGGCTTCCCATGCGTTAAAGATGTAACTATATCAGGGCGCGGTTCCATTAGGCTGGATCGCCGAAACGGAATCCGTCGAAATAGAAAATATTTACCCGATTTAGTTCGAAATCTTTTCCGTCGTTCTGTTCCGCCGGTTTTAAAGACCTAGCCGTCACATGTGAACAGAATTTAGTAACTTTTCGAAACGGCTCTAGTGATATGTCTGTAAATTTGACCAATATCAGTTATTTTATAACGTTTCAAAAAATGCAAACAAATCAATGAATTATAATTATATGCTAATGTATTAAAGTCCGTTGTGATTAGGGCATATTTTTTATTATTTTGCAAATTCATTATCTAATTTCGTCGTTCCATTTCGGCGTTCCGCTCACATGTGACGGCTAGGTGTTAAAAATCGGGGGAACAGAACGACGGAAAAGATTTCGAACTAAATCTGGTAAATATTTTCTGTTCCGACGGTTTTCGTTTCGGCGATCCAGCCTAATGGGACCGCGCCCTCAGTCAACTAATCACGCGGTAATTATAGGTCTTGCCGACCTTGCTAAAATTCTTCATTCTGTTTGATTATGTATTGTAAGGAAATACAAAGCTATAGCAAGCCTCTATGAGAGACTAGTAGGGAGATTGCTCAGTTCCCGGATTTAGGCGCGACAGCTTTTGCCAAAAGAGATCGATACGCTGCGATTACATTTATCCGGAACTACGTAGGGAAATGCTATAATAGGTTAGGTTGTACTTGAAAATTTTAGCATTTCACTACGTAGTTCCGGATAAATGTAATCGCAGCGCGTCGATCGCTTTTGGCAAAAGCTGTCGCGCCTAAATCAGGGAACTGAGCAATCTCCCTACTAATCTCGGCCCTTATTACCGCGAGATTAATCGACTGATGATCTAGTTACTTTTTTAACATGGGTTGTCTATGTCCCGCTTTTCAAGGCGGGACATAGAGAAACCCATGTTATAGCTATTAGCCAATGAGAAACGGGCTTTAGCCATGTACCATGCATGGATCGACGAATAGCATAAAAAGTATGGAGTGCTACTGATTAGGTTTCTTTTGCTGGTTTTAAAATATTTAAACTAAAATTAAATAAGCTTGGTCTAAAATGGTTAACTATTTCGATTTCCTATAAACAAGCTACCTTCCAATAAAGTTAAAAAATCTTTGGTTTCGTTATTTGAACATCCGTATTTGAAGGAAGGTAAAGTAGCATTCCCTACCTTTTACGCTATTGGTTGATTGATGTAAGGGGCAATTTACATGGGATTCTTTAATTTAGTCTTAGTTTAATGAAAATCGATACAATCGAGAATCTGTTCTGCGTCTTGCAATATTGACCAATCACAACGCTTGTTTGCGGATGAGATGTCTGTTTGATTTTCGATATTTCGAGATTTTCGATTTATATCGCATTTAATGAAATATCTATATACATTCGAAGTCGAATCCCCAGTCTTAAGCTCGAAGCGCATTCGGAATCCGAAATCCGGATGCGCTTCAAGAATTGAGACTTCGAATTCGAACTCGTACTGCTTTCGAAACTGCTCAACTCGTAACGAAACTTCGAACTCGAACGCATTCGATGCCAAAATGTATTTTTTGTATGTGTTTTCTTTCCTATAAAGACAATAATAATAATAATAATAATAATGATGATGATGATATTACTCGTATCTAATTATTAATTATGTATTGCTTTCAGAGTCACAATCTACGCAAATTAGCGAGGTAATGCTCGACACGAGCGATGAAGAAATAGAAATTATAACTGATTTAAAAGTACAATAAATGGTTGTATTTACTGGTTATTTTTCTGTTACTTGTACTACATATGTCTTATCTTTTTGTAATTTGTTCAGAATATAATATCTAATAAGTTCACCGAATAAAATTTATTTCCAAAAGCTTATAACCTACCCTAACGTTAACATATCGCATATGTATTACAAATTGAAAACATTCAGTAGAACTCTGCAAATTTAGACTCTGGTGATTTCATTTCACCAAATTGATCCCTCAAATTTAGACTCCTCCCCTCGATTGCTTCCCAACAAATGAAAACGTACTGAAACGGATTTAACATGGTCAAAATCCGCATTTACTTGTAACGGTGCGAAATACGTAGACAACCAAAACTATGAAGCGGCACACCTGGACAACGAAGAACTACGGTGCGGAACACCTAGACTACGAAAACTATGGAGCGGTACACCTGGACAACGAAGAACTGCAGTGCGGAACACCTGGACTACGAAAACTATGGAGCGATGCACCTGGACAAAGGAAATTGATGGTGCGGAATACCTGGACATCGAAAACTATGGAGTGGCACACCTGGACAACGAGGGTCACGACGCGGATCATCTAGAACCGAAAACCACGAAGTCGCGGAACACAAGGCCTTTGATGTTGTATACATGTCAATAATTGGATAAAAAAGTATAGATGTAATCAAAGTTGACCCGGATTAATATGTAAAGGATTTTTATACTTTAATTGAATAGAAAAGTATTCAGGCAATAAAAGTTGATCAGGATTAGTATGGAAAGAATTTGTATACTTTCATGGGATAGAAGAGTATTAAATTCCGGGGGCTGGCAACCCAGAAAGGAATAGGATTACTAAGGATTGCATTTGTATCTGTTTTAAGACTGACAAAGTATAAGAATGAAATTTTTATTGATGGGGATACAGTTTGTATCCTTTTTTCGGATTCATTTTGATAAAAGTGTAAGCAGAAATAATGACAGGATAAGAATGGAAAGAATTATCCTGACAATTTTTAATTTGATAGGATTAGGATATAAAAATATTCGTTGTATTTTATCCCTTTCGATCCACTCTGATTGGGATAGAAATGTATTGAATAAAATCGTGACAAAAAGAGGATACAAAAGTATTCATAAAATTCCTATCCTTTTCTATCCACTTTTTTAAGCAGGGTTATTAACACTAGAGATTAATCGGATGTTTGTAGTAGCTTAAAAAATTACTACAAACGATTTAAACCATAGGATATTGTATTTTATTAACACTACAGACGAAATAAACGTTTGTAGTTATTTGTAGTTGCTTTAGAAATTACTACAAACGATTTAAACCATAGGACATTGCATTTTATTAACACTACAGATTAATCGGATGTTTGTAGTAGTTTAAAAAATTTCTACAAACGATTTAAACCGTAGGATATTATATTTAATTAAAAGTAGAGATAAAAGGGACGTTTGTGGTAGCTTAAAAAATTACTTCAAACGATTTAGACCATAGGACATTGCATTTAGTAACACTATAGAGGAAACGAAGGTTTTGTATTTGTTTGCAGTTGCTCAATATATGACTACTAACGATTTAAACGCCAGGACATGATTTGTAATTCATATTAGATGTTGAATAAACGTTTGTAGTTGTTTATAGTTGCCGCGGTCGCTTAAAAAAAACTATGAATTGTTATGAATATATTAATTTGCAATAAACTGCTTTTGAGAGCAATTGGGCACGAAATTAATATTTATGGTTGTTTTGGTTACTCTTAATCGGTGGCTGTTTGGTGTGCGGAGGGTCAGGGGGGGGGGCGGCAACACTTGCGTATCAACTTTGTCTATGAGTAGTGGGATTTTGCCAATGCAGACTATAAATATACATTCACATAAATTAAAAATTAAAAAAATTGAAATATAAAAAAAAAATTTTTAATCATAAAACAGTTTCCTGTCTACTACAAACGGAAATTCCTTCACTACAATCAAATCCAAACGATTTTCTGTCGGAAAAAAATTTGAAACAAAAAATTGTTGAAACTGGGCTGGGCTTTTTTGGGCCCCTGTAACTTTTTCATTCTGCAACTAAAAACGAAATTCGTTCTACTACATTCAACTACATTCAGAACTCTATCGAAATAGCGTTTTACATTTTGAATTTCGAAAAGTCGGGTGCCAGGTTCACAAAGCTCACAAGACGCACGTAGTTGACTTCTAATCGCTATTGTCCATGATAGATTCTTGTGACTGCGTGAACTGACGGTGAGATCTTTCAGTTCCTTGTTTTATCTCTCGAAAGGCATACCCCAGTAGTGAACTGCTGGTGCATTTAGTCTCATGTTTTGAATAATGTGAATTAAAAAATGCATCTTGGGTTTCAAATCCTCGTACAAGTTAATATATTTTTCATTGTGTTTCCGTACAAGTTGTCTAAGATGATGTAGATCGAACTCGCAAAATTTAGGGGCTGTCAGAATATCTATTATTTTCCGTAGGCATAAATATAAACGCCAGTATTTGTTTCCCTGTGGCACTTTGTGCCCTATATCCAGCCCTAAATATCGGCCCAATCAAAAACTTTCAGCAGCAGATTGTTTAAACTTAATTTTTTTCTTTACACCCTCAATTTCTTCCTTACGTTTGCCGTACTCCATTAATAGTATTCGAGGTGTATTCTTTTCCAAATTGCCGAAATTAAATTGACGTATCTCGTCATTAAGTTCCTCTAATGTAAAAAGTTTATCAATCCAGATGAGACTCTTGACGAGTGAGTGTACGGAATTATCCCCTCGCAAACAACGTGCATGAGATCCACAGCTTTGTTTTCCGTAATGTGAAAATCCGTAACATTATTGAAAACACACTCTTCTTTAATCCCTGAGATTAGAGACTTGTTTCTCACATCTTCAGCGTAATTGACTCTGTTACGTATTAATTCTGGATCTTCATCGCGCATAACATGACACATTGATGCCGTTGCCATGCATATTCTACAATAACGTCCAGCTCGAAAACTGGGAGTAAACCCACACGTTACATTTAACCCCAAATTGTCCCCGAGGACTAGGAGTAGTCGAAAGTAATACGGGTCATTCCATGTGAAATTTACAGTCAAAATTTAAATTTCCGTGAAATATTTTTTTTCTTGTTTTTAAGGTAAAATTAAAAGACACGTATTTTTTTATTTTAATATGATACGCGTAATTTTCGAGTTATGAATTTTTAAAGTTCTGAATTTTAGAAAATACCCATGTTTTCTATCGCTTACAAGTCGGAAATAATAGAAATAGAAAAAAAAAGGAACAAGGTATGAAAGTTTGCATTTTTCCTCAGCTTTCTAAACAAATAGGTAACAAAAATATATTTAATTATTTAACAACAAAATATTAACGTTTTTATAAACAAATTCGATTTTTTTTAAGTTGGACCTAATTTTTTTCAATGATTTTAAATTGAAAGTGTTCATTAAACTATGTAGAAAATACTGTGAAAATTTCAGAATAGACCGTTTAGAACTTTTCGAGTAATAAAATACTGATTGAAGACACCATGGCGCGAAGCGGCGTTCCACGCCCCATGTTCCAATCGCACAGTATTAAATACGCTTCAGTATGAATTAAACTATTAAGAAAATAATTTATGTCGTTGAAAAAACTTCACTGTTGTTGACAAAATTAAACATTACATATCCCGTAATGCACTAAGTAGGAAGGATCGCGTCAGAAGCAGGTTACGAGTTCAAACCTGCATAGCTCGGGCACGCTGCGCCACGGTATCTTTAAACAATAATTGATTACTCGAAAAGTTCTAAACGGTCCATTCTGAAATTTTCACAGTATTTTCTACATAGTTCAATGAACACTTTCAATTTAAAATCATTGAAAAAAATTAGGTCCAACTAAAAAAAAAATTGAATTTGTTTATAAAAACGTTAAAATTTAGTTGTTAAATAATTAAATATATTTTTGTTACCTATTTCTTTAGAAAGCTGAGGAAAAATGCAAACTTTCATACCTTGTACTTTTTTTTCTATTTCTATTATTTCCGACTTGTAAGCGATCGAAAATAGGGATATTTTCTAAAATTCGGAACTGTAAAAATTCATAACTCGAAAATTATGCGTATCATAATAAAATAAAAAAATACGTGTCTTTTATTTTTACCTTAAAAATAAGAAAAAAAATATTTAACGGAAATTTAAATTTTGATTGTAAATTTCACATGGAATGACCCATACGTTTCTGCTCGTTATTAATAGTCAAGCATAAACCGTTCGCGGATAAATCATTCAGTTCTTCGATGATCTTACTGAAAGTTGCTACGTTACCGGCCAATTTTGCATACTTTGAATAAACGAGAGTCGTAAGAAATATATTTGACTCGGATAATCGATCTAGCCAATTTTTCTAATTTGAAATACATTTTCTGTTTTGTTGACTAATGTCGGAGGTAAAAAAAGAAGCGATATATGTACCTACCCAATAACTGTTATTGGCCTGAATGACTTCCCAACGAGTTGCCTGCCTCGAAGTCATCAGTGAATAAAAATAAGGGAAACGTATCCTTTCTATGTGCGTATTTTGTTTTCCACAGTTCTGCTTGCATTACGTTACTAATTTCTTCTTCTTCTGCAGCGAGTTTCTCGATGTACTTTTCAACGTCCGAAAACATACCTGGCGTTTCGAATAGTTCTTTTAAGGAATGTTTCAAATGTACATGTACTGCATGCATCGGAATATCGGAAACTCGATTTCAAACCTATCTACAATTATAAATACGCAAGTAACCGCAATTTGAAAACGTTCCGGTTCAACATAAAGATTGTGGCTTTTGTATGCTTTTATTCGTAAATGCTCTGTTGATAGTGTTCAAAGTAGATTTTTTGAAGCATTCATAAAAACATCTACAGCTCCTCAAACATGAACAGGACAATGATGTTCAATAATACTTTGAACGTGATTATTCAAAAATGGTACATAGGTATCGCTTATTAAAGTGTCAACTTCACGAAGTATACTTGCAACCGCAGTTCGCGGAATAGACGGTATGTCGTATAATCTTAACATAAATTCTATAAACATTGCATACTGTTCTTTATCGGAAAACATGGTTTACAAATTTATATATAACAGTTCATACAACTCTTAATTGCTCTTTGTAACGACTTAAAACTAATTAAATACATGACATTGAAAAATATTTAATGCTTAAATATATGTAAGTCCTTTATCAGCTCGGTAACTGAGGCCTAACGATTGCCTTTAATTTCATAAATACGTTCTTCTATAAACTCCCACACATGTGAACATAGTTTGTGACAAAGTCACGATATTAATTAACAAAATGAAATTGCTGGAATATTAATTATATTTGGGCGAAAAACAATACGCGTCGTAAGAACTACAAGTTCTCTCTCGGCAGTGGGAGCGAGAGGCATGCGAGTTGCGCCGGCCCAGGTAGTGGTAAGAGAAGGACGCTCGATCTCTCCCGTCGATCGCCGGTTTGTTGTGTCGGCGACGGCGTCTCCCATCGTGCGACGGAGAGGCGACGATCGGCTAGCTGACTACGCGTGTGTGCATATATACAAGCGCTACACACACTAGCGCGTTATATTTCGCACCAAGTTACCATTCAAAATTTAAAGGAAATTAGCGAGAGAGGTGGAAAATCGTCATCGGTCAGTACGATTTTCAAATTTAGTACGGTCGTGATAGCGAGAGTCGGAGGAAGACAGAGATTAGTCGCGTCGAAAAAAAAAGTTGACGGTTGAAATTTGATTGTGTGGTCGTGGTGTGGAGTGAGGTGAGGGTGCGAGAGAGGTAGACAGATAAAAAAAATAGCGAGAAAGAGAGAGAGGAAGATAGGATAAGAAAGAAAAAAGAGAAGAAAAGAAAAGGTAAGGCGGCATAGCCGAAAGAGTAAGCGAATAATTATGCAATATTAAAGATTTAATGATTCGGACCGGAAGTGGCGAGATAGAGAGGGGAGATACGTGTGAGATTTTTTTTGGTTGTCTGTGGATGAGTGAGGTGACGTATGATCGGATCGGAAGTGGCGAAAATTAAATAAAAATCGAAAAACCATTTGTTTAATAAATAGACCGGAAGTGGCGAGAGAGGCACGGGAGACACGCGTGAGATATTTTTGGTTGTCTGTGGATGAGTGAGCTGACGTATGATCGGATCGCAAGTGGCGAAAATTATTGGAAAAAAAAAATCAAAAAAACATTTTTTAAATAGACCGGAAGTGGCGAGTGGCGAGTTAAAGTTGAAAGATCGAACCAGCCGAAAACGGGGAAAAAGGAAAGTTCCTCAAAACTCAGACCCCCGTCCCCGGACACTGTTGACGTGCAGGTGGCCGAGGAAGTGGGTACGGGTCGAGGTCAGAGAACTTCGGGGCAATGGAAGGATGTCCCTTGGTTCCAGCCGGCCACCACAGGTCTAAATAATGCAAGAGCGGTATCCAGGCCCGTCGGACCGTTGGTTCGATACTCTCAAAGAGTTGAACCCCCGAGTTATGGGCCAACACCTAATTGGAGGTCCTGGTCCAACGGTCCGGAGGCAGGACAGCCGTTGAGGGATTCACGGGAATTTCCGAACGGGCTAGGAAATTCTGCAATGGTAGAGGCTTGTTTCCATTGCCAGATGGTGGGACATAGAGCTGCGGCATGTCCTAGACGGCCATGTTTCACATGCCAGCAACCTGGGCATCGAGCCTCTCAGTGCCCGAATCGAAAATGCTTCGGGTGCCAGCAGACTGGACACCTAATATTAAATTGTCCTAACCGCGGGACTGGATTCCCTACTCCGTGGAGGGGGGCGTCAGGTCCTCCCCCTACGGTGGAGCGGTGTCAGGTATGCGGGGCGGAGGGGAATCCGTTCCAAACCTGCCCGACATGCGCTCCACTGCGACAAAAGTGGGGAAACGCGAGGGCCGGAGGGTGCAGGAACCCCGCATCCTCCCCGGCCGATCAACAGGGGTAGTTAGCGAGGAGCTGTTGGTGCCAGAAGAAGTTGAAGAGGGGATAGCGAGTGAAGCAAGTTATGAGGTGGTGAGAATAGCGAGTTCAAATGGTGTGAGACCCTCTCCGGAAGAACAAAACCAACAATATGAACGTAGAGTTCAGCAAACGGTAAAGTTATTGATGGGGAGGGGGACTAATAGGTTGGAGAGTAGAGAGATAGTGAGATGGGGTGAAGTGGAGGAAATAGCTGCCGTAGAAAGTCGTTGTTTTGTCGAGATCGAAATAGGCGGGTGTCCATTTGTTGCGATGCATGATAGCGGGGCAATGGTCTCCATTGTAGGTCCCCGGGTAGTGGAGAAATTCAAAGATCGACTTAAACCGACGAAATCAACAATGCGAAGTGTATCAGGGGAGGTAAGTCCGTTTCTGGGAGTGTTAGTTGTGCAGATGGAGATTGACGGTAATACCCAACAAGTCGAGTTTAGAGCTGCGGAAAGGTTCACCTCAGATATCATATTGGGGATGGATTTCGCGAGTGTGTTTGATTTAGATGTGCGACAGGGGCGAAGGCAGTGGCGAGTGTTTGAGGGTCCCTGGCATACCTTTATCGAAAGACCCACCGGGCAACCCACAATTCATGCGGAGTGCGCCGGAATTAGCGAGTTGGAAGATTATCAAGAGAAGAGGGTAGTCGAGTTAGTTGCGAGTATCTTGAGAGGGAGTGAGAAAACCGCCGGGCTAACTCCTCTAACGGAGCATCATATCAAAGTTGAGGAAGCGACACCGATTAAGCATCGACCACGTCGTATGTCCCCCATAATGTTGCAAAAAGCACAACAGGAGGTGAGAGAGTTAGCGTAGAAAGGGGTTATCGAAAGATCCTCAAGTGATTGGAGTAGCGCGCCGGTGATAGTGAAGAAAAGCGATGGGTCGATCCGGATGTGCATCGATTATCGGGATTTGAATGCAGTCACCCGAAAAGATGCATATCCGATTCCAAACATGGATTCGATCTTGGACAAATTGCGACGGGCTCGATATTTGTCAAAGATAGACCTAACGCAGGGATACTACCAAATTCCGGTGGATCCGGAAAGCCGGAAGTATACAGCTTTTGCGGTTCCAGGGTCGGGCCTGTGGCAATTCGTCCGGATGCCGTTTGGGTTGACGAATGCTCCGATGACGTTTCAACGCCTGGTTGACGCCCTATTCGGACCAGAATTCGAACAACACATTTTCGGATATCTGGATGATATCATAATTGCGACAGAGGATTTTGAGGAACATTTGCGGTGGTTGGAGTTGGTGTTGCGGAAGTTAGTCCAGGCGGGACTACAAATTAACGAGGAGAAGTCTGAGTTCGGGTGTTCGCGAGTTACCTATTTGGGTTTTGTGTTAGATAGTGAGGGGTTGCGACCAGATGTTAAGAAGTTAAAACCTATTATAGAGTATCCCGCTCCTCAAACGGTGAAACAATTACGTCGATTTTTGGGAATGGTAGTATGGTACTCTCGGTTCTTAGAGAAAGACGCTGAGACCAAAGTACCTCTCGTAAAGTTGTTGGGAAAAGGGCAGTCATGGAGTTGAGGAGATGAACAAGAGGAAGCGTTTCAGGTTTTAAAGAAACAGTTGATATCCGCCCCTGTGTTAGCTCGCCCGGATTTCAGTAAGCCTTTTACGATTCAATGCGACGCTAGCGGGGTAGCATTGGGGGCAGTACTGACCCAAGAGCATGAGGACGGGGAACATCCGATATTATTTGCGAGTAAGGTGTTAAGCTCTGCAGAAAGGAATTACTCCACGTCGGAACGTGAATGTCTAGCGGTATTATGGGCAATAAGGAAGTTGCGTCCATATGTAGAAGGATATGAATTCATGATAATTACGGACCATAAAGCTCTGACCTGGTTACAAACTCGTCCGGAACCCACTGGCCGCCTAGCCCGTTGGGCGCTGGAATTACAGCAATGGAACTGTAAGATGAAGCACCGCAAGGGGGCGTGGCACTGCGTTCCGGATGCGTTATCGCGTATGCAGGAACAGGATGACGAGAATATCGCAGCCTTTGAGAGTATAGAGGATGAGGCGTATATAACATTGCGAGATGAAGTTGTAGCGCACCCGACCAAGTACCAGGGTTGGCGAGTTGAAGGACATTTATTATACCGTTGGCGATGTTGCGAGTTACTGGATCCGATAGAGTGGGAAGAGGAAGGATGGAAGTTAGTTGTGCCTAAAGAATACCGGACTAGGGTAATGGACAAAGCCCACAGAGAGGTTTCCTCCGGTCACCTTGGAATGGAGAAAACGTACGATAGAGTGATCCGGGAATATTACTGGAAGGGTGTTTGGTATGACGTGTATAATTACGTCAAACTATGTGAGGAGTGCCAACGGTATAAGGTGTCCCAGTCGGGTCCACAGGGATTGATGGATTAACGAATCGTGCCGAGCAAATCGCAGAACAAATATCTGTTGGTATTCCAAGATTTATTTACCCGCTGGGTCGAATTAAAACCACTGCGTACGGCCGATGGATTGTGACAAAGTCACGATATTAATTAACAAAATGAAATTGTTGGAATATTAATTATATTTGGGCAAAAAACAATACGCGTCGTAAGAACTGCAAGTTCTCTCTCGGCAAGTGGGAGCGAGGCGGCGACGGCGTCTCCCATCGTGCGACAGAGAGGCGACGATCGGCTAGCTGACCACGCATGTGTGCATGTATACAAGCGCTACACACACTAGCGCGTTATATTACGCACCAAGTAACCATTCAAAATTTAAAGGAAATTAGCGAGAGAGGTTTCAAATTTAGTACGGTCGTGATAGCGAGAGTCGGAGGAAGACAGAGATTAATCGCGTTGAAAAAAAAAAGTTGACGGTTGAAATTTGATTGTGTGGTCGTGGTGTGGAGTGAGGTGAGGGTGCGAGAGAGGTAGACAGATAAAAAAAAATAGCGAGAAAGAGAGAGAGGAAGATAGGATAAGAAAGAAAAAAGAGAAGAAAAGAAAAGGTAAGGCGGCATAGCCGAAAGAGTAAGCAAATAATTATGCAATATTAAACATTTAATGATTCCGACCGGAAGTGGCGAGATAGAGAGGGGAGATACGTGTGAGATTTTTTTTTGGTTGTCTGTGGATAAGTGAGGTGACGTATGATCGGATCGGAAGTGGCGAAAATTAAATAAAAATCGAAAAACCATTTGTTTAATAAATAAACCGGAAGTGGCGAGAGAGGCACGGGAGATACGCGTGAGATATTTTTGGTTGTCTGTGGATGAGTGAGGTGACGTATGATCGGATCGGAAGTGGCGAAAATTATTGAAAAAAAAAAATTAAAAAAAACATTTTTTAAATAGACCGGAAGTGGCGAGTGGCGAGTTAAAGTTGAAAGATCGTTTTTTTTAATTCGTGAGTGGATTCGGAGAAATGAGAAACCGGAAGTGAGCGTGAGTGGCTGACTTGGGTCGCGAGAAAGTTTAGGAGAATAACGATCATACCAGTCCAGCGGAAACCGCATTTTTGGGTCGCGTCCAAAGATTGAAAATTGTGTGCAATTATAATAATTATGTATATGTATTTTTAAAATAAATAAAGAAAAATGCAACGTTACAAGTTTTCCAAACATATTTTCGTTATGAATACCTTTCAAAAACTGAAAACAGACGTGGACGGCTTCTGCGGGATTGTCGTACTGGTGAAATATCGTGTCATTTAAGCCACAAATGATTTTTGAACACTTTGCGCCTTTCCAAATAATACTACTCGAGGTGGTAATGGTGTCAACTTGTGATTTTTACATTCGTCTGTTAAAAATACATGTGAAGCTGCAATTTTATCACCGTAGTTCGTATCGTCGCCCACCTGTAAAATGCGAGCATATATACGTATATTGGATTTATTTCCTTTATCTGATTTCAGATTAAAAAATTTCTTAATAAAAAATGCTATATCTCGGCTAAAAATGAACGTTTTCGACTCAACCGTGGGGAATTTCAAACGGCAAACAGTGAGAAATGCGAAATTCCATGGTACGTAATTTTAGAATACATCCCAACAAAGTTATAGCTATTTAATTCGGATTTTTAGGCTTTTAAGATTTTTTTTGCTAAAAATTAGCAATATTCAAAACGTAATTACTTGGCCGAAAATTTAGATTTTTTTATCTGACTAGATAGCTACCGAAAAAGATACCGAACTTTGTACATTTTTAGAACGACTGCGTTAAAAATGCTACATAAAATACTGGAAAAACCGATTCTCTTATGAAAAAATTCGGGGTCGGGGGGCACATAACAAATTGGAAACTTCGGAAAATAAGAACCGCCCTAATACATAATTGCTTAAATAAAATGATGGAATTATCAACTTCGTAATGAACGGTTCGCAACCTCTATTTTGTGTTGCATCCCGAGTCAAAAAGTTCTTTAGAGCTTTGTCTTTTTTAATTTACTATGTGCAAACTCAATCAAATCATCTGGCACTTCCGGCCAAGTTTCGATTAATTTGTTACCGCGGAAAACGTCAGATTGCGTTTAGCTTCCGCGCTATTAAGATATTCACGGTATTCGCGAATTTGTCCCGTTCTTACTCATAATACGCGTGTGGGTGAATTGTGCCCCAGCAGCTACAATTTGGGATTAGGCGAATCGCAACCAAAAAGTAAGTACCGGCTTTAGTTGCCCGCTTCAGCGGCAACGTTTTATTCTCGCTCCTCCACCCCTCCGATCTCTCTCTCGGTCGCGGCGAGTCCCAGGCGAGGGACCAAGGACAGCGAGTCCATATAAAGTCGTTAATTCGGCGTGACGGAGTTTTGGGGCCTGTTACCCCAAAATCGTCAACCCCGTTTCCGGTAGAATAACGGAATTCGTGGAGCCCGTTGCTCCGTAACTTTGTTAGGGGTCCGTTGCCCCAAACTTTTATATTTTGTTAATTATTTTTTATAGTAAATAAACGCGTTTAATTGTGCTTTTTTTATACCGGAGCGTGATTTTACCAACCCCTTTGTTTCGTGTCGTACACGTTAAAAAACCTTAACGACCATCTCGTGTTCTCCGCTGTAGAGCCAGTCGGTGAACGAATTTTTCTCCGCGGGTTGCGTCTGCACCAGGACGTCGCGATCCCAACCGGTCGAAGGAGTCGGGAATTCATCCCGGAGCTCTGTTCGGAGCCGAAGTGTCGCTATTGCGCCCAAGGAGAATAAAAATCGTTACAACGTAATTTATATATGCACAATTTGAGAAGATACGGTCACTTTTCGAAAAAATGAAAATGAGCTCTTGTTTGTTACTATCGCGTCAATAGGAGTCCAGTTATTTGCAATTAAAAAAAATCTATCAATCTGGCTTTTTCAGATTGTTCAGTATATTTAAAACTACAAATTAGCTGAGCCGCATTTCGTTATTAAGGCGATGCTCTAGTGATCAGTCGATAAGGTAGAAATTAAGGCAGAACGTTTAAATTACGCTAAAGAATGTAATTAAAAAATGGTTGGATCGATATTTCAACATTCCAGTAAAAGTCCAGCATTTATAAACAATACATATGGCACGCTGAAAGTAAAAGTGAGTTATAAAAAAGATGGGAGCAAAAGTGTATTAACTTTTTCTGCGGGCAAAAACGAATTATACAAATCTGCGGACAAAAACGAGTTAAGATAGATCTCGTTAGAATGGGGCGGACTCGAACACTGGGGTAAAATGGGGCAGACATTGTAACTGATATTCTAGAGTACAGTTACACTTTAGTTTTACTTTCAGCGTGTCATATAATCTCCAAACAAATTTCAAAGAAATTAATTGAAAACTAACCAAGAGTTTTCAAAATAGCTGATTTTCCTTATTTTTTAAAACTCTCGATCAGTTTTCAGCCAATTACTTTGAAATTTATTGGAAGATTATATATAGTGTTTAGAAATGCTGGAATTATACTGGACTTTTGAAATATCGATGCAATCATTTTCAATTAACATTTTTTAGAGTAGATTACTAACTTATCGGCCAATAACTAGGGCATCACCTCAAGCTGTTAAAAGGAAGGTATTTGTTTCGTACACAAGTTTAACCTGCATTTTATATGTACATTTGATGTGAATTGCAAATAACAAATCTTCTCAAATCCAGATAAGTCATATATGTGTCCTACATGAAAAATTTTGAATAATTATTATTATGTAATCTTCATTTTTTAATTGTATGTTTAATTGGAAATGTTTGAAATTGAACCGAACCAAACCACATTCTATGTAATAAAAATGAGATTCTGCACAAATTAAAGTGAAGAAATTAAGAACAATTATAAATTCATAATTATTCATCGAATAGTTGTCAATAATATAGAATAATTCGTAATAAATATTATTAAATCCACATGAAATGTAAACAAAATTCAGGTTAAATTTGTACCTGAGTGTGATTTAACATCTGTCAAGTCATCAGAGCTGTTAGCAAGCTTCTTCAGTGGATTATCTGGTGTGTCAGTGATTTTGAAAGCATTTTCTGGATTAATTTTTAAATTGGATATGTTCAATAACTTAGGATGCTCAAAATACTCTAACTTCTGTTTTTTTAGCCATCTACTCGAGTAAAATATTGTCGAGGGTAATAGAATTGAGGCATATAGAGTGGATTTTCGGTGAATACACCCTGCGATATTTGATTATACATCTCCAAGCATCTTGATGATGGTTGCAATTGATTTGTTAGAGGTGGGTATAATGCAGATGAAGTATTATGATCGTTTTCTTTGTTCAAAACCGGTGATGCTATGTACGGAGAAGGAACTACTGCAGACGAAATGTGCACTGAAAATAGAAAGGTATTTAATGATATGTATCTACATTAGGAATGCAATAAAATGTGGTACTAATCGACCTGTCGGAAACCCAAAAAGTTTTGTTTTTCGTTTCACGTCTTCAATCTTAACGGATCTATTTGAACATTTTTAGAGATATTAAGAAGTTCATTTTGAAACGGCTTTTTCAGACACAATTTGTAATTTCTATCAAAATCCTACATTTTTAAATAATGTAATTAATGTCAAGGACATTGTTAGCGAAAAAGGCTGAACACAGTAATTTACTTAATTAATATTTCAATGATTTTGATAAAAATTAAAAATTCTGCCACGAGAAATTCAGTCGGAATAGTCTCCTCAACAATAATTTTCAAATCGATTCATTGAAAATCAAAGACCGGTGCAATTATAATTTGAAACAAGTTCATTTGTAGTAAAAATTGTATAGATGGCCAATTGGTTTTAAAATTGAAAAATTCTTTGGAATGATAATTTATTTTTGGATTATATAACTTTATACGGTTATTAGATGCTTCATTATATAAGTGATGTTTTCATAAACATAAACGTCGCTGTGACAACATGTTTATCGGGTAGTAAAAATGAATGAAAGAGTTGAAAAGATAGTAAAAGAAAAAACATTCAGGCCAAAATTCACGAAACTAACAGGTAAAGCTGAAGAAAATGTGAATATACATTTTATATGAACTTACCGTGAATATCTTTATAGATTGCAGCTTGCGTTGTTTTTAGGGAAACGACAATAATCAATAACTGACTATAATACACAACTATACACAACTGCGATAAATAACGTTTGACACGTATTCGAAGGGTGCAAGTGCCGTCAGAAAGGAGCGGTTTTCAGCTGAAAGGAGCGATTTTTAATGCGCACCTTCCGCGCGCAGGTTGCTTCGGCAGTCGTCGGCGGTCTGAGCTTGGGGCCCTCGGGAGGGGAGCGGAGCGAGAGGAAAATATATGGTCGGGCGCGCGAAAGTATTAAACAAATGACGGGGGGTTGAACTTTATCAGATACTTCAAAAATTAAAATCATGTATACTCGTCGTAGTCGAGTGGTACAAGCGCATGGGTTGAAGCGCAGCGCGTTATTTTTTTAGTTCGATTTCGATGTCGGGGATTTTTTTTTTTTTTTATTGTTCATTTACTCAACATTTGTAACGAAAATAATTTTTTACTTGTTTACTATTAGTTATTTTATTTACAAAAATGAATTGTGAAAATAAATTTTAAAAACATTATGTTTTTGCAGAATGACATTTGTAAGAATCGAATTCTCTGTAATATTAAAAAAATAAATGTACAATATTTTATTGTAATTTCCGAAATAATATACAAAAATTACGTCGTATATTAAATAAAAAATATAATAAAAAAGTTATTGTAGTTAATATAAGCTTGTAATTGATTATTTTTTATATGTTTCAAATATAATGTAGACCTTCCATCTAATTCCTAATATCGGGCGGTATCTTTATTTATATATACGGCAACAGTTTATATTGTATTTACGGTAAATGGAAACATCTTTTACAGAATACAGAGTAAACGAAAGTATCGTGGAAACAAATTTAGGAAACAAATATTTGGAATACTCGATTAATGTCATATTAAAATAAAAAGATGTTTTTTTACTTCTCCAATGAAATTGTACTAAATTACTAACTGCTTTTTTGAAATATTTCAATATTACTATACAATAATATTTTTATCCCGTTAGAAAACTTATATGATTCTATAGACATATTCGACGTATTGTCAGCCTTTATAGGTATTCAGCTTGTGCAAATAATTTTTTTGTTGACTGTTATATTAAGTTTTTAATTCAATTTAACAATAATGAATCTGTCGAAAAGAAGAAAATTCTATTCAACGTAGTTATCATACATATTTTTAATGTTATATAATTTTTTATTGTCGTTATAAAAAAGTGTATCACATTAAATATCGAAATCGGACACTTTTTTTCTTTATTAAGGCGTCATTTTGATACATATTGCATGACTGAATATATAATTATTCATACAATATAAAGTGCAGTTACCAAATGAAATGCATTGTTATAAATTAACACGTTCCATAAAACAATGTGAAAGTTATTTCAATATTTAAACTCTGTATAAACACTTTTATGTATTTCTTTGTAATGCTAAAGGAACGAAGAATGATATTTTGATTCAGATATTTTTATTTATTCAGAATTTAATGAAAATGTTTATAATAAATGTTGGAATGTTATATATTATTATAATGTCGTATATATTATTAGGATAGTATTGCAAATAGTTCTTTAAACTCTGCGGTGGCTGAGAAAAAGGAACTATCTAGACTTTTTGGAAAGATTGAAAAATTATACCTAAAACGATCGGATGGATTATTTACTAATACTGTATCGGATAGATCGAAATTTTGATTAAGTATCAGATTTTAAAAGGATTTAAAAAATAAAAATTGTGTGAATACAGTTTGTCAGAAAAAAAGGTAACACCAAAAAAGGTAGAAATGGTTGCAATATATAATAATAGTAAATTTATAACTTCAAAAGTTGTCGTTAAGCGTATTTTCATTTTACACTAGTTAAGAATATTCTAGAATGTGCCATTCAATTATAACCTGTCCTTTGCAGCGATTCTGAGAGGGCAGGACACAACCAAAAACAAAATAATAACAAAGGAAGTTAGATCAAAAAAACCTATGTATATTTTTGATTTTCTGAAAGTACAACAGTTCACACGGGTGGCCGCGCTCGGCCCGAAAGTTTACGAGGGTCCAAAATCACGCGACGGTAGAGTCTCTAAAAAAAATGACCGGAGACACAATGTGAGTCTAAATCGCGGGGGAGGGGGGGGGGCACAAAAGATGCATAGGGGACTTACGGCGTCGTCGAACCAGGATGTCGATCCAGGACTCGTCGGCGGACGGCTCGGGATGCTCTCCTCGATACTCTCCCTGGAGACGGCAGAAGGGTGGGTTGTCGTCGCACCAAAACTCTGTCCTCACTATATCCACACGAACAATTTCACCACGCAAATAGTCCAATCACGCAAGAACAATTTTCTCGCAGAACAAGTTCCTCACAAAATCGATCGGGGTCCGTTCCGTAACGCGTCCGAAAACGAAGTGACGAGTGGGGCCGATAGCGCTTGGTAGATGCGCGCGGGAACCGTACGCGCATCTCCAGTGACCAGGAGCGGAGAATCACCGGGGGGTGATACGGGGAATTAGAAAGCGGGGTCCGAACGGGGTTTTCCTCACCTAATCGCGGTGTTAGGGAAGTCCCCTCCGTCTTCGTCTCGGGCGGCTTACATGCTGCGATAGAGAGAGAGAGAGAGAGAGAGAGAGAGAGAGAGAGAGAGAGAGGCAGGCGTTATGTGACGCAATCGAATAAACAGCCACGCTGCCAGAATGCAGCTTTGCGGTGGCAAGAGCTGGACGGCTACTGCCGACTTAGTGGAGGCCAGTAAGGTCGCCATCCACGGGGGAAAGAAGGGGGATATGAGGCGTTTTTTTTAGCATGCTGGGCCTGAATGATGCAGGCGCGTAGCGACGAAAAGGGGGGAACGATACAGGCGCGTCAGAGAGGGGCGGTGTCCCTTCTCGACGGCCACGATGGCTCCTACCATCGGGTGGTACCTCCTGCGCTGCCGAGAGGGACAGCCAGGGGAAAGAGGGGCTCGGGCGTTTCGAGTGCTCGGAAGGTGGTGACGCTCCCGGCGAAACGCGCAACCGAGCAATGACGGTAATGCCGTTCAGGCGCTTTACCGGTGACTGACGGTCGGGTATCCGACTTCATGAAAACTGATAACAAACAATAAAAAAAAGGATTGAGGAAGGCGATCCTGAGCTCCGGGACACTTTCGACACGCGAGGGAACCGCGGCATCCACCGTGAAGGATCTGCCAAGGGGTCGATCGGTGACACCTTGTCACACAATAATTCTTTTCACTCTGACAACCGTAGTTGTAATTATTCAATTTTATTACCATAATTTTTTGCTTTTCACAAATGCATAAAGGGACAATTAAACGGTAAAACATTGGCAGATTTGAGGTTGAATACTCTACAACATATTTAACTATCGGAAAATAGTAAAGGGGCCATATTATTGTCTTGTTTACTGTATAAATGGTTGACGCCCAAATGTGCAATTTCTTCATGAAGTTTGACCCTGATAGAAAATTCATTTTTGACATGATATTTGTCACTTTTAGATGTATGGTAATGCCATTGCCCATAATAAAATTCGATAAATTAAAAACAAAAGCGAAATTTCACGCTTAAAAAGAACATGTATAACTTTTCGATTTCAACATTTGTAAAGAGCTAATTTTGGGCAATAAGAAATTACTTGATAATTTTACTTCGTGGGGTTTAAATAGATAAATTAAATGTAGTATCGTACTCCATGAAACCACTTTGTGTATTTGAGCGTTAAAGTAGGTTTTTCAGTAGTCATTTAAGTAGGTTTTTTCTCTCTGTGCATAAAATAACTTTGAAATTGACTTGAAATATAATAATAAATAATTGGAGTTACTGACTACTCAGCTTTCTTTCATCTTATACAGTGATATCTTAGATAATATATACATATATAGAAGGATTTATAGAGTAATGCAAATATTTTCTTCCTAACGTGCACTCTGTGTTAAGATTTTAATATTTTTTTTAAAATGATGTTTCTATTCAACGTAATTATCACAAATATTTTTAATGTGATACACTTTTTTATAATGACAATAAAAAATTATATCACATTAAAAATATGTATGATAACTACGTTGAATAGAATTTTCTTCTTTTCGACAGATTCATTATTGTTGAATTGAATTAAAAACTTAATATAACAATCAACAAAAAAATTATTTACACAAGCTGAATACCTATAAAGGCTGACAATACGTCGAATATGTCTATAGAATCATTGAGCTTATGTAATAATTTTTTTGTTAACTTTAATTCCATTTTTAATTCAATTTGACAATAATGAATCTATTGAATTCATTTAATAATAATATATTAAAATCGATATTGTGATCAAGAATTAAACGAATATCGGCAACATTCCCTTTTACAAATAATCTTTCTAAAAAAGATATCTTCATTCCGGTAAAATAGTAAATCCTAATTGTATTATATTTAACATATAACATATACACTATAAATAACATATAGTTTTAATTTGTGTATTAAAGCGATGGTGTCGATCATATAAGCGTATATATATATATATATATATATATATATTCTAATAATTTCTTTCCTAACATGAATATTTGTTTTTGCCAATTTCTCAATTCCAATTTTGCCTTTACTTAAATGTTATGGAAAAATCAGTATATAACTTATTCTTAAAATTTGCAATTGCAACAAATATTTTATTAATTCAGAAATTTGTTAATACAACCTATTTATTAATAAACCTTTGGATTTTGCGAACGTTTCTTTACTATTTTGTTATAAATATAGTAAACTAAATGTATTGTATATTGTTATAAAAGGAAAAATCAGATTTAAACCATTTTTTAACGAAATGATTATTACGAATTAATTATCACCTTTTCTAGTCGGGAATGAAATTGGACAATTTGTTGATAAATAAAAGACAATATACCCAGTCTTGTGCCAAACATGTGGTTTTTTATAGGTCAATGAAAATCAGTATCTGAAACATAATGTACTAATTTTCGATATCTTAATCGGTGTATTACAATATTATTAGTATAATATATTTATTTAATTAATTAATACGTAAAAGAAAACCCATAGCTATAAATAATAGCATAATGTAGGCAAAACAAAGTAAATAATGAATGACGAATAACCATCTTGCTGAATGATACGTTCTTGAAATCAATTTAATTAAAAGTAAGTAAAATTGTCGTGAAAGGGTTTAAATGTTTTAAAAAATATTGGTGAAAATGTATAACTAATTTAAATAAGATTTTACACTATACAGATATACTGATTTACAGAATGCTGTTAGTGTAATCATATAAGTTTTTTAACGGGATAAAAATATTATTGTATAGTAATATTGAAATATTTCAAAAAAGCCGTTAGTAATTTAGTACAATTTCATTGGAGAAGTAAAAAAACATCTTTTTATTTTAATATGACATTAATCGAGTATTCCAAATATTTGTTTCCTAAATTTGTTTCCACGATACTTTCGTTTACTCTGTATTCTGTAAAAGATGTTTCCATTTACCGTAAATGCAATATAAACTGTTGCCGTATATATAAATAAAGATACCGCCCGATATTAGGAATTAGATGGAAGGTCTACATTATATTTGAAACATATAAAAAATAATCAATTACAAGCTTATATTAACTACAATAACTTTTTTAGAAAAAATGTACGACTTGTAATTTTTGTATATTATTTCGGAAATTACAATAAAATATTGTACATTTATTTTTTTTAATATTACAGAGAATTCGATTCTTACAAATGTCATTCTGCAAAAACATATTGTTTAATGTTTTTAAAATTTATTTTCACAATTCATTTTTGTAAATAAAATAACTAATAGTAAACAAGTAAAAAATTATTTTCGTTACAAATGTTGAGTAAATGAACAATAAAAAAAAAAAAAAAAAAACATCCCCGACATCGAAATCGAACTAAAAAAATAACGCGCTGCGCTTCAACCCATGCGCTGGTACCACTCGACTACGACGAGTATACATGATTTTAATTTTGGAAGTATCTGATAAAGTTCAACCCCCCGTCATTTGTTTAATACTTTCGCGCACCCGACCATATATTTTCCTCTCGCTCCGCTCCCCTCCCGAGGGCCCCAAGCTCAGACCGCCGACGACTGCCGAAGCAACCTGCGCGCGGAAGGTGCGCATTAAAAATCGCTCCTTTCAGCTGAAAACCGCTCCTTTCTGACGGCATCGATGTGCAACAGACGAGTGTGCACCCACGTGTGTACTTTGGCGCCGAATCTTCTGCAGAACACTGGTCACCGGAACTAGTTCGTCGTCACGCTCGGCTTTCCGAGGCGTTACGACCGGAACCGACGGCAACGCTCAACGCATCGGCACCCAAAGCCTCACGCCAAAGCCGACCAAGGCGCGACGTCCAGAAGCGAGTCCCAGACAACTCGTCTCGGCTTTACGAGACGCTGCGTTTGGAGAGTCCCTTACGGTACGTTCGAAATCCAAGGCGAGGCGTAGCGCCTCGGCACCCAAGGCGTCAGGCACGGACCGGCTGACACGTAGCGTTCGGACATGAGGTCTCGACGTCACGTTAAGGGCCCTCGAGCGTGCCGAGGCGCTCGCCACCTATGACGTCAGAGGCGAGGACAAAGGCGAGAAAATTTTGCGCTGATCTTTAAGACTTATAAGAGGCTTTTCAGATAATTTTTTTTTACTGAAATATTTCTTATTGCATTCACCACCGAGTGAGTGATTTTGGAGAAATTATGATGCTGGGAAAGTCGTAAAAATACGTCGAAAAGTTCGGTATTGAGTAGTAGGTTATGAAGCCTGTCAAGGGACTTAGAATTTTTCTAGCAAAGCTGAAATGAAATAATGGCAATTATGCGAATTTATTGAAACACCGAGAAATTAAAAAAAAACAGACAATTGTGTAACGAAGCAGTAAAGGTATGTGACAATTACAATCAAATATTTGCAAAAACTGTGCTATACGTGATAATTATTGCTATAATTATTTAAAATGACAGAAAAATATTATTTTTATACTCAATGAATCATTTTACGAAGAGGTTTTTTCTTCGTAAATAATATGTAAAAAAAGAAATTTTGTAATCCACAAATTTAATTTTACAATACTTATTGCAAAGAAAACTTCAAAAAGATATTAGCTAAGTATTTTTATATGAATAATTTCTTTTTATTGCAAATACATAGTGTCTAATAATATAAATTTTCTTATCCACAAATTGAATTCAAATAAATTATTTGGTATTTGTAGGTGGAGTAATTTTTTAATCAATTCTTTTGTAAATAGATGTAGAAATGAATCATCTGAAATGATTTTTATTTTACAAATCTCTTGAAATTATTTTTTGTGGACTAAATTTTTTTTTTGTAAATAAATGTAAAAATAGAAATTATCTAAAATGATTTTTATTCTATAAAGATCTTGAAATTATTTTTTCTAAATAAATTTTTTTCTTTTCGTAAATGAATGTAAATATTGAAATTATAAAAAATGATTTCTATTTTATAAATATTTTTTGTAAATAAACTTTTTCCTTTTCGTAAATGAATGTAAATATTGAAATTATGAGAAATTGTTTCTATTTTGTAAATATTTTTATTTCATACTTATTTTTTTATAATCATTTTTATTTTTGTAAATAAATATAACAATCTATATATAGAAAATGTATCCAAAATAATTTCATATGTTCTTGAAATTGTTTTATATATTTTTTTGAAAATTTTATTTATAATTTACCTGTTTTCCCTTGTTGATTGCTGGAACACCTGGCACATGTAACAAATAAGAACGAGCCGACAAACGAAAGAAAAATGCGGAAAACACGATAAGTAAAATTTATTATTTCTCATTTTATCATTAATTTTTTTTATTTTATTTTTAATTTTCTTAAATTTTTTTATATTTTTTTTTTGTTTTTATTTATACCATAAAATATTTATTATTTGTACAGAAGTTTCCTTAGAATAATATTACTCAGTTACATCTCTTTCTCCAAAATGCGGTGGCTTCCAGGCCCTTCTGAATAAAGAGGCCATGTCGGCCATATACACGTCCCTCCGCCGTCTTTCGCTGAACCATGCCTCTTTTCTGCCACCACGCCATTTCCCGAGATTCTGCTGTTTCTGGAAAAAAATACAATATTTATTATCAGATTGATATAATTATGATATAATTATAGTTATATAATTGATAGCTAACCTAATTCGCCGCGTTGTCAGATGTAGGCTGACTGCGCTGTGAATTAGGTTAGATAATTGAACCAGTGACTCTCCCTCATCATTTTCGACGCTATTAGTTTACGTTAGTGGTAGTGTAATCAGCTACTAGAGCTATTTGTTTACGAATGATGACCATTCACAAACTTACAGTAACCTCAAATGGCTGATAATGCTGCCACTTGTAGCAAAGACTTCAAAACCAAAAAATTATAAGCAACTTGTTATCTAAACAAGTTACTAAATACTCAAAATTTTGAAAGGGTGACTCTACATTTCATGTCTGTTGACTTACAAGCACCAAAGAAAAACAAATCAAAGCAATAGTGTGCATGTTGATTCCCAAATGACATACAATGAGAATAATTAAAGGAGGTTATTAATTTTCATTTTTGTCTATCAAAACACATATTTTTTTATTTGTTTTTCTTTTTTTTTCTTTAATTATTAATTAACGGGCGGAATCGCCCTTTTACTTAATTTTTGCCATATATTTATTATTCGTAAGATTTTGCGAGCTGCAGATCGACTTATGAAGATGGCGCCATACTTCATATTTGTGTATGAAATGTAGGACTGCAGAAACCTACACCAAGTACAGCAGCGGTCATGAGTCGATTTCCGCCAGATAAACAATATTTTCGAAACGTAAACAAACAACGTGGCTCGTCTTACCAACAGCGAGCTGCTGCTTGAAAACGAAATCGAAAAATTGTTTACCGGACGGGGATCGAACTCACGACCTACGACCACGTAGTGCAGTGCGTTAACCGCCTGAGCCACGAATCCGATACTTTCTTTGGCAAAATTTTTGAAAAAGCGTGAATTAAAATTCGCCAGAGTCGCGCTATTTCGAAATTTTAGCAACAAATTTTTTTTAAATTAGTGTTTACATTTTTTGTCTGCTTGGCCGTCTCCTCGTCCCCTCGTCCGCGAACTCCCTCGGGTTCACCGCTGTTGGCAGGAACGTCGGCGGGTCGTAACCGATGGCGTGATCGATTAAGATTAAACGACAATAGCGGAACACATAAATATAACTATAACTAGTTAATATTAAAAAATATATTATAGACTAGCTAGATGATAATTATTGTAACAAATTGAGATGTAGGAAATAATATAGGCTGTTTAGAATTACGGTGCAACGAAACACCGTGCATCCAGTCTCGTGTTTCAGATGTGAGACCACACTGAGAATAGGTTAGGAAGTCAGTCGTTTCACATGTTACGCAGGCGCAGTCCTATAGCCTTGAGGCAACGGACGCGCAACTTTTGGCACGGCTGCTGTGCCAAATCAAATGACAATTATTGCACGACACATGCGATATGACCGCTGACTAAAACACAGAACATCAGACGCGCCATATGAAATTGGAACTGTTTTGACACTCTGATAGAAAAAAGTAAGACGTTAGTAAGCATTTTCAACAAACGTGACAGTTTTTGTACGAAGAAGCTATACAATTCGGTACAATATTGCAATGCTTAAATACTTTAACCAACTCAAAATCTTTATACACGAAAAAAGATTTAATACATATATAAAGAACTCTTAATTTATTTCAAATGCGTATAAAACCTCTTCTTGATATCGATAATAAGATTACAAATTATAACTTTTTAGATCATAATTCTTATAGTAAAAATGGAACAATCAATAAACAAAGATCTAATGCATTTTACTCAGTGACAAAAGATTTAATATAAGAATCTTTATGCGAATGAGATTTACTATATTAGTGGTCGATAAGGAACTTTTATATCTAAATATTCATTGTCGATGTTTTATTTCAAAATTTATGAAACCCCTCCTTTCTACCACTAATGAGACTATTAATTATAAATTTATACATCATAATTCTTACAGTACAAATTAAACATTTAATAAACAATGATGTAATTTACTCAGCGACTAAAGAATATAAAAATATTTGTACGAAGGAAGTTTTAGTATATTAGTGTTCGACAAAGAACTTTTATATCTAAATTTTCATTGTCGGTGGTTTATTTCAAAATTTATGAAACCCCTTCTTTTTACCACTAATGAGACTATTAATTATAAATGTATACATTGTGACGAAGTCACCAATCTACCCCGTTGCCAATCGAATGAGATCGGTCTTGAGGTAGAGCATCGTTTCCTTTTATGAACATTTTTTTTGACAAGCAGTCGCACGGCTTTACCGACCACCTATACTCGTATAAGCGCCTATCCGTGTGCGATTCCTTCCGCCACGTTCGCAGCGCACGTGTTTTTTTTTCTTCTTACGGGAAAGTGCTTGCGTAATTTTGCGTAATTTTGCGTTTTTCGCTTGTCGCGCTCAAGAAATGTGTAACTAATATTTGAATATATTGATTTGGATTCTGAATTAGCGTCAAAAAATTATTTTAGATCCCCTTCCTTTTTCTAATAAGAAGAGGGTCATAAATGGCATCCCTGGTGGGGAAATCAAAATTGTGATTTTCCTAAAAATGAAAATTTAATAAAATAGAATCTCGCGTTACCCCCACCCTAGAAACGGGATTAATTAAACCATTTCTTTTTGCGCTCCGGGGAATCGTCTATTTATTTTTTTTTTTTTTTTGGGTGGTGTCTGCTTAATTTGTCTGCTTAAGGAGAATCCAGCAACAATATTTGAAACCTCTCCCTCTTAGCATGAATGCGGGTTCAGAATCAAGGGCGAGTAAAAAATGATGACCACCTTGATGTATCGCACTAACACACTTTAATTCAAACTTTTCTTCGTACACTAATGCGCGTCGAGAATATGCGCGTAATTAACACAGCGTGGGCCGAATATAAATGTCCAAATCAATCTTGGATTGCGGGTTAATGCCGTGATTTTTTGCGTGAACTGTTCCGTCGCGAAAATCGAGCACATTGAGCACGTGCGGTCACGAGAGAACTGAGAGCGTTGCGGAAATCGTGCCCGAATAGCCTCAATCGGAAGTTAACGGTGCTCCCCGCGGAACCCGCGCTTATCAAATTTAAAGCGCACTTTACCGCGAATTACAAACTATTTGCAAAAGTACGGAACATCGGTAGTACAGACTACGGAGCGCACTCGACGAAGTTCGGCGCGATACGCAATAGATGGCGTTGTATGTTCAACCCTCGCAAATCGTCGGCGTTGCACATACGAACGCACGCATACGCAGACAGTGTGTGACGGAAAAAACCCCCCCACCTATCCCCTCCTATCTAGTGAATTGCGTTCACTGGATCATTTTGCTTTCTTTTTTGTTTTTTTTTTTGTTTTTTTGTTTCTCTGCGTGAGTAATGGATACCACCAGTCCGAGTCGCGGACGGATCATTAGTCTCCCTTACTGGCTTAGTAACCCTCCGAATCACCCTTGACGAACAAATAGAGAACTTGGAGATCCGAGTCGCGCCCCTCGATTACACATGCGTACTTGGCATGGACTTTTTGCGTCTATTTGGAGTAAAGCTCGACACGGAAAACGGAACGTGGACTAGTGGTAGCGGGAAAACCAGAGCATTAGAAGAAAAAGAGCACATGCCTCGTACGATTGCGTAGGATTGATCGCCCCGTCCCAAGAAGCTCACCCCCGTTTAAAACGGCTTCTAAATCGTTTATATACCCCCTATCCCGCCGTACCATGCACAACCCAACCCGGTCGAACGAGTCAACCGAACTCTCAAAACGATGATGAGTGCCGTCGTATCGCATGACCATCGTGACTGGGACGTGCATCTTCCCGAATTAGCGTTTGCCATGAACACGGCTGTTCAATCTTCCACACAAATAACCCCCGCGTTCCTGAATTATGGTCGTAACCCGATCCCCATGAGAAACCTTCGCAAAGATATTCCCCCTCCCCCCTTTCCACTAATCCTGAATTTTGGTGCGACCGCATGAAACGATTACCCCTCATTCATGACTGGGTACATCGCAACCTGTAGCGGCCTGCGACACGCCAGGCTCAGTACTACAACCGCAACCGTCGTGAAGTAGAATACAGAGTCGGCGACCTTGTCATGCGCCGCGTGCGTTTTCTCTCCTCTAGTGCCCAGAAATTCGCCGCGAAGCTCGCGCCAAAATTCAGCGGTCCCCAGCGAATTCTTCGAATTATCTCCCCAGTAGTCTACGAACTGGATGACCCAGACAGCCGTAGACACCCAAGAGCCCATATCAAAGACTTAAAAGCCTACCACGCTCCGGATGATGAGTCCCCTCCATATAGCTCCGAAAACGTAACGGACCCCGTAGATCTCGAACCCGTGCGACGCAACAGTGAACCCCCTTGCCCAACAGCCCCTACACCCCCCACAGAACCCCATGCGCCCCAAGAGCGTGTCGCCCCATGTCGCCGTGGTCGACCCCCAAAACACTTACGCAATAATCCCCCACCATCCCCGACGGAGAACAGTTGGAGACCCGAAATGGCTAGGGAATCTCAAAAGGAGGACCTACCCGAACTAACAAATCGTCGTGGACGCCCACGAAAACCTCCGGGACCGCGAGTAAAAATCGCCCCGGGGCCAATGGTTGAGCGGCGACCGGGCCTAAGGCCAGGCCGAAATTGAGAATTATCACACTGATACCTGGAACAAAAACGGCCGCTTTCATGTCGGCCAGTCACCATACGTGGAAATGCAAGCGTGGTTAATAACAATCAATACAGACTTCACCCCAACCCCAGACACATGTTAAGTACTGTATCCCTTTCTGTTACAGACCAAGACAACATGGACAAGGAGAGGAAAACGAAGTGGACACGCCTTCCCTTACGGGTAGTATGCCCGTTGAGGACAGGCAGAACCCTAACCCCCCCTCCATCACCTCCTGTCCCTCTCCTCAAACTGGAGTCCGTCACCCACTTCCCCCCGCTTCCATCGCTATCACCCCAACCCTCCCCGGGAGTTGAAGTCCCCGTCCCCGTAGAAGAGACGCCTGTCTCTCCGGGAGTGAGGTCAACCACTCCAACGGTGGAGGACAGCCCCTCCCCGGGCGCGAATGCAACCATCCCCGTGGACGAGACCCCTGTCTCCCCGGGAAAGGAGGTATCCGCTTCGACGGTGGAGGTTGCCCTACTCCCGGAAGGGGCCGAAGCCCCCTCGACGGTGGGCACCTCTGTCTCCCCGGTGGTAGGCGAAGGCACCCTGACGGTAGAGACCCTTCCCCCTCCCCCGGGAGTCGGCAGCGCCACTCCAACGGTAGACTACCCCCTGTCCCCAATACCGGGTGAGGTCACCCCCATGGAGGTATCATCTGCCTACCCGGAGGCCGGCGAAGATGCCTCCATGGACGAGGCACCAGAGGATTGGGGGATTGCGGACGCAGCCCCCTTAGGAGAAGCCCTGGCCCCTCGCAGAATGGAGTACGCCACTCCCTACATTGGAGACCCCAGTGCCCCCGAATCACCCAGGCCTACGGCCGTTGGAGCTGGGTGGTCGGCGCTTCCGAGATTCGTCCCCAGGACTCCGCTGCGTCGGCCCCATCTCACGGCGGGAGAGGCCCTACGTCCGTTCAAGGAGACCCTCGGAACGAGTTCTTCAGGTCCGACCACCTCCAGCCCTCCCCGCCCTCAGCTCTCCTACCAGGAGTACTGCGAGTGGCGGTGGGGGTTGGAGCGTGAGAGAGGGATACTGGCGAGGGGACCCGAAGACATCCCAAATCCCCTACCCCAAGCCCCACCACCGGCCCGATATTTCCCCTACCCCCCTACCTCGAGGTGTAGAGCCCAATCTCCCCTTGAGTTCGTGCGGTCCACACCACCCGACTCGGTGAACTCCAGCCTGTCGCACACCCCCTACATCTCATCTCCCGCTAGACCATACCCTGCCCCCCCCCCCTTCAAATTTAAGTATACTGGGCAATTACGTCAAGATTCGGACTCTAGTGTGACAATTCGTACATTCCAATCAAGGATGAACTCAAGTCAGGCCCGGGGGTTTGTGACGAAGTCACCAATCTACCCCGTTGCCAATCGAATGAGATCGGTCTTGAGATAGAGCATCGTTTCCTTTTATGAACATTTTTTTTATTACCCCTTTTTCTAATCCCAAAATTACCTTTAATTTGTACCCGTCGACTTGCCGATCAAGCAGTCGCACGGCTTTACCGACCACCTATACTCGTATAAGCGCCTATCCGTGTGCGATTCCTTCCGCCACGTTCGCAGCGCACGAGTCCCCATCTCCATTCCCCCTCTACAGGGCAGGCCTCCGCCAGCCGCTCTCGACGCTTGAACGTCGTGCCCGCGGCGCGCATCGAGCTTCCCCACTTTTCCCCTCTTCTCGCAGTCCCCTAGCTGGTGGACTATAAAAAAGGAATGGATGCCGCACCGCCACTCTTCGGCGTGCGCCTAACAAGGATGCCGAGAGGAGCACCTTTCCTCTCGTTCAGCGTCCAAGCGGACGAGCGCCACCGGGAGTCGCTTTCCAGTGCGCGTAAAACCATGTAATACTGTCTCTCTCTTACGCACGAAGTGGCCACTTCCATTCGTTGCGTCATCCCCGACTTTAGTCGAAGATTTTCGGGCGACATCAGTTTGTCTCTCTCAACGCCCGAGGATCCGCATATCGCCCTCTGCGTTTTGATATGGAAACCCTGTGACGAGGCGAAAACAGTGCTTCGTAGCTTTCTCGATTTCCCCCTTCCGCCTTCCCTTCCTTCTATAATGCGACCGCACTTATGTCGCATCCTTTATTAACTCGCGCGATTGATATGCGCTGTCCCGCTTCCCCTTTCTTATACCCCCAGTCCCCGATGCTTCTACCCCTCGGCACCAGGTAGCGCGACGGCGCCTTGATCGCCAGCTCCGGTGAGGCGTCGCGCACATTCCGTTTTTCGACAGCATTGTACCGAGTCGTTTGCGTATCCACTGTCGTTTTGAAATCGGTTTCGGACGAAAGTTTTGCGAGTCGCGTGGCGAAACCTAGCGCACCCCAGTGCATTCCGGTGGACGTTGTGAAAAGTAAACCAGGAGGTACCACAGCGAGGTGACGACCCCGGCAACCACCGTGAGGGGGACCTCTGCCTTGCGGCATCCCCTACTGGACCAAGGCTGAAGGACCCCGACGCCCTAGGTGACATCTCCAGGGTGCTGATTTCCTCGACACCACCTCGGAGGACGCCGTCGTGTCTCCGGATCACTTACTCAATTCCAGAAATCGTCGCCACGTAAGTCTCAACCTACACATTTGGGAACGTCTTCTCCGCGGCATTTCCCTTTGCGAACGTGCGTTTTTACATCCTATCGGGATGGCATGTCATTGTAAAAAAAATCGCCGTTGCGCGGTCAGAACCCACGCGTTTTAATCGTATCGCGTCAATTTTAGTTTTTTTTCTTCTTACGGGAAAGTGCTTGCGTAACTTTGCGTAATTTTACGTTTTTCGCTTGTCGCGCTCAAGAAATGGTGTAACTAATATTTGAATATATTGATTTGGATTCTGAATTAGCGTCAAAAAATTATTTTAGATCCCCTTCCTTTTTCTAATAAGAAGAGTGTCATAACATCATAATTCTTATAGTACAAATTAAACATTTAATAAACAATGATGTAATTTACTCAGCGACTAAAGAATATAAAAATATCAAAAATATTCATACGAAGTTTTAGTATATTAGTGTTCTACAAAGAACATTTATGTCGAAATATTCATTGTCGATAGTTTATTTCATATTAATAAAGCCCCTTCTTCTAACCAATAATGAGACTATTAATTATGACTTTTCAGATCATAATTCTTACAGTAGAAATTAAGCATTCAATAAACGATGATATAATTTACTCAGCGACTAAAGTCTTAGTATAAAAATGTTTATACGAAGGAAATTTTAGTATATTAGTGTTTGACAAAGAACATTTATGTGTAAATATTCATTATCGATAGTTTATTTCAGATTTATGAAACCCCTTCTTCCAACCAATAATGAGACTAATAATTATAACTTTTCATGTCATAATTCTTGCAGTAGAAACTAAGCATTCAATAAACAATGATATAATTTACTCAGCGACTAGAGACTTAATATAGAAACGTTTATACGAAGGAAGTATTATTTCACGTGTGTTTGATAACGAACTTTTATAACTAAATATTCTTCATCGCTGATGTTTTTCAACCTTATATGAAACATTTTTTTCTAGCAATATACTATTTAATATATATTTTTAACTCTATAAATCTTATAATAGAAATTAAATATATTTATGTATATTTATTTATGAATATATTCATCAAACAGAGATTGAATGTATTTACCCGTCGAACTTTGTCTCTGCATGAATCGAATTCTACTTTAACATTTTCTGTTTAGAGCCTGTTAAGGGAAAAGGAGGGGTAGAATTAAACATTAAATTTCTGGTATATGAAGAATGAAATCATGTCTATAACACAAATAACTTTATTACATGAGTAGCAACAAATTTTACATGATTTATAATCTAAACTTCGGAACAATGTAACGGCTATTATTTTGTATAGTACATACCACAGACGGTATTGCAGGCAAATCTGAGTATCTCACCAATTTATTTCCCATGCTGTTTATTGTTGTTACATATGCGTGTAAATGATAATCAAAACTAATTTCTTCAAAAATATTTAAGTAGAAATAAATTTGTTTATCTACGAAAATTATGTCTACAATTTCGCCAAATTCTATTTCACTTTTCTGCATATTCAGAACTAAGAACAATCCAGTTTTATACGAAAAGTTGCATATTTGCACTTCATTATAGTACCTGCATTTATCATCAATATTTTTGTCGGAAAAATAAGACCTACTTTTACCCGTATCTTGAACCCCAAATTTTATTTCTTCTTCAAACTTTAAGCAATGCATCATTTCGCAAAATTTCAGTACCTGTTTAATTGCAATTGTTTTTAATAAACCGAACTACAACTAGACAGCGCATTAGACTTCAGTAAACGATGATAAGACTCGAAATGCACGCTCCAAAACTTTACGACTGGTCCATTGTTTATTAAAATTGTTGGATAACGTGTTAAGAAGTTGAATTTAGGTTTCAAATGTCCGTATAAAGTTTTGTACAGTTCGTTATGATTTTGTGTAAGTGTCATTAACATTTCAATGTCCTCACGAATGAATTTTGGCGACATTAAAATGTCTACAGTTTGCCTTAGATATATAAAAAGTTCCCAGTGCACGTCGGATTCTGGTATTAAATCTCCCACAATTAAGCTCAAATATCTCATTAAACATAGCATTTCTGCTGCAGATAACGTTAATGTGTGGAGGTATGTTGGAATTATCGACACCGTAGTTAAAATTTTGAATTCGAATATTTAATTGTTGGAGAGTGAAATATTCTTTTGAGAAAATAAACGTATTCAAAATTGGTCTAAAACATACCAGCAAACACCTTTCAACACATCATGCATCATATCTACAGTCTCGTTTTCAACAATGTGAAAGCCGTGTACTTTATTAAATACGCAATCTTCTTTGATTCCTGTTTTACTTTTGTCTGCCTTTTCGACATCTTCAGAATAATTACGTTTATTTCTAAGTTTGCATTCATCTTCAGCAGTCAATTCCGTGCATTCTTCTGACGAAGCTTGACAAATTCTACAAAAAACGTTTCTCATAAAAGACTCAACGAAACCGCATATTCAATTAAACCCCAAATTGTCACCCGCAAGTAAAATTAATTGAAATTTAATTCGCTTCGTTGAATTTCCGATGTTAATTTCAATGCCTTCATCATGCAGAAAAGTTAGTTCATTAATGAGACTATTGAAAATTTGTTCATTTGTGCTGTTTTTTTTCCTCGGAATAAAAAATGTTTACAAAAATAATACTATTAAGACGTGAAGCAATTTCAGGAGGTAAGCAAGCGAGCAATGCATAAACGGCGCCAAATTTATTGACTCCAGAATGGCTTCCTAAGGCATTTCCAGCCTCCATATCATCAAAAAATATATACAGTGGCAGAATAAGATCTTTGACGACATTCGTGGAATACTTTGTTTTCCACAAATTTGGCTGCATAATATTTGTAATCACATTAGATTGCTTCGAAAGTTTTTCAATATATTCGGTTATCTTATTAAATAATCCAGGTATTTCTAGAAACAGTTTTAAACTTTCACGTAATGGAATTTGCACACCCCACGTACAATGGGGTACTAAAATCTCTTCATTATCTATTATCGTGTCTGTATAAGTTCTTCCAATTGCAAATTGTTGGCATTCAATGAAACCTCTACTTTTCAAAATTGTAAAACGTTTCACCTCGGTGTCAACAGCTTCAAAAACTCTAGAATGTGTTTCAAAACATTCATTAATTTGTCGAAGAGATTCATCACAAATTTTCTCTTGATGCAGAATTTTCATAATGTCACTTTTCAAAGATGGAAGGGAAGCTTCTTTGGTAAACTTTTGAAGATAGTTTACAACATCCTGAACTATCTTCCTTGGCAGTCCTGGATCTCCATATAAAGATAATATTAATCCTAATATTTTATTAAATACTAGAAAATGTTCCATTTTTCTCTTCGATAATAATTACTTCAATATCAACAACTGCAGGGAGTTTACGCTATGCTTCATTTACACAACTTAACTATACTTAAACTTGCAGTTTATTTAATTCTGTTACAAATTCAGTGACGAAGGAACGGCATTGTTTAAAAGAAAGATTGTAAATAGCCTTGTTAAAAAAACTGCTAATAAATTGTTGCCACGAAAGTGCATTTAGAGAACTTAAAAAGAAAGATGCCAGTCTAGCGAACCACGAGTAACGCGCATCTCCATCGCTTCCTTGAATGCCAGATTTCTTCTGTAGATTTTCCCAGAGTGGTGATGAATGAAACATACGAATTTCTTATTTTATTGTTTATTATAATCAAAATCAGCTCTAACCGATATAGTTTCGCGTGTATACAAAAAAATGGTTTGCGTGTGTTCAAAGCTCTCGCTCGGTGCGGAGTCGAAACGGAACTGAACTGGTGCGGTGAGCGCCTCAAGAAAGCAACGCTCGAGAGGACACACCGTAAATCAAGCGCACAACTCTAGTGTTTCCAAATTAGAAAAAAATAAGTTTCAAAATTATAAATTTAAATGTTTCATAAACTAATTAACGCTACTTACGTTAACATACCGCCCGCCGTGTTACATTGGTAACGCAATTCAGTCGATTATTTAAATGACTTTGAACAATTAAAGCAGACATTTTGCTTATCGGAAATTACATAACACTTAAATATCTACTGGTAACTTACATAGTTTATGAATGGGCCGGATTAATTCCGACTGAGCCGTTTTTAGCCTACAAACTCGCACTAAACCATCTCGACCAGAGAAAATTTGCAACACTCTGCCCATGGGCCAATGACATGGCGCACAATTTTCTTGTTTAATCAGAACTAAATTCCCAACTGATAAATCGCATTTACTTTCGCGCCATTTACCACGTTTTTGGATTGAGCTCAAATAGTCGCATTGCCACATCTTCCAAAAGTGTTCACGCATTTTCTGAACAAGTTTCCAACGACTTAAGTAGGACTCAGAATGGTCCAAGAGTGAGGGTTCAGGAACAGTTTGTAAGGCTCGACCAATTAAAAAATGGCCCGGAGTCAAAACTGAAAGATCATCTAGACCTGAATGCAACGGAGTCAAGGGTCTAGAGTTTAGGCAGGCTTCTATTTGACATAATAGGGTTTGAAATTCTTCAATGGTAAGGGTGTGATTGGAGACAACACGCTTGAGATGAAACTTCACCGATTTCACCCCGGCTTCCCATAGACCACCGAAGTGCGGGGATGAGGGAGGAATGAAGCGCCAAGTAATACCTTCGTTCGCCATATGGGTCGAAACTTTAGGGTCATTCAGTGTTTTTGTCAGCGCGTGCTGCAACTCTCTATCAGCGCCTTGAAAATTCTTACCATTATCGCTAACAACTACGGCAGGTACCCCACGACGAGCACAAAAGCGACGAAATGCTGCCAGAAATGAGGCTGTGGTGCAATCCATCACAAGTTCTAAATGCAGCGCCTTAACTCTAGTGCAAACGAATAAGGCAAAATATGACTTATGAGCCTGCCTTCCCCTTCCTGAGACTGACCGAACGAAAAATGGTCCGGCATAATCTACGCCCACAGTTGTGAATGGAGGCGCGACCGTTACACGGAAAGAGGGCAAATTCGCCATTTTCTGGATTTCGAGATGTGCTGCCTGCTTTTGGCAAATGACACATTTGTTAATGCATGATTTTATTAGATTGCGGCCTCGCAAGATCCAATACTGACCTTGCGCCAAACGAAGCGTTAGCTGAACGACTCCGTGCAGTGATTGTAGGTGCAGCTGACGGATTATAATGACTGTGAGTGGATGATCCGCTAGTAGCACTGGATGACAGCTGTCATACACAACGGTTGAATTCTGTATCCTACCTCCCACTCTTAAGATTCCCTCATCATCGAGGAAAGGATCTAGAGATTTCAATCTACCGCCCTTAGGCACAGTAGACTTACATTTAAGGTGTGTCAGTTCTTCGGCAAAAACTCTTGACTGAATGTATTTTACCCAAAACATCCGCGCCATATTGATAAAGTCTGTGGGATCCATTACGGAACCATATTCTCCAGTTTTACGAGTAGCATAAATAAACTTAAATAGCAAGGAAGTTACTCGTAGTAGGCGAGCCCAATCAGAGTATCGATGAGATAAATCCCATTCCTCACATTGCGAAGCGTGGACGCGAACAACCTTTTCCTCGAGATCAATGCCATCGGGCACATCTTCAGTGAAGGCGGACCAATGATCTTCGGATTGAGATAACCAAGTGGGTCCATGCCACCATTTATGGCAAGAAACCAATTCTGCTGCCAATAACCCACGACTTGCGTAATCAGCGGGATTTTTATCAGTCGTTACATATTTCCAAGACTGGGAAGGGACTCTTGATTGAATCATCGACACTCTATTGGCTATGAAAACCTTCCATCGGGAAGGGCATCCTTTAATCCAATGAAGTGCAACGGAAGAGTCGCTCCATGCGAAAATAGGTACAGCTGAAAGTTCGAGCGAATCCATCACCCACGGAATGAGTCTGGATAATAACTCTGCTCCGCATAACTTCAATCGTGGAATGGTGACGTAGTTCTTAATGGGACTAACACGGGTTTTTGCTGCAATCAGGTGTGTGTATATTTGATTGTCAACAGAGATGCGAATATACACAACTGCCGCATACGCTGCCTCTGAAGCATCGCAAAATCCATGTAGCTGAATGGATGAATGTGGCAAAATAGAAATCCATCGTGGGATGCGTAATTCCGTTAAACTGGGAAGACTTCTACAAAATTCCATCTATTTTTCGCAAATGGAGCTCGGCAATATTTCGTCCCATCCAAAATCTAACCGCCATAATTGTTGCAGAAGAATCTTAGCTATTATTACGACTGGAGCCACTAATCCTAGGGGGTCAAACAATTTTGCTATGTGCGATAAGAGCGAACGCTTTGTAAGAGTGGATGGTATATTTTCCGAGGTAGAAATTTTCCACGTATCAGTTTTTGGGTGCCACAATAAACCTAAAATGCGTAGTGACGCATCTTCCTGAAGAGAGCGATGCAAATCTAATTCACAGGTTTCAGCTGATAATCCTGATAACAAATTTGGATCATTAGCACTCCATTTTCGAAGAGGTAGGCAACCAGAATCCATTAAGGCAATAATCTCATCTCGCAAATGGATACATTGCGAGATTGTAGAAGCTCCGAATAGAACATCGTCAACATAGACATTCTTCGGAATTTCTCGTGAAGCTAAGGTAAAACGCCATGCTTCATCTTCGGGCAATTGCTGCAGCACCCTCATGGCTAAGAACGGGGCTGGTTTCGTACCATACGTCACGGTTTGTAAACGAAAAGTCTGAATCTCCGCTTCCGGAGTTGGTCTCCACAAAATTAGCTGTAAATTCGTGTCCTGATCCCTCACTCTGATTTGACGAAACATTTTGGTTACGTCAGCCGCACAAACATATTGGTGCTTGCGCCATCTGTTTAAGACCGAGGGTAAATCCTGATGGAGTTTTGGACTTGATAACAAACAGTCGTTCAGTGAACGGCCGTTTGATGTTGGGCAAGAAGCATTGAAAACTACCCGAATTTTGGAAGACGTGCTATGTTCTTTAAAAACCGGATGATGTGGAATAAAATACGACTGGGATTCATCGATATTGTGGGGAACCATATGACCCATGGAGAGGTACTGTTGCAAGAACTTCTGGTAGTCGTCGCTCAAGGACGGATCACGCTTCAGACGCTTTTCGAGGGGTTTATACGCTCTTAGGGCAATATCATACGACTCACCGATGTCAATTGGAGTGGCTTGATTAAAGGGCAATGCCACTGAGTATCTTCCTTGATCATCGCGTTTAGTAGTTGACTGAAAGAGTTCTTCGCAATATATATCATCAATATTTCGGTAATACTGCTTCGGAAGCTCTTCGATTTGCCAGAACTTTTCAAGCGACTCCAAAAGCATTTCATTAGAAACGACATGCATCGTATGAATCACAGAATCTGCCGAAGGGGTAGTCTCTCCAGAAACTATCCAGCCGAAGACGGTAAGCTGAGCAATCGGCCCATTTTCGGCTTTCCGCACGCCATCGCATAAGATACGACCGTGAATGTCAGCGCCGACTAATAACTCGATAGAAGTTTTACTAAGTTTAATATCTGCAAAATCGAGGCCTTGCAGATGAGGCCATAAATTCGGATCAATTGATGTGCGAGGCACGTATGACGTCACCTTTTTTATAATAAGCGCATCACACATTATCGAAATATCATTCGCATTTTGTGCACCCAAAATAACGCGGGCAAACTGACGTACGTGTCCCGCAGGTTGATCCCCAACACCTTTGATTTGAGCCGAAAGTCTCTTTCGATCAACCCGTAATGTTTGGGCAACGTTCTCCGAAATAAAGGAACGTTGAGAGCCCGGATCAATTAAGGCGCGTGTTATCATTGTACGTCCTTGAGGAGTCGTAATTTTTACTAGCGCCGTTGATAATAAAATCGATTGATTACAAATTACGGACGGAGTGGATAAGTGACGACACTACTGGAGTTTTTCCGCACCATTTTGATTGAGTGCTTCAATGTCAACTTTAACTTCCGCAGGTTTCGAATTAGGGTTTAAAATGTCATGCAGTAAAGAATGATGTTTTTTAGAACATCTTTCGCAAGTTTTGCTAACGCATCGGCGTGGTGTATGACCAACATGCAGACAATTGTAACAAGCATGATGTCTTTGAATAATTTTAAGACGCTCGTTTAATGACATTTTCTTAAACGCACTACATTTTGATAAGTCGTGATTGGTATTACAAATCAAGCAGCACTGCCCGACATCCGTGGAAACATGTGCCGAAACGCGTGTTTTATTTGACGAATTAGTTGATGTTAAAATATTGAAATTCGGAGCTTTGAAATTAGCAACGGTTAATGACTGAATTCTATTCACGATAAATTTTTCTAATTCGTCAAATGTCGGAAACTGTTCCTGATCTCCTATCGACTGCTCCCAATCGCGGCGAGTTTGCGGATCAAGTCTTAAAACCGTAATAACTACTAAGAATGTACTCCACTCATCTACGGGTTGATCGAGTTTTCGTAACGACGCGACAACTGACGTAGTTTGATCAATTAATTGACGTAAAGCTAAGGGCTTCGCAACATGAACAGACGACAAATTTAATAAACGCGAAATGTGAGAAAAAATGGCTAAATGCTTATTAGAATAACGCGATTTAATTAATTTCCACGCCACTTCAAAATTTTCATTTGTAGTAGATAAATTTTGTATTACCGTCTTGGCCTCGCCCGTCAGACTCGATTGCAGATAATGCAACTTCTGGACATTTGAAAGACTAATTGAATTTACCACCAAAGATGAAAACATGTCATGGAAACTTTCCCATTGTCCAAGATCACCGCTGAAGGTCGGAAGGTTGATCTTCGGTAATGGTGTCATCGGACTCGGAGTTGGTGCTCTGGTTACAGCTTGTGCAGGTTGTGCATCAGGAATAGTTGGCAGCGGTCGAAGACTGGCCATTCTGACCAGAATTTCCCAGTATGCTGTTTCTGCGGTGTCGTAATCCCCTTTCACAAAATACTCGATTTTTGATTAATCTTCCGACGAATACTCCAATAATAGTTTGACGTGATTCGCTCGTATGTCGCGCCAGAGGTCATTAAGAATTTCCTTTCTTGATAGGATTACTCTCTCTTGAACCGAACCCTGAATCCATCGTGATGTCTGACTTTGCATCCGTGCAAGAGAGTTCATGTCATTAATTTGCGAGAGCATTGTTTCCGTTAAACGGTCTTGAGACCGAGTTTTCCGTTTGGTGCCGGTGTTCGCAAGGTTATCATTGTCATTATCTGACTCAGGCATCTTGAGTTGCCAAAAGAGCCTTGATATTTCACTAAAAACGCGTTAACTGAAGCGCAATATATCCAATATTGTTTCAAGGTTGCACGAAACACACGCGTGAATAGAGACGCGACGTCGGCAAAGCACTAAACAGAGGCGACAATTACCGCACGCTTTACGCGTCTCAGGTGCTTAAATTCGAATGCAATTATTATCGATTTGTATAAATACTGATACGCCAAGAAGGTACGTTTTCGCGTACGAATATCGAAGGATAATTAGATGCCACACACGCGATACACTTAATGCCAGTTCAGAGAACGTATCGATATCGCACAATTGAACAATTGCACGACCGAACTGCGAAGAAACTGTATACCAGTCGAAGGTCAAGGTCACGAAAAGGCTTCTTCAAAGCTGGTTACAGAAGATGCAACTTCCGTGGTAGAAAACTCGAAACTCGTCGAGGCGAAAAGTCGTCGAATCAGCGGGGTGAGAGAAAATGCCGCTCACTGAACTTTTTAAAGGCGACAATTAATCATTTAATCACCCGAATTCTTTCCGTAAAATATTTCACCACTTTGCCGAACGTGAATTTAAAGAGTGTCAACAATTAAATCGAATATCGCAGCGTCCGCGAAGCCGACTAGTCAATTTCAATGTCGCGTTTACTGTTCTAGTTATCTGATCGGCGGACAAAGCGAGAATGCCCAAGCGATTGCCGAACAGTGACGAGAGAACACGAAAGTATACGATCTGTCGATACGAAGCGCGGTAGCGATATACACTGGCGATGTAATTGACTTGAAATCCCCCCGATGGCGTTACCTGTATGAAGAAGGCAACTTGCAGGGACGCACCGAGATCCAAAAATCCAATATGGCTGCCGCGTCCAAGCCAATCGAGGAAAATGGCGAAATCACACGTGGCAGAAATTTTAATGTTTTTCAGGATGACACCACACAACCATTTCACGCGCGAATACTCACAACTGCACGAATTAAGCAGTTTATTATTGAAAAAAACGCTCAACTTCTTCACTAGAAACAGCGCAATTGTACACAGTGACACTCAGGTCCACACGTGTTCACTATGAATTCCGAAATTTTCACAAGTCTGTTTATTTTTCGGAGATATCCGGCTCGGAGGACCAAAAATGTTGCCACGAAAGTGCATTTAGAGAACTTAAAAAGAAAGATGCCAGTCTAGCGAACCACGAGTAACGCGCAACTCCATCGCTTCCTTGAATGCCAGATTTCTTCTGTAGATTTTCCCAGAGTGGTGATGAATGAAACATACGAATTTCTTATTTCATTGTTTATTATAATCAAAATCAGCTCTAACCGATATAGTTTCGCGTGTATACAAAAAAATGGTTTGCGTGTGTTCAAAGCTCTCGCTCGGTGCGGAGTCGAAACGGAACTGAACTGGTGCGGTGAGCGCCTCAAGAAAGCAACGCTCGAGAGGACACACCGTAAATCAAGCGCACAACTCTAGTGTTTCCAAATTAGAAAAAAATAAGTTTCAAAATTATAAATTTAAATGTTTCATAAACTAATTAACGCTACTTACGTTAACATAAATAAAAATAATGCTAATACATTATCGTACGTGCCTGTAAATAAGTAGATTAAATGAGTTTTGAGCATATATGATGTTTTCAAACATGAAGTGATAATTCGAAACATACCGGCTGTAACCAAATCATTATAATTTTGTAAAAACTCCTTGACAATTTCTTTTTTTGATTTTTTGTAATGAATTATAATCTTTTTGGCTAATTGTGGCCACTTCGACGAAAGTAAAGAAGCGAAATCATCCACGTTGTTTGTTTCAATTAACTTTTTTGTCCTATACACCTCAATTGTTTTCTGGAAGTCCAGTTCCAACTATCGAATGAATCATAAAATAAGTAGAACATATTTAACAAATCACATATTAGTGCAAACCAAAAAGTATTTTTTTTTAGTAACAAAACTGAGATACTCAAAAATATCTGATAAGGCTATGTTTTAAAAAAAAAATTAAGACATCAATTTCTGAGTAAGTATTCTATTGATTCAACATTATTAATATTTGTGAACTATTTAAAACGTTATGAAGCTGAAACTAGCAGCAGATTCGTAGCAGCAGGTTCACTAAAGGAGTACCAATTGTCGTTTCAACTACGTGATAATTTATAAATATCATTATTTATGAAAGGATTGCTGTCTTAGAATAGAACATTCTTTTAAAAAATAATTATGTGTTTAAAAACCTTTCCTTTTCTGAATCTGCTGCTGCAAATCTACTGCTAATTTCAACTTCATCAAAACGTTTCACAAATAAGGTCTGAAACACATTATTAGTATAGAATTATCATCTGTACGTATACAAATAAGACTTAAAATAAACAATGTAATGATTCATTTTTACCAGTACAGTGCCATAAGGTGAACATAAACACGGAAAGCTCTTAAAATATTTTTCCAAAGAAACTGGTTTTGACCATTTTTGTTTCGACAACAATTTTGAACGATCTGCAAACGTTTCCTCTCAGGTTTGGATAATTTTTGTTACCGGATAATTTTGGTGATTGCTATTCGTCAAGCAGGTCGCGTCACAAGCTGCACCTATTACTAATCAAAAAGTAATTGAATGTAATTCATTTCATAATGTTTAGAGTAAACGTTAAAGTTAAAACGTTAGAGTAAAAATCTCAAGTAAAAATTATGTATATAACAAAATATGTAACAAGTGATTGACGTTTTCTTACCGACGTTATTTTCACTGTCTACAATATCACTTGATCTGCGCGGACTATCTAGTAACATTCCAGCTGTTCTCAATTCTGCCCTGATAATTCGGTAGTAGTTGTACAGCAAGCCCCTAGCAGTAACATTTTCTTGACCGGGTTCAGTTGAATACGGAATTTAAAAAAAAATCTGGATCTTCAGAAGGAAATAGCTCCAGAACTTCTTTGACAATTTGTTAAAATCTTTCACTTGGTATTCTAAAAGTGTAAAAATTGAAATTCTCATAAAATTCACTGAATGCTTTTCACACGTCACCACATTTATTGTCTGACATAACACATAATATATTTACATCACACAAAAAGACATTGAATTAAAACAAATAAAATAAAAAGTTTTTTAATAAAAATTGGACGCCAAAATGAATTCGAATTGAGTGAGTTAAATAAATACTTAGACAAAGGGAATTCCCGGATACCAGGTAAAAAGCCCCTGTCAAAGATTGTGAAATCTGACTTTAGTAAATATTGTTTGGACAACAAAATAAGATTTCCATTTTTTAGCCCCCCCCCCCCCAAGTATCCCCCAGTTTCGTTAAAGCAAAAAACGTAGTTTTTCAACTTTTATTTCCTTGAAGGTAATTTTTAAAAGTGTTAACAAAAATCTGATATATACTAAAATAGAGTATGATGGTACCTTATTTTTTTCATAAATTTTTGATTTTGATAACAAGATAAAAATAAAATAAAAAATATTTAAAATTGCTGTAGATTCACACAGAGAAAATGACAACAAAATGATATAATTTGCTATGTACTTTTTCCTGCAACTTTAAGAATATATTTCTAATTAATAATTTGTTTTTTATGGTGGAAGACCTTCAAAAAAACCAAAAAACAACGTGAAATAATACATCAAAAGTGTCATATGCAAAATTTTCCATTACTGACTTTATAAGCATACTGCAGAAGGAAATATTACTTTTATCAATTATTTGCCATCGACATCTATTCTCATCAATTATCCTTAATCATCTTTACAGAATGTAAATTTGAATTCTATAATTGTCAAAACAACACATTTTTATTACTATTCGCTGCAATGCATAAAAACGTGATTAAAGACGCCTTGTCATTCATAATGGATCAAAGCTTTTAATTACTTTTTAATTACTTTTTAATTGTAAAGACTGTACCATAATAAATATGTATGACAAATAATAATATTCATCAAATATTTGTAGTAAACAGTAATATTCGTTATTCTTACTTGTATTGTATGGGATCCCTTTGCAAATCATTAAAAATTATTATCTGCTTTAATCTGCTATAATCCAGAATTTGGGCGCTTTTTTCATACTTTTTCAGTAACAATTTTCCATCCAATGAGGATGTTAATCCTCTTAAGAATCGATACAGATCGTTGTGTACAAAGTCAATAACGGCTATAAAGAAAAATGATATAAAAGCATAATTTATGATAAATCAATTCAAATTAACGAAAAAAATATCAGGCCAAGAAGAAAAACAATGTAAAAGCTACATTTAGATATATTATTATTTTGTTCTTACTGACAGCCTTCGAGGTACAGGGCTCATTTACAATGTTAACAACTGCTTAGAAAATGTCAAAAACTACGATGATTTGAAATAATTATTCCAACATTATTTATTACAGTTTTATCCCTGTAAGAAAACTAAGGAGTTATTGGGCAGAATCTGCCAAAATTTCTGGTCGGTGGCCAGATTATGTCCTAGATTCTGGTCAGAAACTCCTCCCAGAGGCGACGCGTCTATATTGTTATTATTATATTATTATTATTACCTATTACAGTTCTTTTTTTTCGAATATATAATGTGTACTTATATATTTTATAATGAAAGAGGTCATGTATAATGAAGTAAAGGTATGTATACTAGGGTGGGTCGAAAAAACAAAAATTCGAAAACGGGAATTGTAATAGTGTGGAAAAGTTGCTATTATTCAACATGAACACGTACAAAAAAGTTCGATACGATCGACCCACTTTTACTATCCCCGAAAGTCCCCCGAAGTTTACAAAATTTTCTTAATTTTATCTTAAAACAACACCTTTTTCTCAAAACTGGGTAATGATCTGGATATATAAAATCGTTCCCTATATAATCTTATGCAAGCAGACAACTTGTAAACTGCTCAGAAATCATAATTTGATTAATACGAATCACGGGGAGGGGGAGATGAGAGGGGGAAATCCCACTACGTAATCGTCGAAATTATTCGTTTCTAGCGAATTTCTCGAAAACGTCTGAAAGTACATTAATTAAGACCAATTTTTATTAAACGAGCATACGTAGTCCTTCCGTGTCATCTTTATCTTTTATGTTCTCGTAGAAAATAAATTTAATGGTTTTATAAACTGCGAGAGTCCGTTCATCGTGTAAACAAAGTAGTTAGATTAGCCGCCGTCAGGCGCCGTCGTTCCGCTCCCATAAGAGAAATGTGTTTTCATTTGGTCATAAGGCATCTACCCGCGAAGTTCTGATATTGCTATATTATATGCTAACATTATTATAGTTACTGCACGGGTTTAATTAAATACCTGGATTTGCATTATAACACGACGATCTCAAATTTGCTTCTTTATTGAAGAAGTTTTAATATCGACAATATGGCGTCTTCGACTCGAGGTTCATCCCTGTGCCCCTTATTTGGTCCACCTAAACCTTTTTCGGAAACTAGTCTTCCCACTCATGCCGACGTTATGAAATGTTGCTTTCAGGAAAAGTTTCTTCTGAAAAATCAAGGGAAACCAAAGGCTGCATTCACGATCATTGCTGATAGTGTCGCAAATCAACTTATGACATTATATTCCAAAGCGTCTATTCCGACTGTGTCACAGAAGCGAGTGTACAAAATGATTCTCGACTATCATAAGAAATATGAGAATCTCCTTAAAACCTATCAAAACAAAAAGATGTGTGATTCAGTGTACTGTAAGACTAAAGTCTCTTCAATTCTTACTGAAGCTAATACCTAATTTGATATAGCAGCGTGTAAATGTCATTCATTTCAATGATGTTCTTGTGAGAAAACACAGAAGGTTCCACCAATCGAACAGAAATTTCTTACAGATCAAAGGACATCTAGGCTCATGTACATAGGTTCTGTGGATGCAAATACATCGAAAATTTTGCAGAATAGAGCTGCACGAAAACAGGAGGCTTTCAGGAAAATGTCACCGCGTGTTTGCTCGGCTAGTCTAAGTCGGGAGAAGGAATTTCCGACTGAATCCATTCTTCCTGAAACAGATTCAGAAATAAATGAAGATGAATATATTCCTTCTAAGGCTAGATCCTCATCTTCCATATCAGGCATTAACCTTCCCAATATGTCTCTTGTTAGCGAAAGATTTCGTGTCTCGGATCGAGCAACTGCAGCTATATCATCAGCTGTATTGAAAGATCTCCAAATGGTAATCCCAGAAATCCCTTCAGTAGTAATTGATAAGTCTAAGGTACGCCGGGAAAAGTCTCGGATGAGAGTAGCATTAATCGAAAGGGATAATCGAAACAGACTAAATCTTGAAGCAGTTTACTTCGACGGCCGCAAAGACCTCACTATTAATCAAATTAAACAAGGGGCTAAGTACTATAGAAGGACAATGACAGAGGAACACATATCCCTTGTCCAAGAACCTGGAAGTCTTTATATTGGTCACACAGTACCTCGTTCTGGTGGAGCTGCCGACATCGCCGAATCTATAATACAGTATCTGGAACAGAATGACATAAATTCCAAAAATATTGTTGCAGTTGGTTGTGATGGGACAGCAGTAAATACAGGTCACAAAGGAGGCATTATTCGACTACTAGAGCAAAAGTTGAACCATTCATTGCAGTGGAATGTTTGCTTGTTACACTTTAACGAGTTACCACTGCGTCATCTCATTCATCAAATTGATGGACATTCTTCTGGACCAAAAACGTACGTAGGCAATATTGGAAAAAATAGAATCGTGTTTAATAACCTCGGAAAGTTTGATCGCCGTTCCTGCCATACGTATGCACTGATTACGTCCGCATTTCCTTCCTACCTCTGGTGCACTTCCATCATTCGCTTTAAGCAACCCATCAAAGAACGTATCATTTCGAATGAAAAATTAATACCCGTGTTTCGAAAATATCCCAATAAACGAGTTCGTGTGCAAACATTTCGACTTTCATTCGATTTGTTTCCAATTTCGAATGAAATTGATCAAATTTTAATACGAAATTAGTCGTTTTCAAATGTTTTCATACGCACAATATATTTCGAATATTTGTCGTCGTTCCAATGCATCCGATGTCATACGTTACATTCGATCATATGCGTCAATATGCGATATTTTCGAAACACGGATATTAATTTTTCATTCGAAATGTTACGTTCTTTGATGGGTTGCTTAAAGCGAATGATATTTCATACGATTTCATTTCGCTCTACATTCGAAAACATTCGAATACGTACGCAGTATTAATAGTCTTTAAAATTGAGGTTATGTACATCCATCCGTTCGCATACGGAAACACCTAATTGTCGAATGCAAATTTTTTATTGAAATCATTCGAAGGCATACGTGTTTACCTATACGAAGTGTTCATTCGTTTTAATACGAAGTCATGTTAGATCGCTGGTGGCGCCTACGCGTGAACACGACGAACTGACCTCGATAACATCAGTTCCTAACCTAGAATATTGAAATTAAACCGAAAAGTAAATATGTATGTACATTTTCAAGCTCGAATCTAATTTATGGTGATTTTGTGCACTTTATATTAATGTACGTCAAATTTCAGCAAATCGATTCAGAAACGAGCGAGAGTTCACGAGAATAAACTTTGGAGTACAAATACAGTTCACTTTGTTACTTACGAAATTTATTTTTGCAAATTCTCTTTTGTTATATTGTTTTAATCGTTTGCTGTTTACATAAATAATGTACTTCGTCTCTGTAAAATTACACTAAAATAATAAAATATTGTGAATTGTGAATTCTCCCTGAAACATATGCTTTTTAATGAAAATACTGAAAACAGCGAGTTGGTACTTGGTAGACACTTCATTTATTATTTAATGTGTTGTAATTTTGTCATTAAATTCTGAATGTCATTTCCTTACCCGAGGAAACCTCTTTAATACATAAGATGAAAATATGAAGAAAATCAAATCAGACTGTGTACTTCGTAAAGTGGAGAAGGTAAAAAACATCATAAGTCAAAAGTAAAAAACATCAAAAATATGAGATCGTTAAATAATATTTCAATGTTCGTTACGATACATTTTATGTGATCAACTATACCATCCAAAAAGAGTAAATGTAATCCTTTTATATATTTCTTTCATCTTTTCTTATCGAAGACAGGAGGGAACGCAATTGACAATAAGTGTACTGAATAAAATGGATAGTTTGTGTATGGGCGATTTTCACGAAACTGTGAACTTTTAATTGCAAAATTGGCAACTCATAAAGTTAATTATAACGTTCATATTTTTTCATTTTTCTATTACTTATTATGTGTAGAAAATATACTTAACGCATAACAACTACAAGTTCTTTATTTGTAAAGTTATATTAAAAATAATGAATTTTTAATATTACGGTACTGACCGAATATTTACGGTACTGACATTTCTTGAGTTTTTAAACAAATATGGATTTGGTGATGGATTATAATATAAAATTATTTAAGAATATGATAGCAATAGTAAATATTTGCTAGAAAATATTTTATGTGAACATATATATTTTTTCGTTACGACCCGATGGAAGGCAATTATTTCATAACATTACATATTTATCTTAGTAACATAACATTATTTAGTAATAGACATCATTAATACAAATATAATTAAATGGTAACATAAAATAATACTATTTATTTATTCTTGGTTCTTGAACTTCTTCTTAAGTTAGATACTTTATTCGTTATTAAACTAGTCGAGTCTTTTTTAGCACGGGAAATTTTAGTTGATTTTGATTGAGAGTTTTCACAATTGTACTTCAACTGGCCTTGTGAAAAATGTACACAACTTTCTCCAGGAGCACAGATAGAGCAGCTAAGTCGATTAAAATAAACAGTAGAAAGATTATCCTTTTTCCACGTATATTGATGGGTTTTTCGAGTGCCGACAAAAGTCGGGATCTTATTAGGCAACACATTATCTATCATTTCAATATTTTTAGCCGTTACAGTCGATACATGTACCTTCTTTATTCGTTCTTGCAATACGGATACTAGAGTTGTAAAGTTAGAGACATCTCTTCCATATTTTACTTCATTATCGGCGGTTCTTTTAAATGAAAATAATAATATTTTATACAGATACGCAACATATACTTATTTGAATCCATTATATATACCTTTTTTAAAGTTTTCGATTGAAAATTTAAACATTTCTCCGATTTCTTATTTTTCTTACGTTTTTCTACAAGACGTTTCTTTTGTTGATTTTTCGTTGATTTTTTATCAGCTACATTATGTCTGGTATTTTTTCGTAGAGTTAGAGGCATTCTAGGAAATAAAATATATACGATTACACTGCAAATGTGTAAAAATTATTCATTTGTAAAGAAACTTTAAGAAAATGTCAAGAATTTCAATATTTAACGTGTTTCATAAAACTTTGTTATGGTACTGACATTTACGGTACTGACATTCAATGTTTAAGGTTATGCTGTACGAAAATGGCTACACGGAAGTCTTTTTCCGCATGCAGTTCGAAAGTATTACATAATTAAACTATATATGTGCGAGATAGTCGATTAAAACAGTTTTGTACTTGAGCACTAAACGTAATTGGTACTGACCTGAATGTTCTGTATAACCCTTTGCTTCGAATTGAACGTTTATAATGTCAACAAATTTCGGAGTAGGTCTGTCTATATCGATTTGTATGTGTTTATTCAACGTAACCTTTTAAAATATATCGAAAACTTTTATATCAGATAACTTACCTAAAAAAATAAGGGTAAACATTGAAAAACGTTAGTCCAAAGTCATGGACAACATTCAATGAGTTCTAAATATAATAATTAAAGATTGATAATAATATTATATAATGCTAATTATTTATCTACTCGTAGGCTATAATTTAGTACTTACAAAGTTTTGATTCTCAATTGTACTGAATTAGAAAATTACAATTACAACAACAAAAATCAATGAGGGACGTACTTACGGTACTGACATTTTGCTTATATTTTCTTGTATAAAATAATGAAAATAATATTAATGCTATTATTTTTATATGTGCCAGCTAAAATTCATTGTCTTTTAATATCTTATGCACATATGCATCGAAAATAGGTATATATTATTTCATTTTTCACCCCAGACATCAAGGTTCACAGTTTCGTGAAAATCGCCCGTATATAAGGACTTTATAACTGTTACGTACCGCTTTAATTGTTGATATATTCGGTCCGTTTAAAAGTTAATGCTATGTCTGTGTATTTGGAGAGTAGCAAGCGAGCATTTTATAAGTGTATGAGTTTAGGTTTAGTTGTATTGATATTGTATTATATATATTTGATATTCGAACGAGCTGTCACCGTTGACATTTAGTAATGTTTCGCGGAATGTCAAATTCAGTTGTTCGCGAACGTTCTAAAAGTTGAAAAGATACAACGACCTTTTTCGTCTACTACTCACTTGTGTCCAGAAAGCGACTTGAGCCGGAGCTCGTCACTAAGGATTTTTATAATAAAGTTTCTTTTGAATAGTATTAATTAAAACGTAGTGTTTTATTTCATTTTGAAATACCATAAGGAGTGAGCTATTAGAATATATAAAGGTAAATATAAATCAGAGTATAACCTGATTAAAGATAATTATTAATAAGAAATATAAAAATTAATCGAAGTCGATCCACGTAACAAAATTGGTGTCAGAAGTGGGATATTGAATTCGATTAATTGGAAGTTAATTTAAATTAATTATTCAATTTTATGTTTTATTTTATTTTATCTGTGTATTAGAAAAGATAATTTTTTGGTTTGATTAAACTTTTCTTAAACTTTAACGGAAAATTAGAAATCCAAAATTTATTTCAGTTTTAAATATACGTATGATTATTAGAATTATTGTTAGATTAGGAATATATTTTATTTTTATGTGTACTAATTACATTTTATTTCAGGTTTTGTGTTAACCCTTTGAGCCACGCATTTTTCTTTACACGGAAAATGGCTGAAAATTGTTACTCGGGGGTTTTCAGGGTCGCTGATCACGAATCCGTTGTCCAATTTTCAAAATTCAAAATGGCGGATCCAATATGGCGGACTAAAGTGCCAAAATGTGATACGATCCCATCGAAATTTGGTTTTGGGGGGGTTTTCGAGGTCGCTGATTACGAATCTGCCCTAAGATTTTCAAAATTCAAAATGACGGATTCAATATGGCTGACCTAAAGTCCAAAAAGTTATGCGACCTCCAAACCCCCCCGAAACCGAATTTCGCTGCGATCGCATAACTTTTTGGACATTTGGTCCGCCATATTGGATCCGCCATTTTGAATTTTGAAAATCTGAAGGCAGATTCGTGATCAGCGACCTCCAAAACCCCCCGAAACCGAATTTCGCAGCGATTGCATAACTTTTTGGACATTTGGTCCGCCATATTGGATCCGCCATTTTGAATTTTGAAAATCTGGGGGTCAGATCGTGATCAGCGACCCCAAAAACCCTCTATATATGATTTTGTGGCCCTGTTTATTGTATTCTTCTATCTCCCATGCATTTATTGTAAAAAAAAACGTGTTTTTTTAAATTCAATTTTTTATATAAACAATATAATAAACAATTTGTGTGAATTACCCGTTGAAACATGTTTATTAACATATTAGTTAAACGCGTACACAAAAAGCCGCATGAAAAAAGACGTTTTAGGCACTGAAAGACGAAGAAAATGGGAACGAAAATGGTGGGATCTCAAAGTCCCGCCGTGCCGCAAAGGGTTAAACATTCATAAAATTAGTAACTAAATTTATTAAAATTACAAAATTGAAAAAGAAACGTGGTTAAACAATATTTAATTATATGGTTTTGCTCTATGGTTAAACCACGTGGCAGTTGAACTGTAAATTATACTTATTTTATGAATTTTTAAGAAAAGAAAATAAGTGAAGTGTTTTAGTGTGTTTGTCGTAATCGAGAAGTACGAGTTTGTACTTTATTTCTACGTTTTGGGAAAAACGTCGTGAAAACGACGTATTAGGAGAGAGAGATATATGAAGTTAAGACTTCGAATGCCTGTAAACTGCCGCACCTGGAACTAACCCGCTGTTCGGAAAGAACTCCCTTTCGCGTGGTCAGCCGCCCCGAGACTGGTGGAACGTCAAAGGATTGTGCCGCTTTTATATCCCTTGGTTGTCTCTGCCCGCTGCCTGGAGGTCAGGAAAGCCGCTGTTGAGCCTGGACCTGGCTAACTGACCCGCTAGTTGGGAGCTAGTCGACGTTTTCCTCGCTGGCGTTTTGCTCGGTCTATGCCCAGTGAGAACTGCGAAGCATTTTAAGAAGTTCGGACGTTAAAGGAATAGACATTAATTTCTAATCCGTCGTGAAAACTACGAATTAGTTTCCGTAACCGAAGACAAGAATTCCTTCGGTAGTAAAAAAACTTGGCGAGTCGGAATCGCCCTCCGGCCGGAGTCTTCGATGCTTGGCCTGTCGTCCATCTTTGAAGGAACGCGAGTGCAACTTCGCTCGTGAGTAACCCCGCCGCTGGATTCGAACGCCGCGGGAACTTGTGCGCCGCCCCTCGGACGTTCGAAATACTAGGTTCCGTATTTGTCAGTATCCGCTCTTTAGATCGAGCGTGGAGAAAACCTTGGCATTTGCGATGTCTTTAATCGCATCTTGAATCCTTGGCATCGCCTGGGCTACGTCTTCGGTGATGGAATTTAGTTTCCTGTAGTCCACGCAGAATCTCCAAGTTCCGTCCTTTTTTTCGCAAGTACGACTGGAGAGTTGTATGGCGATGAACAAGGCTCGATTATGCCCGATTCCAACATTTCCTTCGTTTGAGTTACAACTTCGACTCGTTTGGCGTCCGAATAGCGGTACATTGGAAGTCGAAAGGCCTGCTGTGACAGGAGCTTAATGTCATGCTTAATAGTATCCGTCCTAGGAAGACCTCCTATTCCGATTGGCGCAAATACATGACCGTGTGTTTTTACGATCTCGAAGAAGCGTGCTACCAATGGTTTTGAAAAATTATTCGTGAATTCTTGAGTGTTGATTTTTGCTGCTTTTGGCGGTGCATTGCAAAGGTGAGCCGTCAAACGTTTGCTTTTTCCCACATGCGAAGCGTGACGGGCGAGATCGAGTATGCCATTTTCATTTCGGAGCCAAGAGATGCCCAGGATTAGAGGATGTCGCAATGTTCTTGAGACGGTGGCTGTTGTGTGGAAGACGATTCCTTGGATTTTAATGGCCAATGATGTTGTCCCTTCGGTTATCATGACCTGGTTCTCTTCTGCCAGATTGATGTCTGATTGTGGACCGTAGATCTCCAGGGAATGCTCTAAAAATTTCGGATTTACAAGATTCTCTGTAGATCCAGTATCAACGATGGCTGTCAGGTCTTGTCGCCCAATAGAAATTCGAATTCTGGGCAGGTCGTCCATAAACCGAAACGCGTTATTTATTCCTGACGGATGTTCGTTCCGGCGCCCGGTGCCAGGCCGTCGGGCGACTTCCTCCAGTTTTCCTGGGTAGTTTGGGATTTCGCCTTTCGAACGTCGCAATCCTTGTCAAAATGGTACCCAGGACAAGGCCGGAGTCTTCGATGCTTGGCCTGTCGTCCATCTTTGAAGGAACGCGAGTGCAACTTCGCTCGTGAGTAACCCCGCCGCTGGATTCGAACGCCGCGGGAACTCGTGCGCCGCCCCATCGGACGTTCGAAATACTAGGTTCCGCTGGCTAGTATCGGCCGCTGGATCCGCAAGCCCCAAAGGTGTTACCGGTGATTGAAGAAACTCCGTAGATTTTTATGAAAAAAAAGTGATCTTCCCAAATAACCGCATAATAGTGAAGTGTAGTAACTAAGTAAATGTAAAATAGTTCGGATAGGGTGTAATGAAAAACTTTTATTTTCTCTTTCCCTAGTCCGTTGGCCGAAAACGTGGGAGTGGAGCCGAGTGCTCGGGATGGTTCTTCTCGAAGAACGTCCGGAGACGAACAATCGCTTGGTCGCGTCCGCGACCCGTTTATATACAACATGATTGTTATCGCAGCGAACCAATGAGAGACGTTTATGCTTCGAGCGCGGTGATTGGTCAAGGGAGGGCTCGTGTTAAAAGTGTAATTAATTTTCATCCTAATCGCGAACAAGAGCTTAGGAGCGTTATAATATGTTGATAGTGGTTTATTTAAAATAATCATTTAATTCAAATTTTATAAATTATTATATTGTAATTTTTCTCGAACACGTTATTCAGCAATATTCTATTATCTGGCTATGCCCCATTGCTGAATCACGTTGTTTTATAATTAAACAAAGATATTTTAAATGGACCACGTTATATAAATCTTATTGGTATATATTAAATAAATAAAGTAAAAACTAATTATAGTGTTCAGGTTTGTGTAAATTAATAAAACTTAATTCAATTAAAATTTTGAAAATTTAATAACAAAATGTTAAAGTATCGAATTGTTATTTCTAATTAATTTTAAATACAATTTATTTTATTTTATTTTTTTATTTAGTGAAATTTCTTTTAATTGATTTTATTGGTTATAATTAAACGTAGTTAAAAGTAATAAAATGCAAAATTGATTTTTAATTAAGATTGTCTATTATAAATTAATATTATATCATTTAAAATGCTGGGAATTGAATGAAACTTTTAAAGGGACTAATTTATTATTTCGTTATTACTTTATTTAAGTGAATAAAATTAATTCTCGTTTTGAATCATAATTTGTAGTGTTATTTTATTAAATATTTGTTTTAAATTACAGTGTTAAAATATTATTAAAACATTGCTTACAAAAAAAAAACACAAATAGAATAATAATTTCGTAATTTCATAAAATTAATTTGAAAGCATTATTTTATATTACATTCAAACATTCAAAGGCTTACCAAATTATTTGTTTTGATCCTCGGAAAGGTCTTTGAACGTTATGCAATTTCATAGAAACGAATTACAATAAGTCAACTTATAAATTATTTTTAATTTTTATTTAACATTTCAGTTTTAAAAATAATTTACTATAAAATTATTAATAATAATTAATTATATTTTTATAATTTATAGTAGAATATTTTTGTTTTATTTATTTTATTTTATTTTTATTTTTTACTGTCAGAGTGCATGATATTACAAAATGTCATGTCAAACATTCCTTATTTTGATGGGACAAATATGCCCCTTAAGAATTTTTTGTCAGATGTTCAAAATGCATCTGCAAACGTACCTGATGAATTTGAAAAATCTCTAATTACTAGCATTATTGGGAAATTACAAGGTACAGCTCGTGATAGTATTTTTGGAAAGACTTTTGTAAAAGTAGATGATTTACTTAGGCATTTAAAGAATAGATTCGCGTCTGGAAAAAATTATCCATTTTATATACATGAAATCCAACAAATTCAGATGAAACGAGGAGAGACAGTATCTGATTTTTATGATCGTTTAAATATGTTGCTGTCAGGAGCAACTTCTGTTTTAAAAGATGGCGTTGGCGCCTCTGAAATGGTGAAGCCTCTAAATGATTGTGCGTTAGTCATTTTTAAGGGGTCTACCGGACGAGATTTCGGGTTTAGTTGATGCGCGTGATCCTAAAAATCTAGATGAAGCTTTGCGTTGTGCCGAAAGATTGGAACTGAGAATAAAACCCAAAAGTACAGGATTTCAATCCCTCTATCATGTGCAAAGTGATAATGAAAGTACAGAAGATGAAATTAGGCATAATTATCCTATTATGAAAACTCCTAATAGTCCTGTATCTCGTTCATGGTTAGGAGAGAGAAATGAACGAAAATCGGAAGGTATAACATCACGAAATGTAGAAAATTTCCCTGCGCGATATAATGGGGTAATGGAATCTATGTGGCCATATTACCCTCCTTATTTACCTTATCCTCCCATGTATCCTTATCCTCCGTATTATGGAAACCCTCCATTCTCTGTACCATTATCGAATTATGGTCCACATGGATTTCCATATTATCCAACTGAACAGAATTTCGGTATGAGTAATTCACCTAGATGGTCAGGTAGAACGAGTCACTATAACAATTTTCAGAGACGTAATGAACAGGTTCAAATACAGGTTCCTAGATCTCCAACTGCTAATAATCCACATAAAACAATAAGTCCTTTAAACTGGAAGGAGACTCGTCTTACAGACGCGCCGACGAGTCTAAGAAGCGATATTCAGCGTCATCCGAAAGTCAAGTTTGTGAAGGAACCAGAAATATTAAAATAGTAAATATGGCTACGAATGCGTTGAAAGTAGCTGTTGAGAGTGTCGATTTTAGGAAAAATCCAGGAATCTTTTTAGTTGATACAGGAGCAGAAATATCTGTTATTAAATTAAAATCATTAAATTTAGAATCAGAAATGAATATTGATGATAAAATATTTTTAAAGGGAACATTTTTTAAAAAGATTATAAAATTGAGACATTGAGTTCTATAAGAACAACAATTTTTGGAAATAGTAATATAAAGCTTTATGTAGTTCCATCAGCTATACCATTAGATAGCAATGGGATACTAGGTAAAGATTATTTAGATAAGGAATTAGCAATTATTTCATTATATTACAATACCTTAATATTAGCTACTAATCCAATAACTCCAATTAAATTTTTGGAAAATCCAATAGGAAATAATCGTAACGGAGGCATAACAAATTATATTCTTGGAAGTTTCCTGGACAATGCTTTGTCAAGAAACCCAGTTGAGAAAAGAGATAAAATTCTAGTGCCGTTGACTAAAGATTGTAAATCACCTCCAGACAGTCAAAATAAAGATGATAGTCATAACAAGGAATTAATTAAGAGAAAACCTGGTAGACCGTTAGGTTCAAAAACTAATAAGATCCCTGCTCCAATAGACGTTAATGCCATTGCTAGTAGAACAAGATCAAATGATAACAAAATTAGACAATCAATTCAGACAACATCAAATAATAATAAAATTGATTCAGATTCAGACATAGTAGAATCAGAATCAAATGATGAACTAGAGAAACCTCCAATTCTTCAGAAACGGAAAAGTGCTTTTCCTAATCTAGAATCAAATGCTCATCAAGAGGTTATGTGTAAAACCCCGATTCAAGAGGAAAATTGTACTACTGTTTTTGGGGAAATGTCAAGTGACATAGATATTGAGGAAAACTCGCCTATCTCTATTAATTTGACTGATAACGAAAATGACAATGAAAGTGATTATTCCGATGACGATAAAATAGTTTCTAAAAACTCGGATTCAATTTCGTTAAATCTCCGAGAATTGCGAGAGTCTTTTGATCTTTTGGATGATTCGATTCGCGGTCGAAGATATGTACCTATATCGGACATAGAAAAGAATATTTTAAAATCTAGGGGAATGCAGTCATTACCTACAACTAAAAAAACAAGTGAAAACCAAAATTTTAAAATTATTCAAGGCAATGAAATTCTTTTAGAAGGAAAGAATACAGGAAAATCGATTCAATACATCGAAACGAACTTTAATCCTGATTTAAACGTTATAGATGAAAATTGCAAAACGGAATTTTCAGCTGGATACCGACCTTTGATAATAGATGATCGTATTTCAAACAACCCTATTCCATGTACGTCCATAATGACGCCGCAACATACGCCAAAACCTATAGCTTTATCTACTCCTTAAGATGAAAATAATTGCAGAAATATAGAAGATGAGCAAAATCTTAAGAAGGGAGGAACTGAGGAGTTTAAAGACGTTATGCGTCCTAGGATTTTAATTCCTTCTAATTTTGTCGATAATTCTAGTAAGTTACAAATACATGAATGTATCGATAATGATCATAAGTTACTAAACGAAGGGGTAGATAGTATTAATGAAAATTTAAGCTATGTAAAAGAAAATCTTACTTTTAGTGAGGATAATTATGTACATTTTATCTCAGGAGACTGTGAATTGGTAACACCAATTTCGAAACTTTTATCAGATTTAGGTATTTTGAATGGGCTTACAGTCAATACCGGGAAGACAAAAATTGTCTGCTTTAGAAGAGGGGGCCAATTGGACTCCTCCTCGAGGTATTTCGTGTATAATGGTTTACCAGTTGAGGTTGTTTCCAGTTACAAATACCTTGGGGTGGTGTTCTCTTCATCTGCCCAGGGTCTGCTGGCGAGTAAGGATGCGATAAGTAGAACGACTGCGGCTTCAGCCTCCGTATTAGCGATAGTTAACTCGGCGAAGGTGGATGCATGGGAGGCATTATGGAAGCTCTACGGAGCAGTCATTCTGGCTACCTTACTGTATGCGTCTCCGCTTTGGGCTCTAAGGCATTTGGGGAGTCTGGAATCGTCGCAACTGACTTTCTTTAAGAGCTTTTCCACGTTACACATCCTCCTATTTAATAAGGCTTGAACTGGGCCTGTATCCTATCGCCGTCGAGATATTTAATCGGGCAATTAAATGGGTGATTCGTGTGCTGCGTATGTCGAGCTCCAGAGTGCCCAGACTCCTAATGCTTAGACTGCGAGAACTGGCGGTTGGAGCCCGGTCTGAGGAGGCTTACAATTGGTTGCTTCTGCTTAGGGCGATTTTGGACAGTCTAGGGACTCACGATCTTTGGGATAACTTCAACGCCGAATACTGGGAGCAAAATAGAATTACTGTTTTGAATAGGTATGCGGAGATAAATAGGAAGAATGATTTAAGAGCTTATTACAACTCCGACGCCTACCAACTCCCACTATTTAGGCAACTTGAAGATTCATGTCTATCCTTTTATCCTGCTCGTCTGTCTCTGGACTGCCTTAGAGTCAAGATGCAGCTTAGATTGTCAAGTAAATACTCCGAGGCGGTTTTAATTAGTGGGCGCAGGTTTCAGTATGATCCTACAGCTGTATGCGAGCTTTGTAATTACGGAGTGTTGGGGAACTTGAGTCACATTCTCCTAGAGTGTCCGCTGCTGAGGGGTCTGCGGACTAATTTTAAATGCGGTAACTTATCGACGGAAACAATTGCTTTTGAATCAGCCCTACTTAGAACGATTTGTGCAAATGATGTCGTTTCTGCGAAGCGATTGTATAAATATGTCACGGCTTGCTTCTTAAGGCGGGACTTTCTTTTGGGCAACTAATTATATTCGCGTGTTATTATATTTTTCATTTTGTTTATATTTTTATTTATTTGTTTTCATTTTACCATATGTCTAAACATTCTCCGGAATCGAATCCCTTCCTCCACGGGATACTATGTACCCCTATATATGAGAAATAAAACTATACTACTACTATACTACTACTATATAGGTATTTTGAATGCAGATGAATTTAAAACATTAAAACCAAAAGTAGGTCAAGTATTAATTACTCCTTTTAGTCAATATAAAGTTTTTAGTGTAGTTATTAAAAGAAATCATTATGATAATATCTTAAAGGAAAATTTAACATACAATCGTTTAGAATATCGGAAATTGGAGACTTTTTAGAAGTAAATTCAAATGAAAGTCTATTTAAATTATTATATGAATATTTTTATTCGATAAAAATTAAAATCATAATATGTAGAGGTAGTATACAAATTCCTCCTGAAAATATGCGAATGGAAATAATTTCAGAAAACCATGACAGTGTAATTGGAGGACATAAAGGAGTCACTAAAACATACCGGAGAATTAGAGAAAATTTTATTGGCCCGGATTACGAAATGATGTTCAAAATTATATTAGAACATGTAAGAGTTGTCAAAATATGAAATTAGTTAGATCGAAAGTGAGAGAGCCCATGATTATTACAGAAACTCCGATAAATGCGTTTGAAAAAATTTCATTAGATGCTGTCGGTCCCTTACCTATAACACCTACCGGGAACAAAAATATCATAACAATGCAGGACAATCTGACCAAATATTGTGTTGCAGTACCGGTCCCTAATATAAAAGCAGAGACAATTGCACATGTTTTAGTAACTAGATTTATACTTTTATACGGAGCTCCTAGAGTTACACCAACAGATAGAGGTGCTAGTTTTATTGGGAAGTTGATGAAAGCCTTAATGCGAATTTTTAAAATAACACCTCTTACGACATCAGGATATCGACCTCAAACCAACGGAAGTTTAGAAAGAAGTCATATTGTTTTAACTGAATATATTAGTCATTACCTTGATAAATATACGGACTGGGACATGCTCGTACCATTTGCTATGTTTTCTTATAATACATCAGTTGACGAAGCTACAAACTTTACACCGTTTGAATTAGTATTAGGGAGAGTGGCCAGATGCCCAAGTTCATTCCCTGATAATGACGGATTTATAACTTATAATACTTATTTATCTGATTTAATTTCACGATTGACCGAAATGCAGATTTTAGAAGGCAAAAACTTAATTTTAGCAAAGAACAAATCTAAAATGAGGTATGATCTCAATGTAACAGTTTTAAGGGAAAAATAGGAGATAATGTTCGAATTATGATAGAGCCTAAACCAGGGAAATTTCAACCGAAATATAAAGGAAATTATAAAATTGTTGACGTTTTAGAAAAAAATAATTTAATTTTGCAAGATGAAAATGGAAAAAGATTTATCAAACATGTTGATAAAGTTAAGTTAACTTGTAACGATTAAAATGATGTGTTGAAAAATAATTTATTTATATTTTTTTTGTTTTGTTCCTTTTCTTTAATAGATGGATACGTCACGGATTAATCGATTATTTCTATCCCGATTGGCACCTTATACGACGAGTAAATATCTTATTTCTCAATTTAAGGATGACGGAGTTGTAAATGCTTACGTACATAAGCGAGCTACAGGCAATATAGCGTTTATAACTTTTGCTACTCCTGAACAGGCCCTTCGAGTCCTGGAAAGGAGTAATCAATGTCCATATATCCTTCATAAACGTAAACTCGTCATTAAACCCGCTGATTCTTGGAATCTTCGTGGTTCTTTAAGAAAAGCCCCAGCTCGCATCGAAGATGAAATACAGGAAGAACTCGCTAGTATTCTACCTGTAGAATGCATAGCTATGATAGCTTCATATCTTTCATTTCCGGATCGAGCTTGTCTTGAAAGAGTGTCAAGAAGGTGGCGAGACGGGGCTATAGCGTCATATAGGTGGGTAACAACATTGCCAGATTCGTCCGAAATGTGGAACAGGTCTTGGGACAATTCTCAAATAACGATTGATGCGGTATATTGGGTTATTCGGAGAGCTGGGCATTTTCTGTGGGCTTTGCAGCTTCGTCATGAATTTCCGTCACAAGTAGGTTCCATCATAGCTACACATTGCCCTAGACTTGAATATATTGATCTGGCCGGAGTAGTTATTCGGTCCACTACATTTATCATTTTGGGTGAGAGAGCAAAGCAGTTGCGAAGTCTTGTTTTGAGTAGGACAATCGGACCTATCGAAAACGATCTGCACCGGATATTTTGGGAAAACAAGCAGATAAAGAGTGTCACTTTTTCGGCTTCACAAGTAACCGGAAAGTGTTTTAATGGATCAAATCTCCAGTTAACACGGTTGCAGATCGATAACTGTGATCGATTGATTTCCTCAGAGCTGACTTTATTTCTGAAAACTCAAGAACATTTAGAGGAGTTAATAATAGTTAAATGGTCCTAATGTTCTTGAAGCTCTAGCGAATTGTAATAACCCAGGAGCTTTACGCTCTCTCAAAGTACCAGGATTAGGGATAAATAATGGGATGAATGAAGAGGAAAGGAATGGCGAAGAGGCGGATTCGGCCGATGCTATCCCGTTTTTTGAGCTTCCCAATGTCCTACTAGGAATCGAAGGATCGAAGATGACTTCAACTTGTACAAATTTACAAATTCTGGAGCTCAGATTTTGTCCTTTGGTGCATGATGTTTTCGTTAGCAGAGTTGGTCGAAATTTATCCTTGCTTACGATCTTGGACATCACGGGATGTTCAAATATTCGCGATGATTTTGCGCTAGAGCCGCTCTCGAATTTAAATAAATTGGAAATACTGAGGATGTCGATGCTTCGACCTAATATCGCTGCCACCTTCTTATACTCCGCCTTGACATTATGCACTTTCGAAGCCCGCGATTGTTATGGTATTAGTGGGGAAGAAATTTGTGGGTTATTAAGATCATCACCGCATTTATGTCACCTGGATATTGAAGGATGTATTAATGTTGGTAGGGAAGTTGTGAACTGCGCCTATCAATCGCTGAGTATATTTGACAGAAGCACTCTCTTGTCCTTATATTTAGGAGGAACAGAAGCTCGCCATCGTAAGAAGGATAGGCAAAATTTTCTTCTTGATATCCACTATATTCGGAAATCTCCACGTATATAAGGTGAATACATTCGGACATTTTTTTTTTTTTTTTTTTTTAATCCTCTACCTTCCACCTCGATTGAGGTGTCCCAAAAGCTCCCAGGGGAGCTTGTCCGGGAACAGGTGAGTATCCTTGCGAGAGCTGCAGGTCGTCTTAGATGGCGCCATACTCACATTTGTCGAGAATGTAGGAAACTGCAGAAACCCACATCAAGTACAGCATCGGCCATGGCTCGATTTCCGCCTGAAGACAATACCTCGAAAATGCTAAACAGACAGCGTGGTTCGTCTTACACATAGCGAACTGCTGCCTGCAAACAATTTCGACAAATTGCCCAGCCGGGGATCGAACTCACGACCTACGACTTCGTAGTCCAGCACGCTACCGCCTGAGCTACGAAGCCGATTATTTTTGATTTTGTGAATTATCCCCGTCCTAATGTACTTATTTTCCTACAGCTCAATATTTTTTGTATCATCATGGCATAACAATTATTACTCATGAAGATTTTCTACCATTCTAAAGTAAATATACTAGACATACTTCTGTTTTGTGAAATGTCCCCGTCTTAGTATATATACTTTCTGTAATCTTTATTTTATTTCAGATTTTCAAGAAACCAGATATTAAGAATGACATGTAATTTTGTACTATGTTAGATACCCGTCATGTCTTAATGTTCTGCCAGAACCTCGAGCGAATCGTTTTCCATTTCCATTTCTTCGCAAGTGACTATCGTAGTAGCAATTTAAGTCCTCAGACACGATGAGCCTGCAACCTGTGTTTGATATTTTTTCCTTTAAATTCATTTCATCATTGGTGATTTTATGTTCTTTTCTTTTCTTGTTCAATTTCATTTTTGTTTCTTTACTGGATTAGTCCAAGAATTGGAGAGAAGAAATATAGAATCACCTACTTCGGTCTCTGAGGAAAACTCTTGGCCTTCATTTCTCCAGTTAACAGTACCTCACAAATATTACTTTGTATTTCACAAATTCAAATAACAATTTGGCAACTGGCATAAGTATTTGTTGCATTCGCCCTGAATATTAACTACTTTACCTTGCCCATCTTCCAATGATATAATATTTTCGCATATTTCATCTAATATTATCTATACATGAGACATAATAATTTCATCTATATGAAATTGGTCTGTTTGAAATATTGTAATTTTAAAATAGCATTTCTCATCTGACAATACAATATCATTTATACGTGCCATTTGTCGACATTTCAATATAATATAAGAGTCGTCCCACTTTATCGATCGACTGTATCGTATGCTGGTATAAATAGTATTTTGATAGATACATTTCTTAAAAATGGTATCGTTATCACGAAATATTCGACAATTTGTAGCATACATATAAAAAAACACGACATTATTATATTCAACAGCGCCAACACATTTTCCACTGTTCCCAAATAAATGTTTACAATACAATTGTACATTCGTATTATATCTGTCATTAAACACATTTGCAGTGTTTTTTAAAGTTCTCATATTTATGGCCGTTTTTATTATTTGGTGGTCAACACCTTTTGCTCCATTAATTAAACGTTTTAAGGAATAAATGTTACTTTCATATGGGTAGTTGGAAGTTTCCTTTTGTTTGAGCTTTCATTTCTTTCAGAAAAAATCCCCAAAGAAAGTTAGTCACACCTAATTCCACAGTGTGCATGACATCGACTGGAAAGCCCCAAACCATATCGAAACCTGGCAGCTCAGACAAAATAGAAGACCCTTTTACTCCTTGATAGTTACCTATAGGTAAATTGTCTGATGCTTCATAGCCATACTTTTGTATTGCTTCATGGACATCATCCATATGAGATTCATGCGTTCTTATTTTATCACTCTCAGCAGTAAATGGATAGCATATTGATTTTTCACGCTTTCCACATATATAACAGTAGCTGCATCCATAATATCCATTGTACTGAATTCTGTTTTGACAAACTGCACGAGATACTGAATCGACGGAGCAACATCCTACACTCACTTCAAATAATTGCATTTCACCATTAGATTTCAGATCTACCTCCAATCCTGAATCACTGAATCTCACTACTTCCTGGACAAAAGTTGAAAAATATGAATTCATAAGAGCAGGTGTCGGTTCCTTCTTGACAATCATAATTCCTATGATGATGATATTTGTGAACCGTTGTAATGGAGGCAGGTCGCACAGTATAATCTGGAGAGGCCACATACTTCGTTTTGATTTGTGAAAAATAGGTGCTCCTTCTGTGCTGAAGTGTATGGTTAATCTTGGTTTTTCTATTTCAATATTAGGTACTTCGTTGCTATCTTGAGGTACTAATTTTAAAAGCTCTCGTCGAATAGAATCATTCTTGCATAATTCTTGAATTTGATATTGCAAATCAATGGTGACAAAATAATTCTCACTATATACATTGAGGACATCTTTTCGTTCACAAGCTTTGCATAGAACTTCTTGTGGTTGTTTTAAGTTTTCATCCAAAGTGCAATAAATTTCCTTGGAACATTTCATGCAATAATAATGGTACTTAATTTTATTGCGTGGAATGTCAAGGATTTTATCCATTTTATAATTCGAAATGTTTATGTGCATAAATTGAGGTCCTTCACATATTTTCAACATTTCGATAAATTTTGTCCTTGCGACGTCAGGCAATCTAAATTGTAAAGAAAATCCCATAATCATCAATGAAACATCTTCGATAGATAAATTGGCTTGTGGAAACATAATAACCTTGTCCATATTAGCAGTACTATTTGAATTCCATTTTCTTTTAGCATTTGTACTGTTAAAAAAAGGACTGTCATCAAACATGATTTCATTTGATTCGCATGAGTCATTAATTTCACAATTGTCAGTGGAATCACTGGATTCACCAGAATCACTTTGATCGTCGCTGGTGCAATGTTCACTTTCAATGAAATTAGTTTCTTCATCACTGATGCAATATTCAGTGGAAAAAAGAAGGTCCTCGTGATAATCGTTGCGAGCAACAAGATCTTGTGTATAATATGCTGAAGAACAACCTAAAGACAGACTAAAAATGAACTAACACATTTTACAGGAAAAACAAAATCAAATATTAAAAAAGTCAATATATACCCTCATCATTGGATGTTTCTTTTCGTAGTTCAATGTCTTTTTCATTGAACGTTTGTTTTCTCTTTAGTTTTAAAACGTCTAAAACTGCTTGAGATTGTTTTAGCCACTTTCGACGAGTTTTGGCGCAAACCATGGTGTCATCGTAATTACTTTTCAAGCACAATTTGTAGCTCCTTTTTTTTCCTGGTTCACACATTTTTCTCGCCTCTAATAAGCAAAAATCTGTCCACAATAAATTGTAAATGTAATCTCGTGATAGGTACAGTATATTTGTACAATATTACATATGTGTATACACATTTTTTTTAATTCACCACTCTATTTGGTTCCAAATAAAAAAAAAAATTGTGTACAGCTTTAACGCCCTATCTTAACAGGAAAGGAAATTTAAATAATACGGGTTTTGTAGTATGTTCATTTTTTTAAACGCAAGAACTGATAATACAATATTTTGGTTTCCACGATTGTTGATATCTTTTCTTGACAGTTTTCGGCTTGTAATGCAACAAGGCACATAGTTTTAAAATTTTTGTGACCGAGGTATGGCTTTTTTAAAATTGATATTTTCAACTGAAAACTTTGTGGTATTCAGATTAGAAAATTTTTGTTTAATTTGGATCTTGTTTCATTAGCGAAAACGATCAAAAAACGGTACCAACAGCCACGGAAACCAAAATTTTGTATTATTACTTCTTACATTTTAAAGGACTGAAAATACTTAAAAATATGTGTTATTAAAGTGGGGAAAAGAGCGTTTCTACAGGCACCCAGGCACCCCTTCCCGATAACCTCGAAGGGGGTTTCGACTACTCACATTTTTTTTTTTAGAATTTGGACCCCAATGGAGAGGTGAATACAACACATTTTTTAAGGTGTATTAAGAGTCGCCCTAGCATATACATACACACATTGAAATGCTGTGCAATTCTGATTTCAATGTTCGATGTATGTTTTTAGGTTAAACAACACATGTGTGTATATACACACATCCACACTATTATGTAAATGCATTAATTATATATATATGAGAAGAAAAAATTACATACTGCATAGTACATTTTTGAAACTTGAGCCAGGAGAAATTTGATACTTCAGATGTATAATTTGGATTAATTCTCCAGTTTCTTGCAAAAAACTTGGAGTCCACTTCAGTAAATTTAATCCTGAAGTCGGTGTGTTGTTGAAAATTTCCAATAGTGCCAACCACGCTGAACTGAATCGACTGTCGGGTTAAGATGTTTAAATGTAGGGTTCAAATATAATAGGAAAAAAATACCGACATTTATTCCTTGCACCGGTAAATTGTTGTTAAGAAAAACTTTAAGCGATTTTGTTTTCGTTTAAAACGGAACATTTACTACAATCGAAGATTCGCGTCAACATTTAAGCGAATTTAAGAAAAGTTTCACCGCCAGCACCGCGAGTCACACCGAGTGCCATTGACTACTTATATGGTCTATCTCCTACGCGAGTCAAGTTAAATCAAGTCAACGATAACCGCGAGCTTTCGAACAAATCTAAACCAAAACCAGTATCACCGCGCATTAAATAATAAAGAATATCCAAGTTTAATTCATTTTCATATACTATACTTAATAGTTTTTATTATTTTCTTGTAATTACATATTGTAATTTGAATAATGCTCGACAAATATTTACGATTGAAACGATGCGCGCCTGCGCGGTGGTGCTGGTTTTAGTTCAGATTTGTCCCACAGTTGGCGCTGATTCTTGACCCGCTGGACAAATTTCGATTCGACCATTCCTATTGGTCGGCATGAAATACAAGTTGAAACCGGCATTTCCGCAACAGCAAGAAAGAGGCCGGAGGATAGAAAGAAATTGAAAAAGTAAATAAATTTTACATATATTTTCTTTGAGATTCTTATACCTATATTACATGTAAACGTAAAATGTGGGCGTTAATAAAGCGAATAAAACAAAAACCTCCGTACGACAAAATCATAGTAAGCATCGACAAAATCCATAACTTCGACGAAAGCCTAATGAAGAAAAAGTTATTCAATGTAGCATTAATAGAAAACAAAGGAACAGAGCCATGTCAGATTCTATTAATTAATGGTAACATTGCATATTTGTTAATTATTACTGTGCAGTAATTGTAGGAAACTTGTTTAAATATTGTGATAATAACAAATTTGCAACCGCCCAGTAATCTAAAATATTATTTTGTTGTTTTCTAAGTACTTTTCCGTTTATTAGGAATATGTATAGGTACTTGTAAAGTCTAAGGATGCTCTGTCCTTTTTTCCAGAGGTTAAATTCTTAAAAAAAAAATTACGTAAAAATTAAGTAACATCCCCTAATCTTGGTAAAATAAGCTTTTCAAATATTGTCTTGGAATTTTTCTATCATACAAATTGAAGACGTGAGAAGTTAAATGTGGTTGGAAATACCTATCACAAATGACCAAACGGGAAGTGATTCGTATTTTACTTCTCACGTCTTCAATTTGTATCGTAGGAAAATTACAAGTACATTTTTGAAAAGCTTCTTTTTACCTGGATTAGGGGATGCTTCTTAATTTTTATGTAAAATTTTGTTTTAAGCCGAGAAAAAATATTGAATGTCGCCGTCGAATCTAACTTCTGGAAAAAACGGTAGTCCATCCTTAACATATCAACGACTTACTTCACTTAAAAAATATTTAGTTTTATGTCAATTTACTTTAATTATATTATCACTTTCATCTCGCAGAAACTTTATAATATCTTCATTCGCAGATTCTAAGGAAGAATTAGAAAAAGTTGTGAAGAATAAACGACTTCCTTGCCCCCAACTAAAAATATGGAAAGTGCTTCGGAAAATGATACTGACAATCGTAATGACCCAACGAACAAGGTAAGAATATTTGGTTTTACTGAAAATTATATTATACAATACATCATACGTTATATTATTTATTAACATATAAGTATATATTTCACGTAATATTTTCTAATTAAATCATTACTTTCTGCTCTTTCTTTTAAAAAGGTGAAGCCTTTCAGCGATGAAACTAAATTGGGGAATAATTTAAAGCAGCGTATCTTACAAGTAAAAAAAAAACCAGGAACAAAACAATGTAAGTTCTATGGAATATCTGTAGTTATGTTATCTGGGCATATTGTTCCATAAGAGACAAATATTGCAAAAATTGTATCCAACTTGCAGGTTTAAATAATTAATTTTCTAATAATTTATGTTTAAGAAAATGAATGAATTGCAGTGATTCCGTAGCTATGACAGAAAACAAAATGAAGATAGAAATTTTTATTTCTACACAGGAACCTAACATTTTACATAAGCCTCGGGTCCATAATCTGAGGTAGAAATAAAAATTGCAATCTTTATTTTTTTATTATTGCCTAAGTACAGAATTAGTCTTTCTATCTGTCTCAAGATCTTGTCGTTGGTGGGAGAGCTTACGATCCTCCGCTCGCCCATAGATAGATTACCTGAGGAATCCGCTTAAGTGGACCTCCACTCCATCATCGGGCTCCCCAGGGACTGTGACACTAATTGGTGTCCGATCTCGGGGGTCTGTGGACTCCTGGGGACTATGACCCATGTTTTGAGTCCGATCCCAGGCGCAGAATTGGAGGTATTTCTCTGGTCTACCCAAGGACTGTGACACTGTAGGTGTCCGAACTTGTGTGACTATTAGGCAACCCGAGGACTATGTCACCAATTTGGTGGCCGATCTCGGGTTGGTAACCCAGTATACTCACCCGGAGCAGCTCTGCTGCCTGGGTGGGTGTGTCCCAGCTGGGTTGGTAAGAGGGGGGGGGGGGCAACCTGCCGCATCTGTGGGTTGAAAGGAGGATCCAACTAAGAAGAGACAGCCCCTAAGTCGGAAGGTGTGGCAGGCACCGTGCTGGAAACTGGCAAACTGCCGGGGATCGACTTGTCATTCGGGTAACATCCTGGATGTCTTGGTACCGGGGGTTAAGAAGGTACGGCCAAACGGTTCCTTGGGGCACCAGGCGCCACCCCTCGTATTAAGTCGCCTCATCTCGGTATGCGGGGCTCTGCCGGGAGGAAAACTATTTCCCTAGCTGCTCGTGGGAACACAATGCAGACACAAATTATAATAAACAAAAATCCAACGCCTCAGGTGCCTGGCACCGAGGAAACAGCATCGGAAGTGGCGCATGACACTCCGATGGAAACGGGTACGGCTGAGGACGCAAATCCACGCCAAAAACTCAGTGGCGCACAGCGGAGGAGAGAGCTGTGGCTGAAATACGAAGAGGAGAAGGTCAGGGCGGCAGCAGAAGGACTCCCCTTCCCCACTCCTCCTGCTTCTAGGAAAAGCGGTTCGCGGAAGAAGAAGGCACCATCCGTGGCTGGGGCTGGAACCCGTCTGGAGGAGCCGACTACTTCGACCGTGACTTCCGCTAATGCTCCCCCTGGGGATAAAAGGAAGGCTGAGAGGAGCTTTTCTGATCCCTTGGCTAAACCTCGGGGAAAAAAAGCAAAGGGTAGGCAGGAGCAAGTCTCCGCCCCCAGAAGGACCTACTCGCAGGCGGCTTCCGGGCTCCCGAAGGTTATGATCGCCTTCGGTGAGGACGCGGAGCTGCGTGTCGAGAAGGGAGTTTTCGACCAACTCAGGGGGGTCATCATGGACAGGGTGGTGGATATCCCGGACGGGGAATTCATACCCAGGTTCGTGGAGGCCACCCTGAGGGGGGGGGGGGATTGCTACCTTTCTCTGTGTGGATGAGGGGAGTGCTGGATACCTGCGCGGAGCTGTACCGCAGATCGCTCTTGAGGAGGGCCGAAAGGTGAGGATAGTCCTCCCTGAGGAACTCGTCAAGAGGGTGAAGATGACCGTGCTCTCACAACCACCCAGGATAGAGACCAGCGTTTTGCTTAAAATAATTAACAAGCAAAATGCTGACCTGAAGGTCGGGACGTGGGTAGTCCACAAAAGAGAGGAGTTGCAGAACGGCACCCTCTTAGTTCTTGGTGTGGACGAGGACTCGGCGAAACGCCTTGAGTCTCGTGGTTACCGAGCTTATGTGGGGACAGGTGCGGTTGTGTTTAGGCCAGCCTCCAGGAACCCGACAAGCTCGGCGAAGAAAAACTCAAACACGAACTAGCCCAATGGCTAGGTTTCGTGCTGAAATTTTTCAGATTAATTTGCATCACAGCAAAGACGCCTCAGCTTTGCTTATGGGTCTAAATGTGATACGCACAAACACAGCCATGGCTGCGGTCAAAGTCTCGCGGTGAGATAGAGAGAAAGGGTTGGTGATAACATCGGCCTACTTTCCACATGACAGGGAAACTCCTCCTGAGGAGCTAACCAGGTTAGTCAGGTATTGCGAAAATGAGTGCCTCGATCTCCTTATTGGTTGTGATGAAAATTCCCACAGTACGCTATGGGGAAGCACCGACACAAATGAGAGAGGAGAGGACCTTATGGAATATCTGTTGTCAACAAACCTCGAGATCGTAAACGAGGGCAACGAGCCCACCTTTGTAACGGCAAACAGACGAGAGGTCTTGGATCTCACTCTGTGTAGTCGCAGCATACGTGGGGAGGTTCAATGGTGGAGAGTGTCAGATGAACCTTCACTGTCGGACCACAGGCTGATTCGGGGTATATTGGAGAAGATTAACCCCCTCAGCGAAATGGTACCGAAATCCAAGAAGCACGGACTGGCTCGGATACAGAGGAAGTCTGGAAGCCAGGCTGGGGAGCTTTAAAGGAAAGTATGGAACTCCGGAAGATCTAGAGTACACGGAGACCATCATTAGAGGTGCCATGTTGAGAGCTTTCGAGGCCAACTGCCCACTCAAGAGGGTAAACCCCAAAGTGGGGAAACTCAAATGGAGTGTGGCGTTGGAAGATGGCCGTTCGGAAACAAGAAGACTCTTTAACCAGGCGAAGAAGGCGGGCACTGTGGAAGCATGGACTGCCTTTAAAAGTAAGTCTAAAGCTTACAGGAAGCTGATTAGAGAGTCTCAAATCGAGGCGTGGAGGGATTTCTGCACAGAGACAGAAAACATTTCCTCCACGGCTAAGCTTGCGAAGATACTCTCCAAAGAGAAGGAGGGTAGTCTACGATTTATAAAAGGGGAAAATGGCGAGTTCACCAATTCTCCACAGGATACACTGGAACGGCTGCTAACTAGCAACTTTCCAAGCATAGATCTTGGGCAGCGAGATACTACAAGGGAACACTCTCAGAGAGAGAGAGTAGAAACTGGGAAATCGCTGCCCAGGTTGTCAATCCAAAGAAGGTGTCAAGAGCTCTAATGGCCTTCGAGGCGTTCAAGTCGCCTGGACCAGATGGCATTTACCCGGCCCTCCTTCAGGAAGGCCTGGGGGTCATTCTGGGACTGTTGACTGGACTCCTTAGGGGGTGCGTGGCTCTCGGTTACACACCAAAAGAATGGCAAAAAGCACGAGTTTCATTCATACCGAAAGAAGGAAGTAGAGGCTTCGTGGAAGCGAAGGATTACATACCAATCACCCTAACATCTTTCCTATTGAAACTCTTGGAAAGATTGGTTGAAAGGTATCTGGTAGAAGGACCTTTGAAAACCTCACCTTTACATGGTGAACAATACGCATACCAAGCTGGCAAATCTGCTGAGACAGCATTCATGTCCGCTGTGGGGTTTGTGGAGAAGCAACTCAATATACGGGGAGTGTGCATAGGCGCCTTTCTAGATATTGAGGGTGCTTTCAACCGCACCTCGATGGTAGAAATAGCGATTCGGAAAGGAGCGGAAGAGCATGGGGTACCGAGAAAAATTGTTAGATGGATCTTGAGTACCCTAAAAAACAGGTATATTTATACAGAATGGCAGGGAGCAATAGTGGGAGGAACGGTCTCCGAGGGTTGCCCTCAAGGAGGTGTGTTGTCCCCGCTCTTATGGAACTTGGTGGCAGATAGTATGAGAAGGAAACTAAGCGATAGTGGAATCTATGCTATAGGATATGCGGACGATATCGCTATCATGGCTAGAGGAAACTTCGAGGAAGTCTTGCAGGAGCTAATTCAAGAAGCCCTAAGGGTTGTGGAAAGATGGTGCATGGAGAAAGCACGCTCGATACAACCGGAGAAGATAGCCGTTATCACCTTCTCGAGAAGATACAAGGTGAAAAAACTCAGAGAAATGGTGATAGGGGGGAAACAGATTCCATATACCGGAGAAACCAAGTATCAGGAAGTTGAACTGGAATGGACATCTGGAAAAGAAATGTCAAAAAGCAATCGCAACTTTTTGGCAATGTAGAAGAGCACTAGGCTGCAGTTGGGGTCTAAGACCAAAGCAACTGCTCTGGATTTACCAGCACATAGTGACACCCAGAATCATCTACGCGGCAGCGATATGGTGGCGTAGAGTGGAAAAGGCCAATGTACAACAAAAACTAAATAGAGTACAGGGTATGTTCCTAAGGGGCATCTGCTCGGTAAGGAAAAGTACACCCACAATTGCAATGAGAACTCTGTTGGAATTACCCACCTTGGCCCTTGCTATTAAAGGCGAAGCGAGGAGAACCATATATAGACTCAAATGCATGGGAAGTTTAACAGGCAGACTGGAAGGGCTAGATGAACTCTTTTGTGGAAGCCTGAGAACCATGTGGAATCAACCACAGGATAAAATCCGGATCCTCGACTCGAGGGAAAATAACTTCAAGATATTTTTCCCGGATAGAGAGGACTGGGAAAGAAATCCGGTAACACCTAAGCGTGGAACCATCTGGTATACTGATGGTTCCAAAACAAGTCAAGGTGTAGGTGCAGGGTTCTGCGGACCGAAGCTTAAGGAGAACTTTTCCCTTAAGCTCAATACATTTAACACTGTCCTCCAGGGAGAGGTGGCGGCCATTCTTCAATGTGCCGAGACTCTTTTGAGGAAGGAGGTGACAGGTAATACGATATGGAATGCTCCGATAGCCAGGCGGCATTGAGAGCCATAGGAAAACCCATCGTTAAATCGGCGTTAGTCAGAGATGCAAAGGCAAGTTTGCGACGTCTGGCCATACGTAATAAGCTCAACCTAACATGGATCCCCGGACACATGGGTTGGAAAGGAAACGAAAGGGTGGACTCCTTGGCCAAGTCGGGCATAATAAATGGCCTGGACATGACCGGGAGGGTTGCTATGCCCTTTCAGGAAGAACTTAACAGGCTGACGAGCCATCTTGGAGCTTAGCAGGTTAAGGAGTGGATCAACCACAAAAAAATGCAGCACAACCACAAGCCTTGCAGGTGAACTGAAGGCTGATAGATGGGCTGAACAGCTGACCAAACTGGACAGAACAAGGATAAGAGTTTCCATTGAAATCCTCACTGGACATGGGAACCTGAATAAGCATGGCTATACGGTGGGAAAGAAAAGTTCCCCGCTGTGCACTAAATGCGACGAAAACATGGAGTAGACCACAGCACACTTCCTCTGTGAATGCCCTGCCCTAATGGAGTCACGAAGGTAATTCCTAGACTCTCCATTTCTGGCGAAGGAGGAAATCAGGGCGCGAAGTCTTCAGCAGATTCTGAACTTCTGCAATAAGGCTGGTTATCCAACTGAAACCTGAAATGGCATCAGGAATAGCGCACAAAGGCAAATTGTCAAGTGCGCTGATTTCGGGGGTCTTAACCCCGGACCTGATGAAAGCCTTACCAATACTAATACCAAAGTACAGAATCACTCCAAATTCACTGGCCGTAATATCAAAAAATATTTCCTTAAACATAAATTTCTGGGTAAATCATTATTAAAACGTAGAAGTTGGAACAAAATTTTCGTTTTTGGTTATCTTCTCACCGAGTTCCGGGTGTTCAAGGGCCTGTAAAGAATACATTTAGGATTTAAAAGAGGCGGTCTGTTTACAATGAGTGCGGGAATTTGTTTTTGTGTCGTATATAACAATACGCACACCTATCAACAAAGTAAAATTTTAATTCACAGACTCCTCGTTATGACATTTTATTTCATAAAATTATGCTTCAAGTTCATGTAGACTCCATAGTCTCTTTTAAGAAATGTTATACTACATTTCATCAGTTATGATTAATGTAGTCTTAATACGGCTTCCCTTTGTACTCTCATTCGCGAGTTCTCATCCTTTATAACTAAGTGGGCAGCTTTTTACTGCAAATTAATCACAAATTAGGTTTTAATAATAATAAATAACGTAAAATAGCACATGACTGTGCAAGTTTACACGTAATAATCTACGTTCTAATTTTGTCTGCCTTATTTTTTTAATTATTTTCTATCAATTTTGTAATATTTATTTTATTTTATAGAATGACATAAAGGTAAAGATGTATAAAAAACATAAATCAGCATCACATAAAAAGGGCAATTCACAGGTATTTTCTATATATGTATCATTTATTACAATAATAAATACGATTCTAGTTGTATAAATAGTACTTTCCTTGTTTGAAATAGAGTAACGATGAAAATTCACATGCGGTACAGCAAGCAAATGAAACTCAAATACAGTATTTCAAAGAGGAATTGAAGATGATAAAAGCATCACTTATTTCTGCTGAAGAAAAAAATACACGTTTGAAAGAAGAATTAGCTGCGCTAAAAGAAGACATGTATATCAGAGACGAACGTATAAAAGAATTACAAACGTTAAATACAACTTCGCAAAACAATGCACTGACTAACTTTGAAAAATTGCAAGGTTTCTCTTCTCCATTGACACAATTATATAAATTAGATTCATATATGCATAGTTTTTAATATAAAATACTGTTTATTCCAGATACTATGAAAGAGATGACGATAACTAAAAAAAAAACAGTTGCTGACTACCTAGCCATCGGTGAACTATCACAAGACGAAGGAAATGTAAAACAAAAATGAGTCCTTTTTATTTAAAACATAATTAATATTTAAAAATATTACATGCTATAAATTTATATATAGATTCATATTGGAAGAGGACAATGGCTTAACTTGGATAAATATGAATTTGCTGTCGCTAATGTCAAATCAACGTCCGGATTATGCAGGAATTTGACATCTGCCGTATTTAACGAAGATGTGTTGCTTAAAAGCACAATTACTGGCACGGCATGTAGGAAACAAAAGGATGCACCTAAAGACGTATGCCAATTGAATCCACAAAAGGTTCTGGCAATAAAAGGTATTTCACTATTTATTCACTTTTCATTTATACTGCATGAATTAATATGCATATACTGTGGGAACTTAAGTTGGTATTACACACTATCAGGTGGCGCCAGCTGGTGGCGTGACCGGTGGTGCCTTGATATACGCGCGGAGTTCTTTGTCTTAATCGAACCGCTGTACTGTAAGCATTGTGATTAATAAAGTATTACTTTCTACTACGTAACTTCTCTTAATTGTGTCCACCCTTCGGACCACTTTATTACACATACTTCTTTCTTAACATTTCAGATTTCGTTCGATATTACCTGATAGATGCTTTGCACATGTCCGAAGCTGATGCAGATATGGAAGTGGATTCTGTTCGGTACTACATTTCCAAAAAAATAGCAGACATAAAGCGAGGTATGTAATATGATTTTGGCTGAAACCTAGGTATAGTCGCGGATCAATCACAATCTCACATGCGAGTCTCGGAATCCAATTTGAGATTTTGAAGTGTGTCCCTTTAGCCCTAATTTTTTAATAATACGCTCAAAACATTTTGTGGGATTATATTTATACAAAAAGAAAAATTCCACAGTAAAATACTGAATCCTTCCAATCCAGCAGCTCCTCTGCATATGATGGTTACATTTTGTTACTTTTGGAAGCATTAATTATGTTTAGAGAATCATACAAATGTTCGGAGTCGTTTCGTGTTACACAATAATCAAACTTAATAAGTAATGAGGTATTATTCTTATTATTTATTATTTATTTTTATAAAGTAATGAGGTACTTACCAGTATTGCTGGAAGTTTACAAAATTATTGTCGAATTTACTATTTTATTCCAATTTAACATTCTTGGAATATATATTCTATGGATGGCAATCCAAATTTTCATTTAAAGTTAAAAAAGTTGCAAAAAACCAGCGTTATTTCTAGCCCGGTCATAACTTTGAAGTGCTTAGAATCTCGGTAAATTTGCATGATTCATGATCGAATCAAAACTGTCATCGAATTACATACATACATAGGGCATGCCATGTTAAAGGTAGAGCGTTCCTGATTGGTCAGTTCGCATGCCGGACGCTCGCGAACTTGTCCGCTACCTCTTTTGAGTAGAGGAGCTTCTTATTTTTTATCATGTCTAAATAATTTTTTTTTCGCGGTCTTAAAATCGATGGTGAAATCAGGGCATGGTGAAAAGCGTTTTGCGCTTGTACAATCCCTATCGAACCAGGCCTTCGAAGTTACGGTTCTAGAGCGTGTACTTTTAGCACTAAATTTAACGCACGTACCTGCATTTAGCGCCGCTGGGCGTGAGGTTTTGACGAGAAGCTCATATTGAGCATCGAGAGACTCCGACTTCTCTGAGGTAGCAGCTGACAACGGCAGTCTTAAAATATCGCGAAAGTTACTCACCCCGTCTAACGACCCCGAAAATCGCACTGCTGCCCTAATGGCATGGCATGGCAGCAGGCGTTTCTACTCTAGCACTTTCCGACATTAGCAGTAGTGACAGAGAAACCGGTAAGTGATCTGAACCGTGTAGGTCGTCGCCTGTCTTTAGGTCGTCTATGAAAGGCAAGTGTAGGGCCGAAACCCATACAAGGTCGACAACACTGAAGCCCCTATGTCCGAGAAAAGTAAAATGTGCCGGAACGTCACTAGTGCAGCGCCCATTTAATAAGACGAAATTATTTGTCTGCATAAATTCGGACAGAAGGACTCCACGGCTGTTGCATAGTTCATCATGTGTCTGCCTCCGCATGCGGATTGACGAACCTTCAAATATCTGTGGGAAGTCGGTGTATGGGTCTAAAGTTCCCACTCGACAGTTAAAGTCGCCTTCAAGAACAAAAATCGCTTCTGGATACTGGTCATTCGAGGAATCCATTTCTATTTGTAGCGCCGAGAGTTGAGATGCTAAATCCGAATTCGGCGGAAAATAAAAAGAGCCGACTACTAAATTAATCGGTAGGGTGTTAGCGTGGAAAAAGAGCCAGTGCGGAGAAGCCGCCAGAGCCGTATAAGTGAATTCTGGGTTGACTAACGACAGAAGGCCCCCACTACAGCGACCGAAGTGACTGGAGCGGACAGCCGGGGTGAAGATTCTTGAATGACCAGCGACTATCGCCTCCGAGTCTATTTTACGATCTGACCAAGTTTCCGAAAAGTTAATTATTTTATACGGGCTAAAAAAAACATTATTTTTTACATTTGTTAAACCGCGAGCGTTCCAAAATACAATATTTAATATGTTTAGAGACGATTTACAAGTAATATTAGCGCGCGGTGCAGACATTGACAAAATGTTGGCAGACTTCCTAGCAGATCTTCGTAAGTGTTGACGGGGGAGATTAAAAAATGTTGGCGCATTATCGAGTTCTCAGAGCCAATGGGCAATTCTGGAGAGGATCGTGATAAACCCTGTTGTGCTGCTCTCGAGTAAGAGGTCCTTGATTCAGGAGCTGGCTCATTTAGGCGCGTCGAATAATCCTGGTCAGCTTCGGACCACTTGAACCAGGTGTTGTTAATGGCGATAGAATTGCCTATTTTCTTGAACGCCTGGCCTTTGGCAGCGGCGGCCCGACGTGCCTCTCTGGCTTTATACGCTATAAAGCGTTCCTTATCGGTGTAGTCAGGGTTGATGAAAAATCTTGTGTTTTTAAAGGCCGATTTCTTTGACGACAGTATCATATACTTATCCTCTTCAGCGAGGATGGCCACCGGGTCGGCACGAATTATTCTCGCCGAGGCTATCTCTCCTGTCAAAGAAAAGTGTGCAGATAGAAATGACTGGACTTCTCTTTTTAGCGGGGCCGGGCCAGGTTGAAAACCAGATATTATTAGGTTTCGCCTTTTCAGTAGTTTTTCTTGTGCCGCTAGCTTGGTCGCCATCCTCTTTATCAGGTGGTCCTGGGATTCGATTTTTTCATCGAGCGCTACGATACGGATAGAGAAATCGTTCCTAATGTCGTCGATTGCGCTCTTGACAGCAGTAATCTCCCTAGAGCATTCATCGATCCCAGGTTGCAACGAACTGGTGATATTTTGTGTCGATTCATTGATGGCATCTAGGAGAGATTTTTGCAAGACATCCAGGCTGGCTTGCGTAATTGGAGTGGCCTCCATTGTAGCCGTCGAGGCAGATGGGTACTCTGTGGATGGAAGCGAAACTTTGCGGCGTCTAAGCGCTGGAGAAATATACAAGTCGTCCGCGACAGAGGGACGATCACGCTTACGCCTCACGAAACCAAAATCTTCGAGCGAGCTGCCACTGATAGGACGATATTCCAGTCACTTAGATGCGGTGGTGGGGCGGCCCGGTAAAATCGGTGGACGCAGAAGCGGTGAGGCGTGTTCCGTCTTTCCGTCAATGCTAGAGCTGCTGGGTGCGTTGACCGGCTGCGGCTGGATAGTGGGTATCTTCTTGTCCGACATATGCCGAAGCGACGTGTGCCCGGGAGATGCTGCCGTCTGGTGCCTAACAAGTGCACGCAAGTCGAAATCAAAGTCGAGTCTTGAACGACCAGAGAGGCAGCATGCGACGCATGCGTAATACGCGGCGACGAAAACACGTACTACAGCGCGTTGAGCGTGTAGTGGGACTCACACATGCATAGAACGAACTCACCGATATGCTGGCGAGATTCCGCTCCGCGGTAACGAATGCCTGAAAATACCACGAACTGCGCTTGACAGCTACCAAAAAATGGGAAGCATGATGCCGAAAAATGGTGCATTAGTCTCTTGAGCGCTTTGACAGCTATCGGGTATCCGCTGAATTTAGCATGCAGTGGCTGATGCACCGATTCCCGATGAAAAGGAGTAACCACTCTTTAAGAATTTTCGATTCGAGTTGTCGTCGGTGTCGGGACGGATATTGGCTCCCGCTTCATTTGTTGACGGGTGACGTCATTCAGCGAGCCGGTGATTAAAGCGAAACACAATTGCCACAACAAAAATTGACACAGAGATGCAGACAATCCAAAAAAAAGCCGGCTCGATGACTCGGAGGTTTAACAGCTCTCAGCGAACACAATACGAGCCGGTCCGGTGGTACGTCACTAAAAATTTGAGCTCCCAAAAAGTGGATTTAAGCAATTATATTCGAATTTTAGTACAAAACGAAGAGGCATGCGGCTGCTCTACTTACCGTCCGTAACCGTTGTTTCTTCTCTATATAACAGGTCATGAGGTATTTGTTAACGTTGTAGATAAGTTGATAAATACAAAGGATAACATTACAGAGAAATGGATCGGTTCAAAAAAATACCTTGCTTTTTCTGGATTCGAGTAAGAATCAAACTCGTTGGATTTATTGTTGTCACATATCAAGTGATTACGAGTAACTGGTATACGTAGGGAACTGATTTTTCATGACTATTGTGATATAGTTATTAGTTGTATTTTTAATATATATCAGCAGAATGTAGCTTTCATCGACTTACAAGTAAACGAAGAAGAGTTAATTTAAAACATAACTTTATGGAATTAAATTATCACTATTAATTCCAAAAGTCTGGGTTCAAATTCTATTTTAAACATCAAAATAAGTTTTCAGGACTTGAAATGTGCAACCTGTGCAATAAATCCCATCTAAACATGCTGCATTGTCTATATGTTTTCGTTATGTACATAAAGGTTATGTTCCACTTACACATAATCACCTGATACACTTTATACATAATGCAATGTAATGTAGTGCTTGCAGTAATGTCTCTTGTTTTAATTGTTTTTGTATAGTTTACGTAAGAAGAAGTATATCGATACGAAAATATCTACTCTTTTTTTGGTATCCGAAGAAGATGAAATGAATCAGAATACAGATTTTGTATCACTGGAAATGATGGATGTAGTGATGGCTGATGATGAATTAGTATCTCAGATACCATTGTCCAACGTTTCTGATACATATGTAATTGACCTCACCTGCTCCTATACAACATCAGTAGATAAACCATTTCTACAAAATACTCATGTTCCATCCACATCATCAATAGATAAACCATTTTCCCAAAATTCCAACATTTCATCCACATCAATAGATACACCAAGTACACAAAACACTAACGTTCCATGCACATCAAGCACTAATTCCGAAGTTATGGATGCTTGGTTTGGACGGACTTTCCGCGTGTTAATTTTAGTACACGTGCGATTTATAGTCACTAAATGCTAGATGAAGCCTATTTCGAGATATAACCCGAGATTTTAGATACTTTGGAAGGTACTGCAACTCTCAAAGTGTCTGAATAATTGGCGGTTTTTCACCTAAATACGACATATTTCAGTTGTGGAAAGTGCAGCTCTCCGCCCGGTTTTTGCACGAAGAAACCGACTCAGAACTCGCCACGAGAAGGCGGCTGCACATCGAGTTCCACCCTAACACATCCCAACCAACCAACCAACCAATGATGGGCTTAATGCCTACAGAGAAGGACAATTGTATTACTAGTGCCAAAAATGAGACTTGTGAAGTGTTACTCGACAAATCGTTGGAATAAACAAGTTCTTATTTAGGGCGTTTCATTATTAGTGTCGGTACTGTCGGTGTCAATACTTCGAAACTGGTTCTTAGTATGAAAAGATGGCATCACTTGTCTGGATCTTAAAGCGGTTCGAATTAAGCCATCGCGATTTTCAGCTCCGCAGACGCGTAATGAAGCTTTTGTGACTTCCTTAACTGTTCGCTCCACGGCCTGTGTATGACATGGAAATACATCATACAATGATATCTGAGAAGGGTCATCGATAAAGGAATGCATTTGCTCGTCGGATAAGCCACGAAGAACCGGTGGCTCATAGGTAGTTTCGTTTTTCCAGTCAATTATATCTTGATAATTTTCAGCTTTGAAATTAATAGAGGGAACTATAAATGTACGAGGCTGAGCATTAGAACTATTAGGAGGTATCTCAGATGCCTCACTTCTTAGCTTCAAATTGCGAGACACGGCCAAAATTCAAACATCTCGCTGCTCAGCTCCCAACATTGCAATCAACAGGTTTTCGGAGTGAGCGTAAAAAGCATTGCGCGCAATGACTGAATCAATTACTGATCGATACTTTTTTGGTAAGTACCGTGTTTTGCTGATATACATCCAAAGGAGTTTGCTTCCATCTTTACAAGAATGTCCCTTTTTTATTGCAAACCACGTGGTAGAATACACATTAGATGAAAGTGACAATTACTTTTAAGTCAGCAGATGGTTTAGCAGTGCTTATATACAATCGCAAAATTCGATTTGCAGTCGTTAGCCATCGGGCATGATTGATTGGACCCGGATCTCGCTTGGAAAGTTCCTGTGGGCAATTACCTGCATTTATTGTATGGCATATCTCGTACAGATATTGTTGGTCTTTACTGAGTGCTCTGGAGTCCAAATCAGGTAAGTCCACTTTAATGGGTTTAAATTTTGAGACTGGCAGTTCATTACAATCTGCTAACTGATGTCCTATAGGTCCCGAATATGAAGTTGGACCACTTGTACTGCCGTCGATTAGTTCCACTAGATGCCTGAGAGGTAATTCATTGAAGTGCAGCATGCATATGTTCCCTTGAAGTGGCCGGTTTAATTTCGTCTCCAATAATCGAATAATTCCACCCTTATGGCCCGTATTAGTGATTGTACCATCGCAACCAATAGCTTTTAGATTTTCTGTACTTATGTTTTTTTTGTTTCAGGTAGTCCATAACGGAATCGGCGATGTGAGCCGCGGCACCAGAAGCAGGTGAAACATGGCCAACATACTGACCTCTGGGTTCCTCAACAAGAGATACATGCTCTTCGATTAGTGTTCTCCTATAATATTTCGATCCCTCTTTTACTTGAAAAAGTGTCTTGTCTTTCCGGCCGTCGAAATATAAACCCAGCAGGCTTTTTGTGCTTTTTGATCCTTTACCTTCAATTCACACCTTAACTTTGACTTCTCTCTTGCCACATTCGATTTGTCAATAATGCATGTTTGATTTTCAGGAGTTATTATTCCATAATCTAGCAAAACTGCTGATGATGTAGCAGCCGTCTCTCGAAGCGGCGTGCCGAAACGATCACTGACCGCAGCAGTGTTTGTCAACTTAATGCGCATCTGTGTTTTGATTGAGGAAACTTTCGTGGTAGAGGTAAACTTTCGATTGTAGGGACTTTTCGTACCTTCTCGCATGTACAAGCCTCGATTGGTTCATACTGACAAGTTGCAACGTCAAAAAGGGTATTTCCCTTAGCTTTAAATGAATTAAAAAAACGTTATAATATTTTAAAATCCTTTTAACCACTCCTTTATAGGAAATAACAGGAATAGATGCTTTTCATACAACATAACATAATAGAGGCAACGGTATGAGCAGTATCATTAAAGGAAGTTTTAATTGGCTTCCCTTCAAATCGAAGCCGAAGCCTCTCTTGAAAACAACTCCGCATAACGTCTGCATGCGTTGGAAGATGCAAGGGAGGCCACTCCCGAGAATCTCCAAACAAAAGGCCATTTTCTACGACTTCGAATTCCAGCGGCTGATGCCATGCTGAGATTGATCAGAGCTCACAGAGATATTCGTTTCAACCACGTTTTTCTGGATCGTATATTTATAATTCGAAACCCATTTCACTATCAGGCAGCGTGGCCATCTAGCGGATATTTCAGTACTACAGTGGAGACGTGGGAAAATCGAAAATTTTAAAAAAGGTCGTTTCTGGTCGAAATAATGACTAGAGGTTTTTAAAACGGTTATTAGGAACTATTGGTGTTATTTTCGGAACTTTAAAAAATGTGTTTAACTCTAATAAACCCGAGAATAGGTTTAATCTAGGTTTTACTGACTATAAATCGCACGTGTACTTAAATTAACACGCGGAAAGTCCGTCCGAACTTTCTTGTATAAAAGCTAAAATTCAATCAAATTCTCGAAACTTTGAAGCTCGTTCGGGGATAGTAAATTTTATCCGATCGAGGCCAAATTTTTTGTACGAGTTACTACTATGGTCCCACAACTTTTCCTCATAGTGCCTAATTCAAAATCGAAATTTCAACTTTTTCGATACACCCTAACGTATAATTAGATCTTATTAAATCGTAACATTAATTATATTAAGATAATCGCAATATTCCAGGTCGGTTCTTGTTGCAGAATAATCAAATGTAATAAGTATTGGAATACCCTCTGCAATATTGCTGGAAGTTTACAAAATAATTATTATTATTGAGTTCAGTGCCTTCTTCCAATTTAACAACCGTAAAATATATTTTACACTCCAAATTTGAAGTTTCCCTACTGAAAAAAACCGGCCGGTATTACCGGCTTGTATTACCACATGGTAATTTGGAACGGTACACCATATACTGGTAAATTTACCAGGCTTGTAAAATTGGCTGGTATTACCGGCTGGTAAAATCACCTGATAAATCAGGCTAGTAAATTTGGCCGGTAAATATGGAATCAAAATTAAAGTATTTTTTTTCATGACAAATGGAATAAAAATTGAAGTACTTTTAAATTTTTTTTTAAATTTAAAAGTTTAAAATTTTTAAAAAATTTTTATTAAGTCGGTAATACCGGCCGGTTTTTTTCAGTAGGGTTAGGTTACGAAAAGTTGCAAATACCCACAACTTAATGTCAACAATTATCATTTAAAACTATTATTTCTTATTAAGTTTGATTAAATTCTAATATCAGTATAATTTTAATATTATTCACAAAATAAAACCTGTCACATATGTACACCCAGTTGCATTAAATCGCGTTGTTACTAGACAGTCACTTTGAAGTGCACAGAAATCTCCGTAAATTTATATGGTTCATGATCGAATGAAAGTTTTACATACAGGGTGCGCGCGTACGATCCGCACATAGGGCATGCCATGTTAAAGGTAGATCGTTCCTGATTGGCCAGTTTACAGCCAGCACGGTTCTCCCATTGGCCGCGAGAGAGCGTGGAACGACTGAAACTGGAGATGCTAGTACTGCCTTCACTATTCAGTAGTTCAATTCAGTAATTCAACTTGAAGGACTTGAAGTCACGAAACTTGGTTCTTGAAGTAAACATTGATTGATTCTAAGGGAATTTCTTTTTAACCTGGCAGGTTTTTATCCATCATTCACCGTTCGTCATTTCCTGCTATGGTCAATTATTACTGGGTGCCGCTCATTGTCATCTTGTTAGATAAGTATCGAAACTGTGATTTATTCTGTCTTGAAAAAATAATATTTAAGAATACGATACTTTGTGGACTGTTTTTTCCATTGTATTAGATTTAAAGAGGAACGGTCGACGAATTTGGAAAGTTGCCAAAAGATACCGTGAATTTACCTCCAAGGAGCTTTGTTACGCATCGTTTCTGTCAATGATGTCAATACTAGATGAATGTTTATTGTAAAAAATGGATTCGACAAATTTTCAAGATACATTCACTCAGCGGAATATCTGTATTCTATTTTGACAGTGAACCTGAGGCTAAGCAATGTTACAAGGATTTAAATGTTGTTTTTATTACTTTAAATCGTCTCAAGTGCTCTGACCAGGAAGTTTGCGATTCCTAAGTATCCGTTTAGGTATGCTTACCAAAGTATCTGTTGATGTAAATGTGAGTGAACTAACATTTTGACACATGCTTGTTTTTCATCTGGGATCTGTCTTTTATTAGCGTCATTATTGAACTCAAAATGTTAATGTGTGGTACATAACCTCTTACTATCGTGCTGTTTACAGTTTGTTTCTTTAGTAACCTTGGTAGCAAATTTTAATAACGGCTGCAATATTTAACTGTAATGTAGAATATTTTTACGCTGTTCAGTCTATGATAAACGTTACTTGAACCGTTTTATATTCGAATTTGTGTAACGTGTTTTTCCAGATTGTGGATATTTGAAGTACATACTAAATCGTATATTTTAGAACATACGTCCTCTTTGAGTAAAGCATGTATTCTGTATTTCTGAATTCTGAGGTTTGTTTTTTACTCAATAAAATTTTGTAAAATTGCAATTTGGGTAATAAAATAACTCAAATGTACTGTGTATGATGAACTGTCTTTTATTACTATTTAACAAAAATAGTTTAAAAATAACTCGGTATGTTTTTTCAATAAAATTAATTTAATAAATGCTCAAAATGGCCACCTGCAAAAGCTGTACAATATGCAAGGCGATCTTTAAATTCATCTTGAACCCTTGAGAGCCCCACCCCCCCCCCCCCCCACCCCCCCCCCCCCCCACCCCCCCCCCCCCCCACCCCCCCCCCCCCCCACCCCCCCCCCCCCCCACCCCCCCCCCCCCCCACCCCCCCCCCCCCCCACCCCCCCCCCCCCCCACCCCCCCCCCCCCCCACCCCCCCCCCCCCCCACCCCCCCCCCCCCCCACCCCCCCCCCCCCCCACCCCCCCCCCCCCCCACCCCCCCCCCCCCCCACCCCCCCCCCCCCCCACCCCCCCCCCCCCCCACCCCCCCCCCCCCCCACCCCCCCCCCCCCCCACCCCCCCCCCCCCCCACCCCCCCCCCCCCCCACCCCCCCCCCCCCCCACCCCCCCCCCCCCCCACCCCCCCCCCCCCCCACCCCCCCCCCCCCCCACCCCCCCCCCCCCCCACCCCCCCCCCCCCCCACCCCCCCCCCCCCCCACCCCCCCCCCCCCCCACCCCCCCCCCCCCCCACCCCCCCCCCCCCCCACCCCCCCCCCCCCCCAAAATATCTACTTTTCTACAGAAGCATTATTTAAATTGTACAAAACTGTTAGATATTATAGAAACGTTTTTTAACGAAGTAACCTTGTAATCCCTTAAAATTAGATCTTACAGACCACTTAGTCACACCCCTCCTCAAAACTCGCAGCAAAACAAGTTTATTAGTACAAGGTGTATGTAGGATTAAGTGTATCGGCCAAACAGGGTTTGACTACATCAGTTCTAAACGTTTAAATATATTACCCTACACGGAGAGAACATTGGAGCGTATACTGTGTTAGTAAACAAAGCTGCTACTCGAAATGTGTGGCCTCTCTTGTTCTGCGAATCTTATAGCTTTTGCTTTTGCCTAGCACGGCAGCCGTGCTAGACCGCGACAAGTGTCGTACGAAAGTCTGGCATCACTGCCGTTAGAAAAGAGAGAAGTACGGCAATGCTGCTAGATGTACGCATGACATTTGTCGCGAGTCTAGCACGGTTACCGAGTAGAAGGCAAGAGTGTGCGCTCTGCTATAGCCCTGGCGACTGTTATCTGAAAGTTCTTTCCGTGTATGGTTTAAAGAATTCATCAGCACTTTTCAAATGTACAAAAAATAAATTTAAAAACTTCCTTAAGCTGATTATTACAACTGATCAAGTCAAAAAGCTATTACCTAATTAATGACATTAAAAGTAACATTTATGGTATAGAATAGAAGTATTTTTTAGGCTTTTACGGCACATAACACAGACCAAAAATAAGTCAGAATTTCATGTTGCCCTATAAGTAAGATTCGATTCTGGTAGGATTGTTGTTCCAGAATCCAAATATGACCGCCAAAATATCCAATTGGTTGCAGTTTTCCAGATTTTGAAGGTCAAAGGAATAGCAATCCCATGTCAAACATTTTGAGCATCTATTCGCAGCCCAAAAAAAATATGGTTTGCAAAAATTGGTTGCCAAAATTGAAGGTCCGAGAGGTAAAAAATCATGATTTAGGAAATTTCCACATCTATACTATGAAATGCAACATGCCCGACGAACTTTTAGAAATTCGAATAATTTCAAGTCGTTATCGTTTTGTCAACTTTATTTGTGTTTTACCGAATTGAAGATGAAAGGGGTAAAAAATCGTGTATATTTTTTTTCTGTTTTTTTTTTAGAAAAGTAGTCAAGACGATAACGAGTTTGAAGTGACTCGAAATTGGATCCACCAATTTTAATTTTTTTTCGCCTTCTGCAGTATAGACATGAAAAATGTCCTAAAAGAAGAATTTTTATCTTTTGACGTAGAGTTTGGTGAAATCATTATTTCCTCATACATATTTGGATTCTGTGTGAAAAAATTGAGGAAAGTTGACTTTTACCAGTAAGACAACAGCATTGTTCTGGTCTGTGAATAGATACTAAAAAATGCCGAAAATTGAATTATTTACCCCTTTGACTTTCAATATCTCAAAAACTAGAGCCAAAATCGAACCTTACTTGTAGAGCAAATAAAATTTGTTGAGCTCTGTAATGCACCCAGAGGCGGGTACCGTCCATTTCATCTCCCATTCCATCAGTATGTTATATAGATTACAGACATAAATTTAATTAAAATTTAATTAAAAAATTTAATTTAAATTTAATTTAATAATTTAATTAATAAATTTAATTTAAATGTAATTTAAAAATTTAATTAATAAATTTAATTTAAAAATTTCATTCTATAGCAAATGACCACATGGAAATTAATTACATCTCTCCAGTAATTATAAAGAAATCTTTTTACATTCTGTATATAAAGTAATTTGAAAAGAATTCTTTTGAATTACTATAACATTCCTTAGTGGTTGTTAGGAGTACAGCTCTTGTAGTAATTCCTGTTTTGTTAATGCTTCCTTTTTGGTTTTCTGTGATGGTTTTCGTTTTGTTTCTAATAATTCTGACAATTTCTGTTTCGTTAAGGGTGTTGCTTGGGTTATTTTTATTGTGTCGGGTATTTGTTCTGTTTGTTCTGTTTGTTCCGTTTGTTCTGGTTGTTCTGTTTGTTCTGGTTGTTCTGTTTGTTCTGGTTGTTCTGTTTGTTCTGGTTGTTCTGTGTGTTCTGTTTGTTCTGTTTGTTCTGTTTGTTCTGTTTGTTCTGTTAACTGTATTTGTTCTACAGTCTTTGTTGCTTCGTTTTGTAAAGTTTGTTCTGTAGGGGGTTGTTGGGGTTGTTCAGGCTTTTTTGGGTTTTTTGTCGTCTATCACTGACTAAGGCTGGTCCAAGAATAGAGTTTTTTGTATCTTGGTCTAGGTGTTTTAATGCGTTGCGAGTTACTCGTTCTCCTGACATTTATATGGGTATTGGTTTGCGACATGTGTGGAAATTTTATTATTAACAAAGAAAATGGAAATGCTAAAAAATAGGATTATGTAAAATAGCTTAGAGTGCCCAGCAAGTAAACGCGAAGGTCTGACAGTGGTCGTGTGGTCCGCGCTTTTCTCGTATTTCTATCCAAATCCAGGTTATCCGTTCAAAATATTGTTTTTGGTTTTCGCAATTTTGTAGCTAATTCAATATTTTTTTAGGCCGCTGTCACCACTTTGTTACGTCCCAAGTTAGTGCTCTTGAAACAGATGTATGTGTATGTGAACGGAGGCTGCTGGACCAGGGGGAAAGACGAGGGTAAAATAATTAATGCTCAGGTTCGGAGGTAAAATGTAATTTATTCAATAAGTTCTTTTTTGTACATTCCTTTCCCTATACTCCTGAAGGGAGATTTTTCCCTTGGGTTCAGGAGGGGATCTAGGGAGAGGGTCAGATGGAGGAGGAGGAGGAGGAGGAGGAGGAGGAGGAGGAGGAAGAGGAGGAGGAGCCGCCGGTAGCTGACAAAGCTCCGCTAGTCGCTCGCTGGTGACCGGATTACTAGAATTTTTGGGGTCAAGTCCCCTGGCAAAATGGGCGCCCCACACGGACCACTGGGCGTGTAACCGAAGACGGGTCCGCCTTAGTCGACGGCGCTGCTGGGCACCCTTCACTATAAAAAAAACGAAAATGGTAGTTAATGGGTGGTCGGACCGAGACCGATTGGATGGAAGTAAAAGGTGGTACGGAGGAGGCTATTGAGGATTGGTAATTGGGAATGTAGAACGGCGGAAAACCGGGAAAAATGGCCTATCACGCGAACGAGATAAAGGTTCCTATGGGTCGATCATGCATCGGAGCGTGTTGACCCCAATTCCATAATCGACCGAGGGGTGGATCGATTCGGGGAGCCGACAACGGGGTGGCTCGACGTGGTTATAAACCAACGTTCGCCGCTCGGAGGTCGATCCCTAATAATAAAAAAAAGGGGGTATCCTGCGAGTCCAGAACTGGGCTGTGACCAGGTGGATCGAACCGAAGGCTTACCACGGAGAAGCTCGACGTGGTCGAAGACCTAAGTTTGCCGCTCGGTAGCCAGTATCTCCAGTCGATCCCAAAAAAAGGGGAAGGGGAGAGAGGGAAAAGGAGGAAGAGGGTGAAGCTAATACTTACTTTTTGGAAGGCCTGGTTTCCGCTCCTGGTGACTCAGCTGGGCCTGAGAGGGGATCGGTGGGTGTACTTCCGGCCGAAGGTTCCTTGGGTGAAGCCGGGGACTCGTACTTTCCGTTGTGGTTGACTTTTCGGCTAACTTATTCAGTTAGCGAGATACGTAGATACGTATATATTGTCTTGAACTTGAACTGAATTCTGTAGTTCTGGATCCGCTATTTATATGATTCTGGCTCTGTGTTTTCTGGGTCAGATGGAGGGGTTGAAGGTTGGAACAGAGATAAGAGATTTTCGTGATCAGATTTTCCAAAGTTTGTTAAAAACAATGATCCGTTGACAATGTAGTTTGGTTGACAATCGAAGTTTTTGCAAATTGCATTCTGTGATTTGCACAAACATGAACGAACTTCGTAGCATGTTTAGAAGTGGAATAATTCGCAAAATTAGTTTTGATCTTGATAAATATATTTTAAACAATCGAGAAATTGACTTAATTAACGCGTCGGTTATTAATTATTTATGAGCAATTGTTTTTAAGTATTTTAATGTATAAAGAGCCATGTAGTTCGTTTATTATTGTGCAAATAGACTATCTTATAATTTAACATACGTGAAGAACAGATATTAATCATCGTCATTATTACTTAAATAGTTAATTCGAAAAATGTATATCTGTACGCAAGTAAAGAGAATTGCTGATACTTGTTATTGTTAGTAATACATGCAGGATTTGTTAGTTAAGCATTGGAATTGGTTTGTCCTAGTCAATATTGTTTTTATTGTTTTCAGGGGTTTCTCTTAATTATTCCAGAGGTTTTTCTATATAAAAATGTAAAGAAAATTATTGCGAGTAATAATATTTTGTTTCGTGTTCATGTTTATGTATTATTTTATGTATAAATTAAAATATATTCTCATAGTTTGGGCGTGGCTCGGATGTGCAGGTGCATTGGTGCCTGTGTGTGTGCATGTGGATAAGTTCGTTAAAAAGAAACAATTTATTTGTTGATAAATTCTAGCGTATGTTGTTTGGAAATGATTTTTGTCTTAATTTGGGTTGTTAGTTAAAGATAGAGATGTTTATTTAATTATTCTGTTTTATTTACAGAATTATTTGTTATAGTAAATTATGGTTTTAATTATATTTTGTTTGTACTCAAAATGTGCAGAAAATTATGTTGCATCATATTATATTGTCGGATGTTAGTATTTTCTATTGGCTTTTGTTTAAATTAAAGATTTATATATGTTGTATAATTTTGAAAGAATATTTGTTTGTGTGAGTTCTCATATCTATGTTCTTTGTTTAGCTGTCGATGGTTTAGGAATTTTTATGACTCTGGGAAACCGAGGGGAACTTGTTGATATACTCTTTTTAAGAAGCCAATCTTTTTAACACGGCAGAGTTTTCTAATGGAAAAAAATATTAATAAAATTATTTTTTTTAATGTTTTTATTTATGAAAGAGTTTGTTTTTACTGGTTTATATTTTTGTAGGTTTTTTTGGGGTATTCTACAAATGTTTAAGCTTGTCGGTAATATAGCGCACTTATGGGTAAATGTGTTGAGCCGGGATTTATCGGCTGGGGTCGATACGTCAGATTTTTCTCTGTGTTCAGTCGAGTCATCTAGCGGGTGAAAGGGTGTTTTTAGTTTGTTAGTATAAGCTATAGATATCGCTGTGCCTAAATTCCTAGTATTAATATCTGTTCTTTTGGCTACTGCAATCGGTAAGTAAGGTTTCTTATAATCGGTTGTTCCTATTTATTGTGACAGTTACCGGCACGTAACAGCTACTTAGGTTATACGTATTTCAGTATAATTTAATAAATATTTCGTATTAGAATTTGTAATTAAGACTGGCTTTTAGGCCTTCAAAATTATATGTAAAGCAAACAAGCGGTAGGATTAATATTCTGTATATGGTTTTGATGAATCATCCCAGCAAACGAAAAGGGATCAAATGGCATTTAAAATGTTCAATGTTTTTGAATCCCTTTTTCTGACGGCATTCGGCGGAATCAATTGGTATTGAAAACTAAAAGACTGAATCCCATCTAATCCCTTCGAATTCTAAAATTGAATTTCTATATCTTATTTTATCCCTTTCGAGCCCTATGCTTAATTGTATTAATATGACTAAAAATAGTTGTTCTTTACTCGAGTGACCTTGAAATATTAATAGGTTATAATCTAATATTATACTGGAGAGTTTAAGTACCTGAAGTACATCTGAAGCCTTTCTGTCTGAAAGCAACATTTATCTCCTAAAACAATTAGTAAATGGACCAAAAGGTGTACAAAAACAGATTGCAAAAAAATCTGTGCAAATATTGAGTTATAAATCGGGTCTAAATTCCAAATTATCAACAGCTTCGAAAATGTATTGCAAAAAACTTCTTTGCTGGATCGATTCGACGCAAAACGATAAAGGTGATGTATTTTTTTTCGGCCGTAAATGTTCGGAGCAAATAGTTGACGGTGCAAAATACGACAAATGTATCCACAAAAATGAAGTGAACCAAACGATAAATTATTCTAGGTCCAAATGGAATAGCAGTGTTATTAAAACGAGATCAGGTAAAATATTCGAAATTAATGAAATAATTTCTTTACCTAATGGCAATTGTTATTTTAACGTAACAAAATTGTGCTTCGAATCTATAGTTATTATAATATGTTATTTCTTTCGTTCTTATGTATAATTAATGTCACAAGTAAATGTACATACATATATATATAATGTATTCTGCAGATTACTGCTCTAGAAATACATATCACTTTTATTACATCATTCTTGTATATTTGCAGAAATAAAAAATGTATTTTTATATTTATTTCAAAAAATTTCAAAATATGTATTATTTATATTCTATTTCAATTCCTTTGAATCCATTTTCGTTCACTGGCATATCCAACATAACATCCCAGTAATTGAAAATGGATTCAAAGGCATTGAAAAATCAGAATACATATAAATCCGTAGTTTGTCCGCAAAAATACATTGAAACGGATTAACAGGCATTCATATTTCAATGCAGTTCAATGATTTCATATACAATCAAAAATGGAATGAGATGTATTGAAATTTTTATATGATGATAAATGCATTCAGGGGCATTGACAAATGTAATACATTTAAATGCCTTTTTGTTGTTCAAATATGGAATGAAATGTATTCAAATGCATTGAGAATACATTTTAAAGCTTTTCCGTCGTTCAAATATGGAATGAAAGGTATATTCAAGTACATTGAAAATTTACACTTGAAAATGCCTTTTTCATTTTTAAAAGTCGAATAACACGTATTCAGATTGATTGAAAATTGCAATTCCCTAAACGTATTCATAACTAATACTAGTTATATATTTCAGGATTATATTTGGATTGAAAAGAATTCGTTGCATAAACAATTTCTTTTTTTTTGGATTCATAACTTATACCAGTAATATTTCAATATTATATTTGGATTCAAAAGAATTCGTAGCAGAAACAATGTGTTTTTTGTATTCATACGCTTTCAAAATTATATGCTTATTTAATTTTGCATTCGAATGGATTCAAGTTACAATTTTTATATTCATTACTTTTAGATATAAATGGATTCATAATTTCCCAGTATTTGGAAATGTATTCAAATGTATTGTTAATTCTAGAATTATTCATTCTCAACATTTTTTTTAAAAAGCTCGTAGCTTCTGAGTTAGATCGTCCAGAAATTTTTCAAGAAAATGTTCACTGAGAACCGCCATTTTGAATCGTGAATTAATAACCATCCTATCTTTTAGTATAACTATTTACTCCACCAGATACAGAGATTCCGCTTGATTGGTTTGGTACACGGTTTCCTGTTAAAAAATACGATTATTTGAACAAATTTTTTCAAAATTCACGATTTTTGTATTTTTAAACCGCCATAGTAAAAAAATGGCGGCAGATATGGTCAATCTGAAACCGGATTTAGAAAGTTCGAGAAAAAATACAATAGGTTTGGTTATATCAAAACGATTGAGTGACTTCTCCATGAGAAAGCACCTGATGAAAAGAAGTCAAAATTTATGACATTTCAGGACGAAACGGGTTAAGAGCGAACGTACGTACACTTAAATACCGTTTCCCAAAATGTACAATAAGAGATTTTAATAAAAAATTGTATTTTTCACTTTTTTCTTATTTTTAGTTTATTATTTAATTTTAATAATTTTTAAACTTTTTTTAAGATAAATAAATTATCTTAAAAAAGCTGAGATCTCAAGCAGTCACTGATCCAAGTATTGTTCCTCAACACAGATGCTTTACGCGATCAACGACCGCGCGCGATACGGACCACTGGTCTATCACTGTCTATCACTATATTTATAACGTCATATGATATTTGTGTTAAAATTTAAGACAATTCTTAATTTTATTGTTTGCATTGTTCCGTACGGATGTTCTGGAGATTAATGCTATGAGTTCTGAGTAAAATATAAATATGATTGTAAATATAAGTATGCCACACTGCGCCTACACACATATATAAATATATATAACGTAATTGTTTTTAAATATTGTTAAATAAAATATTTAATTCAAACTTGTACTTGTATAAAAATTGACAAACGACACTCTATTACACGCTTTATTTCATCTCGAAGAACGCTTCATTAAGTACGCTCCCGTATGCCTTGTTTCATTCCTAATAAGAATATGGTATATTTAAATATGAATATCACAAGTGTATTCTTAAAAATCTATGTGTACCTTTCATTCACTCTCCAAGTACTTTTCCATAAGGAGTATTCGAGTACTATTAAAATGTCCAAATTCACTCTCGTACTCTCGGCAACCGAAAGGTAACTTAAAAGTACATGAAGGGTACGTACACTTCGTTGAAGAGTATGTATACCCTTCGTGTACGTTTCCCGTACATTTAAAGTGTACGCTTCATTTTTATCAGGGTTACATTGTTACGTAACTGTTACTTCTATGTTTGCAGCATGAAGTAAGAGATAGTTTGCAGGGTTTCTAATGCACTCAAATCCAAAAATATTCTAATATTATTTTAATACAATAATATGGATTACAATTGTGATCTTGAATCCAAATGAATGCATAAATAAGATCGTTGTCGAACATGCTAATATATGAATGCACTTTAATACATAACATGATTATAAATGTATTCAAATGGATTCTTTCATCATTATATAATGTATTAATACATATGAATGCATGTATATACTTTGATGTTTAAATAGCGAATTAAAATTTACTATGATGTATTGAAATTTTCGATACATTTCAATACATTGCCGATTGCTGCGTTATTACATTTATTTCTGGATTCGTATGCATTCAAATTATTTACTGGATTTTAATTTTGTATTAAAATGCATTCGTAGCAGACCGAATACGCATTAAAAGAATGTGAAATGAATGCATATAAATCTTTGCTGAATCCATTTTCAATTACTGGGATTTTAGGTTTGAAACTTTTATTCGAAAGGAGTTTGAACCATGAATACTGACAATAGGAAAGTATTCACAAGACCAACAAACAGCATTCAAAGTATCATATCTGAATATTGTCAATACTTCTGAATGCTTTTGCCCATAAACTTACATTTGAAAAGAGATTATCCACCGACATAAGATTCTAGGTCTTAAATTTTCTTTCGACAAGAATTTTACAATTGTCTAAAGATGTTAGATTTAAAACTTTCATTCGAAAGCAATGTGAACCATCAACATATGAATTTAGATTTGAATAATAATTAAACAAATACAACCTTACGATTACAATTTACATTAAAATTTAAAATGTACATGCCAAGAATACGTCTTTGAGAATAGCAAAGCATTCACCTTATGTACTTGTAATCTTCATAGTATTGGGAAGCATTCAAAAACAATACTTCCATAAAAATTACAAATGACTGACAGTAGGGAAGTATTCACAAAGGCCAACAAACAGCATTCAAAGTATCATATCTGAATATTGTCAATACTTCTGAAAGCTTTTGCCCATAAACTTTCATTCGAAAAGGGATTATCCAGCGACATAAGATTCTTGGTTTTAAATTTTCTTTCGACAAGAATTTTACAATAGTCTAAAGATGTTAGATTTAAAACTTTCATTCGAAAGCAGTGTGAACCATCAACATATGAATTTAGATTTGCATAATAATTAAACAAATACAACCTTACGATTACAATTTACATTAAAATTTAAAATGTACATGCCAAGAATACGTCTTTGAGAATAGCAAAGCACTCACATTATATTCAAAGTTCCATATCTGTCACTTGTTAATACTTCCGAATGCTTTTCTTCAACTATTCCTGTACACTTTCATTCAACTTTACATTGAATAGTCTTAATTACATATTATAATATGAAATATTTATTAAATTACTGAGATAAGTGTATAACTCCCCCTGCAAGGCATACAAATTCTCTACATTCAATACTTTTTAATACCTTAACAAGGATTACAAAACCAATACAGAGTTAGGCAATTTACAAAATACTGTATCGACAAAGAACATATGAAATGAAATACAATAATGCAATACAATTAATTGAAGAATTCACTGTCTAATAACTATATATACTTACATTATTCCTTGCAAAGATGTACGTTTCACGTGGTATTGAAAACCATCAATAATCTTTCCAATTTTGGAAGTTTATTACGAGACACATTCGGTTGTTGCGAATTGTTTGACATATTAATATTAATTAAAAAAACACAATTAAAAATAAATGTATTGTGCAAAAAAAAATGTGCAAAACACAGATACAAACAATTCGCTAACAATTCTCGAAACACGCACGTGAGATCGATTTGAAGGTGAAAGCAAAGAAGAACTATGAAGGAACCAATTGGAATAAAAAAAACTATTGAAAATATGATGAATAAATTATTGAAAAAACGTTGATAAATGTACGAAATCTGATGCTCGCCGTTGATTGGCGCGCCTTGCCAATCGTCCCACGATCGGGAATTTTAAGTTACATTTGTATTTGTATTTATTGGATCAACGGCCAGAATAGGCCTGGAAACAATTTGTTATATATTGTGAGCGCATAAAATAAAAATATATTAAAATGTGAATAATTAATATGTAATAAATAAAAATGCAATCATAATAAATAATAAATAATAACGCAATCGTATTAAATAATACTATCAATAATGAACTATATAAAACATCCATTAAAGATAAGAATTCAAGGTAACAAAACATTTCATACATTGTATATAAGGGAACGAACTTTTTTCTTAAACATATAGAGTGACACAGTACAATAATAGCCGTAGAGCTAAAGTTTTGTAAAGCGTTAGGAATTATCGGTTGCACTTAAAACTGAACGTTGCCTGTCTTAGAAAACCTAACATCGAGTAAGCCTTTGACACAACGTAGTTTAAATGATCTGCATTCACATTGATGATACTACATTGGGTTATGAACAAAATAAAACATTCATAAATTAATATTATTATTTATTTATTTATTTATTTTAATTAAACGGACCGTACTGGCCCTTAACAAAAATAATACATTTGAGGTGCAGTTTTAACTACCGAAGGTACAAAATAACATTTTCTTATGTAATTAACACAAACGTAAACTTGAAATATTCACACGTAGGCGTGATTTAAATAAACCTAATTCCCTGACAGATGTAAGAGAGAGTCAGGTAAGGCATTCCACAGACGTCTTAATCTACCCATTGGCGAATGGATCTATTGAAAAGAGTTTATCTGTCAACATAAGATTTTAGGTCTGACATTTTCTTTCGACAAGAATTTTTATATCGACTAAAGATGTTAGGTCGGAAACTTTCATTCAACATGAGTTTATTCATCGACATAAGATTGTAGGTCTGAATAGAAAACTATTGAAACCTATTCATTTCTTACATTAATTAATAAGTTTTAATATTAAAGTGATAACGCCAGCTCTACGCATACATATTCCATAATGTAGATTATATTTTGTTTAATATATTTTATTTTTTACGATATTTCTTTACACTACATATTCATAATATATACGATCCAATAGTGAATTTCTATCTTAATGTGTACGATGAAGTAAATCACAATACAAAATTCATGTTTTAATAATGTATCATAGTTATTAAGTTCCCACCATGATTTTACCATACGAATTAAATACGTTTGAATATAGTTTAATAATGCAAAATATAAGTTTTGGTTCGTTAACTTTTAACAATGTTTATTAACTAATAATAAAAATACAAACTAAAAAACCCCTTAATCGTCACATTTTTAATAGTTTTTAATTGAAACATTATTTATTTGTTGGCCTACTTACCATTAGTCTCTTTTTGTCATTTAAAAAGTTTAAAAAACGCAAACACTGAATGACATGCATTAAATGTTCTTGAATTGTACGATAACCAATCTTTTATCCAATCAACATCGCTGACTGTCAGTCTGACCTGAAAAATAAACGAAGCACTTTACACAAAGAATACATTTTTAGTTTAAATTGTTTACATAGTAATAAAAGTGTTAATACTCATCTGACTTAATGAACTTCTGCCGCAGATATACTTGAACACTTAACCTCTATATGTGCTTAAAATCGTTAGAAACACATAAAAATAGTTATCTACTTCATTATTCACTTCAATTATCACACGGAATTTCATTATTAATTAATCATTATATTAAACATTATATTTTTATTGAAAATAACCTCGAAAATGAATTGCGGCACACGTACACACTAATACAAACAAAGATGTCAACATTCGTTACTTTCGCGTACTCGGACCATATATCCCCGAGAAACCTTGGCATGAACCCTAGAAACATGTAGAGCGTCCACCACCTTTTTCAATCAAGTGGGGCATTTTTTCCCTCACCCGCTTATTACGGGCGTGCAGGGGGGCACGACGCGTGGGGATTCTGGAATGTTCGAGAAGGAGAGGCTACGCGAGGGCGACGTGCCGAAACTTCATGAACATTCGAGAAGGATTAAGAAAGAACAACGGGCCGGGACGTCTAGCCGTGTATGCCCGTACGGGCCGCAGGGGCTCTCTCTACCATCAAGATCGCGGTAGAGAAAGGGTAAGCGGCGGCCGGCGCGGCGCGAGCGTCACGGTTGGAACCGACGCGTCGAATCGCCAGTCTGTTGGTAGCAGCCCTGGAGCCTAGAGGTGCGCCTGGTCATCAAAAGGTACCAACAGCCCTGAGCATGAACACTTTCTGGCTACGAAGTCCTTCCGTATGCCAATAACTAGATTTTTTGTGTTAACGGCTGTTTAAATAAAATGCGCTTTTCCGATTGTCCGCTGCCGTTTCGCGAGTGAAAGTGAAAGTGAAAAACGCGAATCGCCTTCCGTTATCTCAGTCGGGTCTTCGGTTCCTATCGTGTTTCGTAAATCTCTGCTTTGGCCGCGAATTTCTCTATAGTTATCTTCCGGGAATCTTTCTTTTCGCGGAGAATATCTCGAGGAGATTCTTTAATGCGACTGTGGTTATCTTTTGTTGTTTTATTCGGAATATTCGGGAAAAATGTGGTTATCTTACGATTGTCTAGTTATCGTTACTTTCGGAAATACGAAGCCCCAAAGGCCACGCGCGTCGGTATGGTTAACTATCGGAAACGCGATCGAAGATCTTTCTCTTAAAATTCCATGAGTTGCTTCGGTAAGAGGATAACTTCGTCCTTTCGAGGACTTCAGGAAAAAGCCGTCACGTGGTTATCTTTTGGGATCGTTCGGTATCCGGGAGGAATAACTAGCGGTTCGGGCGAACGTAAGATCGAATCTAGTGTGATTATCGTTATCGTTTCGAAAGCGCGTGTCCGGTGATCGGAAATAGAGATGGTAACGAAAACGGACATACGACCCGTGAAAAGCAAAGTCCGCCGAACGTGATGCTCTGTGACGTCACACCGCGACGCCGACAAGATGGCTGCCGGTTCCGAACGGCGTTCCGCTACGCGATCTGCAGTTGGCTTGGCGAGCCGTTAACTAGCATGGTAGACATTTTAAATTCATAGTCTGACTTCTTATGATCGAAAACGCAAGCTCGTTAATTTTACCTTGATTCACTGGATCGCTCTTGTGAGCGATCGTATCTTGAACTTCTTGGTTATCTTTTCACTCTGTTAGAGTGAACAATGTGGTTATCTTGCCTATCTCGTGAGGCGGCGCTATCTTACAAATTAACAAGCGGACTTTTTGTGCAATACGAAGGTTTTTCTCGGGTAATAATAATAAATACTCCAGCCGATCTGTCGGCAAGGAAAGGACCATGCGTGCGATGCTAACTGGACCGGGCCCTCCGCCCGGTTAAGTTACCTAGACTGACGATTCACGAGCAATCTTTGTGGGGCCAAGGCTATCTCGCACTGCCGGAAGGTAGTGCCGTGTTTTTGTTATATTTTTGTACGTGAGGCTCACTGTCACTCCGGAGACGCTAAAATTGTTGCGTATAAGTGTGAGTGTGTTAACTTGAATAGCAGTGTCCGCGGTAAACGATAGCGTCCGGGTGATCCGTGCAATTTTGTAACGAAGGTGCAGATGATTAAATTGGGGGAATTAATGGGTTCATTAATTTGCGCGGTAAGTTCGAGTGGGTTTCGGGTAGCATAATTTCGGAGACTTGTTCGCGTTTAGCAAATTTCAGTAAAGGGATATAATCTGTCAATTTGGTCGGTTTCGGTAAAATTTCGTGTGATTCAGATAACGTCGTTCAGTGTAGTTTCGGTATGTGCTTCGTGTAAGTTCGTGTAGGTATTGTAGTGTAGTATTAAAGAGGGCGCATGAGTATCGGACGAGCCCGGTTCCTCGACGGGTTCGTCGCAGGGCGCCGCGACCGCGTGCGAAAGTACCGACCGAGTCCGTCGCAAGGCAGCGCGCTTTGGAAAGTCCTTGTCGAGTTCGTCGGCGGGCACCCCGTTCTAGGAAGTCCTGGTAGAATTCGTCGCCAGGCACCGCGTGCGTAAAGTCCCTGTCGAGTTCCTCGCAGGGCATCGTATTTAGAAAGTCCTGGTAGAGTTCGTCGCCAGGCACCGCGTGCGAAAAGTCCCTGACGAGTTCGTCGCAGGGCGTCGGATTAGGAAGTCCCTGTCGTGCTCTCCGTCGGGGAATTGCGTGTCGTCGCTTCTGAAATTTGGCGTCCGTAATTTGGGGCGCGAGAGAGGACGCGATACACGTAGTGAACCGTCCTCGTCGGCCGTGGTCGCGTAGTATTTCGTCTGCGCCAGAGAATACCGCCCTATCCCTTGTCGAGCCGGGAACTTGGGGCTGAGCTAGCGTACGGCGCGCTTATTAATTTGTCTGGCGCTCTCTCTTACCATCCGGCGCAACGAGCGGATTTTTGTAGCCCCCGGGGAAAAGTTTGGTTTCTTGCAGGCGGCCACGAGCGACGACGATGGACGGGCGGAAGTGAAAAAGTCGGGGCTGGGGGTCACAATATATAATAAATGCTATTATATTAGTTTACATCTATGTTTTTTTTCTGCTATATTTAGATGGACGTTGATATTATATAGTTATTATATGTTAGATTATATTTAGATGACGTGAAATTGGAGTAGGGATGTATTCTTGTTGATTTGTAGATGGTGAGGGGTATGTTATTTTTTGTCAGGATCAGGAGTTGTAAGGGATGATTCTCGGTAGCTGAGAATCGTTTATGGGATCTTCCGCATAGGGGGGTTCGACACCCCAAGTGACGAAATACTGGCGAATTTAGTAATGATAACTTTATTTTAACTTAGGGAAATTCCAACTTCAGGTCGTACAGATCGTCCGGGTATATAAGTACTAAGTCCCGTATTGATTCGTGGAGAGTCGCGTATTAATGTGTCGCGAAGTTCTAAAGTCCCGTGCGCGAGATCTTTTCGGTTTCGTTCAGGGTGCGACTCTAACGGAGATCCTCTCTGGATCGTACACGTTGCGACTCTGCACCGAGATCTTCACGGCGTCAATCGCGGGGCGACTCTAACTAAGATCTTCACTCGATCATTAACGGGGCGACTCTGCTCCGAGATCTTCACTCGATCATTAACGGGGCGACTCTGCTCCGAGATCTTCACTCGATCACTAACGGGGCGACTCTGATTTCGGGCAATGCGATTGCCCTTTTTATATGGTAGATGTCGATGAGATCATCGTCCTTTTTGATGGACACCTGCACTTGTTGTTTGCCACGTGCCACCTTCCACGAATCGCTCACCCCTTTGACTTATCGGTAACCTCGGCGATTCGGGGAACGTGTGCTATTGTGTGCGTGTGTGAGTCACAATCTTAAGGATTGTGTTACTTCGAGCTTCGGCGTGGCACATTCTTTTTTTGACCGATTGGGCTTGCAGCTAGAGGAACCTGTGGTTCCCAGTGTAAGTTACAGCACGTGTGCAATATATGTGCGACGCCGAATCGGGCCCTTCGGTGTGTGTGTCTTGTCGATCTTACAAAGACAAGTATTGTCGATGTTACGAGTGCTATTATGTGCGTATCCAGCATCCGTAACACGCCCGGGGTTGAAAAAATTGACGATCCACCGTCAATCAATGGTCGTACAAAAAATTAATACGCAACTTAAATTAACGTGACCTTCAGTTGGCTATTGTTAGTAAGAAAAATTTTACATTATTGTCTTATTGGGTCATCTTATACATTCCAAAGTATCTTCATCTATGGTTAGTGATACATTTTTCTTATATATATATATATATATATATATATTTATATGCGCTTGCTTAGGCGTTCGTATTGAATTTCTTATAAAATGACATGTTATGACGCATCCCGTAGTGTGCATACATAAAAAAGTCCGCTGTAGCCCTATGGCGCCTCCTTGTCTCGTTTGGACGCCGGGCTAGCCGTAACGTGGTCTGTGTTCAGAAGTCTATTTATATCTTATATACACACTTGACACTACACATCACTAACACTGCCTATTATGCTATAGCGCATTATGTTGTCTATGGCGTTGTAAAAATGCATTTCTGAGTTTTGTTACTCCATGGAGATTTCACTGTTGACATTTCCACGGAACAACCAAACATGACGATTGTTGTGAATACTTCTAGGTATCATAATTGAACAGATTTATGTGAATTATAATTGAAATACTTATGTGTGTTATAATTGGAATATTCATTGAAACACCTATGTTTAGTATAATTGAAATGCTTATTGAAATACTTATTGATACATTTATGTGTATTATAATTGAAATATTCATTGAAACACCTATGTTTAGTATAATTGAAATGCTTATTGAAATACTTATTGATACATTTATGTGTATTATAATTGAAAAACTTGTTGAAACACTCGTATGTATGAATGAAATTTCCAAAAAAAGTTTGGTTTGAATATTATCTCTAAAGGTTAAGTTTTCTTAAAAAAAAAAACAAAAAATCTTATATACGCAGAACTTCTGTATCATCTTGTTTGCGTATTCTTAATATAATCATGTCCTAACGACCGTTTGATATAAGAATAAAAAAAAATAATTTTTACTTTTGTACATCTATTGGCACATATAGACGTTCAATTTGTTGAGGCGGATTTTGTATATCTGCGTTCTGTAGCAAATCTTTATATCCTCGGTTATTTGGTGTATTTATTAACAAACAAAAAATTTTCCAAAATTTATATTCAGTACATCAATTGTGTTTCGATATATTGATGAGAAAAGTGGATCGGTTTAAGATCAGCGTGCGCGCGTTCCTCCCATGCTCCACTTGGGCCTCTCCGGCTTATTCTCTTCTTCTTAAGTGTGTTTATTACTGAGGCCCACTCTACGGGTTTCATTTTTCCCGCGTATCGCATTTTTCGATAATGTCTTACTGGTAATGTAACTTGAGAGTTTCAAGTGTTTATATGATTCTTTCGCTTTTCTATACGATCCGTGTGGTCCTAGACAATAGGGATTCTGTTCTAGAAATGGCTTGTTTCAACAGATTTTATCTTTCCACTAAACAAATGTGGATTGATTCAGTATCAATAGTTGCACTTTCGTCTTCCTACGTTTCGAACTCGTCCAAATCTTTCATTCAGTTCTTATTGTGATTTCCAAGATGAAGCGTTGGCTGACTATGTACTGTGACGGGGCCTCTTACTCCTGGTAGGTTCCTAGTGGACTGGGTTGGCGTCCAGAACCGTCCGGTGTGTAATATTTATGTGATTTGCCTATGTGATCGTTTTTATTCTCAAGTGTTCTTTTTGTATCACATAAATTTGGTTTATTTTGCTGAGGGGGACGTATCTGCCATTCAAAATGCGATTGATTTTTTGCAAAATGATTTCGCTCGGATCGTTGGGTAGATGGTGCTTTTAAAGTGAGTCTTTTGTCATGTTATAAAAAAATGTCAAATTATTATTATATATGTATTGTACATATATATATATATTTTTTCTTTTAGTATGAGACGTATTATATTTCTGAGCCGCTTTATTTATCTTGTTTACGACCTGATTCCAATGGGGCGGCTGTTCCTCAGGTGCAGCAAGCACCATCCTTACTGCCTCAAGCCCCGCAGGGTTCGCGGGAACCGTCATCTGAGGTGCCCTTACCTCAGTTAATACCAGTACGTCAAGTTCCGTTGCCAGCGTCTAACACTGATAATCCCTTGGTGCATCCCCCTGGGGGTCTACTTTCGGAGATGTAAGTTTCTCTTTTCCTCTTTTTTTTCTTCTATTTCTTGTATGTAAATTTTCTAGGCCTCAGATGGTGGATTTTCCCCATCTGAATACCCGAATGCTCGTCAGCCGGACCCTTGTACAAGGGGAGGTCTTGCTGTGATAACGTCGGCTGGAGCTACGGGACGGCGTCGGGATCGTCCCCGTAAGTCTCTTATCCCGTTAAAAATAGTTCGTAAGGGGGCGCAATATGCGTGTCTTCCAAAATTGTAGTTGGTTTATGTTTTTGGGAAATATATTTGTAACGCTTATTCTTGTGCGTCGTTATTTCTAGGTCTAATATCTCGTAGTTGTAAGTTTCTTTCAGTCTTTTTTTTTGTTTAAAAGGATTTTCCCAGAAAATGTTCCATATTTGATTTTTACTTGAGAAGAAAGAAAGCTATTCAAGAAGTCTAATTTCGTCTTTCAATGTTTTTTCATTTCGTACCCTATGACGCTTGGGTACTTGAGAGCTATAAGTTTGTTTATAGTCATGTATCGGACCACAGGAAGTGTCTTGTTGCCATTTAATCTTTATCTGTTCTCGATTTTTACACATTACTCGGAATTGGTTTTTACTATCATAAGTGCTTCAAAAGAAAGAAAAGAAAAGAGGGGGTGATTTCCTTCTTGAAGAGGTTTTCTTCGTGTCGGTTGGTCCATTGCGGGCCATAGTTTGACTTGGATCTTCGTATAGTAGAGATGTCATCGAACATGAGGAGCGAATGGACCGTCGTGTGCGAGGGACACGTTACGCGTGATTCCCCATGGTTCGCTGTCCGGCTACCCGTGGCTGATGGATGGGTACGTAAATTGTCGTTGGTGTCTTGTCGCAGGATTTTCTTTAATCAAAAAAAAATTTTTCAGCTTATCACGATTTTCATCCTTCCTGCATTGTGGAGGTCGGGGGCCGAGGAGGAGCGTCGCTTACGACGGGATCCCGAGACCGTGGCCACCCAATTTGTGTTTGTCCCTGATTTGGACGACATCTCCGTAACTTGGGAGGACATAGGCTCCTTTCCTTCGACTGTGGTGAGTTCTTTTGTCTCTTTTCCCTTTTCCTTAGGATTTTGTTTTTTTTATTTATTATTGTTGTTTTAATTGTTAATTTTGAATATTTCAGGTCGGCATCGTTCGTTTTAGGCACCTTGGAGTGCCCGAGGAAGCGCGGCGAGTGAGGGCCTACCGAACCGTCGTGAATTCGAGAGGGATATCATCCCTTCGGAGTTCTCTGCGGGAAGGTGTGTCGGCGACACCCTTACCTCGCTACCCTGATGTGCCGCCTTCGTCTCCCCGTCCATGTTTGGAAGCGACGCGGACGGTTGTTCCGCCGGCAACTAGCGGTGACGAGGATGGCGAATATGGAAGGTTCGTGAGTGGTTCCGAGTGCCTACCTAACCATCGGCGTTCCCCTGTGTGTGGGTTCCTTCCGAGTGTGTCGTGGAGAACGGAGTGATAGGAAGTGTTCTCCTTAGTTCAAAAAATAAAAAAAATGTTCAGTGATATTTAACAAGTGTTTTTTATTTGTTCTTCGTCGTTTATGATTCCTCCCATGTGTGTTTCCTCGACTTTATCTTGTTATCTAAATCTTAACTTGCTGGTTTTGTTTGTCACCCTTTCACCGGATATCTACCGTGTGTGAAGGTGCTGCGTTCCGCGGGAGGCGTTGGTGCCCTCCCGGCGTCGTGGTGTTGTTTCAGTGCTTGTATTGTGCTGTTCTGAAATCGCCAGCTGATATCTAATCCGCGGATTCTGTGATTACACAACGGTGGAATGATGGTAAGTTTTAAATATGCGAAAAAATGTAGTGCATCTTTTTATCAGGCCTTCATTTTTCCTATGTTGCGCGTATGCGTCTCCTTTACATGTGGGTTAGCCAGTTATCGATTTTTTTTGTTTATTAACAATTTCTATGTTAATATATATTCGGGCGCGTATAGCGCAAGTCTTTCCCTGTTCGTTCGATTTTCTCTTCGACGAGATCGACGATGCGTGGACCGTCCCCACTTCTCGGTCGTTAGGTACTTCTTGTTCGGGGGGACCGATTCCAAGATGGCGACAACTGACGACTAGTCCTCGGGACTGCTCTTCCGTCCTTCGTCACACGTCGAGTTGATTTGCGAGATTCAGAGTAGGGAAGGGGTAGATGCAGTGAGTATATTCGTAAGTCGTACTCTCTTTCTCCCTTTTACTATTGTCTTCGTGCGTGCTGTGTTCCTTATTATGTGACGAAGCGTCACCGATCGACCCCTCCTGGCAGTGCCCCTATTCCAGTGTTCCATCATCTTTCGTCAGTGGGGGGGCTTTTTCCCTCACTCGACGTCATGGATATAGTCGCTCTATCTCTCTCTCTCGCTCGATAGCCATGAGGTGATAAGGACTGGCCCCTCTCTTTTCCCCTTTTCTGGCCTCCCTTTTTGGCCCGGTGCTGAGGTTTTCGCCGGGTGTCCGACGCGGTTATCAGGAAGGGACAATTCGTCTCCGACCTTGCGATCGAGCATTTTGCGCTTTTCAGCTAAGTCCGATTCAAACAGCTTTTTTTTTTGGTTCTCCAGTTTCGTCGACTTGAGACTTGCGGCTGTGGACCTCGATTTTCGCGTCAGTATCTCGTCCTCGATTCTCTCGCGCGATTCTCGCCTCGCGTTTCTAAGACATTGGCGTCCACGCGTGTGCAGTGTGCGTCGACAGAGAACGTCCACGACGTTACGATCCAGCTCCCCTGTGGCAGAAGGATTGGTTCCTCCTTGTCCTGAGCTACCGTCGGGAGACGAAGAAGTTCGCGAAGAAGGCGTACGGAGTGCTCCATCAAGGTCAACCGCACACTCCGGAACAAGACACGGTCGGAGTTTTCCCCGTCATAGACTTCCGACCAACTCAACGATTCGTGAGTACCGGCCCCTACACAATTGTTTTGTAACTCCCTCCGTGCCGTTCGATTTCGGGATATAGCACCTATCTTAGTCGGAATACCCTCCGGTCATTTACAGTGTAACTCGCCGTCGAGAGATTTTAAGAACCCCGTGTACAAAGATTGTATCAGAAGCAGTTAATAGCGTTAAAAATATACATATATATCTGGCGTCAACATTTTGCTGAATCATTTTCGTTCCTGCCCTGATTGCAATTAATCACGGACTTACAATTAACACTTGTTCGCTAATGTATTCTTATTATTTTAAGGCTAAAATATGTCTATCGTTTCAATATATATTTTTCTCTATCTTATATTAATTTTCTATAAACAAATATCCATTAAGTTTTTATTTATATTTTTTGTTGTATCATTATCGTATACATCTTTTTTCCACATCTTATTTTAATTTCCTATAGACAAATATCCATCAACGGGTCATGGTTCTTTTTTACTTTATCAATGTGTACTATTTTGTTTTTTCGCGCATTGATACGTAATTTTATATTTCGTGAGCCACATATTTCAATAATTTCATAGGGCCCAGTATATTCGTCGTCAACCTTACCCTTCCGGGGTTCTTTTAATAATAATACCATTTCACCTTCGCGAAAATGGCAAATATTCAATTTTTGATCATAATATTTTTTCGACCGATGTTTCATTTGTGAGAGATTCATCGCTACCGTCCATGGCTAACGTCCGTGCTTCCGTGATTCTCTCGGTCAATTCTGCCAAATAATCGTCGTATGTAATGAGCTTCTCGCGGGTGGCGTGTGCACTTGGTAATCGTGCGTTTGTCCCATATACAAGCTCGTGTGGCGAGTAGTTTGTCCCTTCATGAACACTCGTATTGTATGAAAACATGGCGAATGGAAGCCAAATGTCCCAATCGCTACGTTTCTCGACAAAATTCTTTAGGTAGTCGACCATCACCTGGTGACTCCTTTCTAGGCTTCCGTTGCTTTGCGGGTGGTAAGCAGATGTCACGAATGTTTTAATTCTAAAAATTTTCGCAAATTCTTTCATGATCTTTGCGATAAAGCAACGACATTGGTCGGTAAGAATAGATACAGGGGCTCCAAAACTGCAAATAAAATGTTTTGCAAATGCTTTCGCGACTTCTACTGCTGATGTCTCCGCTAGCGGAATTCCAAGGAAGTATTTCGTGAGTAGGTCTTGTATGGTTAATACATACCGATTTCCACTCTCAGTGATATCTGTTGGTCCCCATATATCAAGGGCCACTTTGTCAAATGCGTTTCGTGGTGTGTCTGTAATGACCATTGGTAATCGTGTTTTTACGCGCACGAGTTTTTTTCTTTGACATCCGGCACATCTTTTTACGTATTCCGTGACGTCACTTTTCATGTTTCGCAAAAAAAAATTTTCGCATAAGCGACGATACGTTTTTGTCACTCTTTTGTGACCTCCTATAACTGAATCATGGTGTCTTTTTATTATGGCGAATCGCTCGCTTACTGGAGGTATGGAACGGTTGTCCTTACAAAAGGTGATCGTTAGTTCTCGTCGGCCAAGTAGTGATTGAATTGTATCTTGGATATCTCGCCATTGAATATGTTGGAACATGTCGCGATCCTGCCCGATTATTATGGATGAAATCTCAAATTTTGTTAAAAGGGCATCCAATACATTGATGGATTTGACAATGTTTGATTTTAAGGCTTGATCATCAAGGTTTTGTTTAACAACAAGTCCGAAGAGTCGGGTCTTACCTTTTTTTTGTACAATCACTTCACCGATTTTTAATCGTTTGAGCGACAATTCGTCGGGATTAATTAAATGTCGTTCCACGAGGCCTACGATTTCGCTATCTAAATGTCCATTGGCCGTGGTAAAGTAGACAATATGTCCCTTTTTACTGAATACGTGATCGTTGATAGTATTTATTCTTAGTTTAGAATCGACAGGCTCGTAAAAGTCTTCGTTTCTCCCAGCGTCTATCGGATCGTAGGACTTCTGTTTACGTTTCGGACCATTCCCTCCACGTTGGGATCGTGACCTGCCTCAATCGGCTCCGTTGCGTTCGGGAAATTCCCGACGTACGATGACCTATGTCCTACCGTCGCGTCTGATAGTCCCAATATGCCTATGTACTCGGGCAAGAGTGGGGTGTAGTGTAGCCTATCGGGATGTAGATGGTGCGTTTGGTGTGCATTTTCCGGTTTTATGTGATAAAATTGTGTTTTATCTGTCGGACTTTGGTCATGTACGCAAATATTTGTATTGAAATGTCGTGCAAATATCATTAAAATGTTATCGTCGCCGAATTCCGATGTAGATTCCAGTATGGAAAATGCACGTACATATTCAGCACAGGATAATAGAAAATCGCTGTCCTTCAGCGTTTCTCTTAATTTTTGAGGGCTCATATTTAACTGTTGTAATTTGATTAAAGAAGTAAAAAGGCAATTTCTGCCTTTCGCTATATCAGTGTACTCCTTTAGAGTTTTGTAGGGTTCCATACATGAGTTTGAGAGTGAATAATTTAAATGCTGAGACAATTCATCGTTCTCAGACGCACGCATGGTCCTCTCGTCGACCTGCATTTCGCTTTCTCCGATTTCGTTAGGTTCAGCGGGAATTTCGTCGAGTTCCATCGACTCGTCGAGGATTTTCGTTTCGTCCCGATCTCCGGGCCGTTCGTCGGTGCTCGGGTGAGCGTGTCCCTCTCCGTCGATGGTAGTTTCTCTAGCTTTCTGCGCTTGCGAATAAGAACTATTTTTAGATAGGCCCTTCTCCTTGAGCGTCGAATGGGGAAGTAAACGTATAGTTTCTTCGGGCGGGTCGAGGGAAAAATCCGATGACCAAGAATCTTCTAGGTCCTCGTTGTCCGACGTATGACTTTTTCGATTTTTCATTTTCGTCTTTTTCTTCGAGTTTTCTCTGACGCTTAGCTCTTCCATTTCGGAATACGTGGTTTCTGTATCCGGTTGTGACGTAAGTTCATCCTCAGTGGGAAATTCTTCTATTTCCCTCCAACGGTCTCGAACATCAGCTAACCGTTTCTTATAGTTTCATTTCGTTCCTACTTCGGATAGCACTTCATTTTTTACTATTTTTGGTTTTTCTTTTATCTGAGTTCGCTTTACTGTAGGGTCAATTTTCAAATAATCCGGCACTTGTAGTTTTTCTACTTCCGTTATATATTGTTTCCTTTGTTTTTTCTTCACCGGCGTAGGAGTTTTTTTCATTGAAGTTGATCCGTCTTGCTGTCTCCACCGAGTTTTTCCTTTATGGTTTCCTAATTTCATGTAGGCTGGCAATTCGAGTTTTTCGACCTCGGTTATGTATTTCTTTCGAGCTGTCTTTTCAACTCCCAGCATTTCTACATTGGAACTCTGGCTCTCTTTGTCGCAGTCAGTCACGTTGTCTTCAACATCTCCATACGTATCGGTTTCTTCATCGAAATCCTTACCACGTTTTTTCGTAGCAGGATTTCCTGACCCGTCAGCATCTGAGACTCGCAGTCTCTTAGCGTTTCTTGATCGTTTTTTGTTTTCTTTATCATTTTTACCGCCTTTAATTGGCATACACAATTTTTCAGTTTTTCGTGCGTTTTTTAATTTTTTAATCGTTTTATTCTCTTTATTTATTTTATTATTAACCATATCTATTTCATCATCATATTTATTTTCATTTTCGAGGTCAGATCTATCGATTGGGTTACGCGATAATGCGTCCGGGTTCGCATTACGTTTCCCCACTTTATATACCACATCATATTCGTAATCTTCTAATTTTATGCGAAAACGGTGTAATCTCAAATTCATATCCTTCATATTTTTAAGGAATCTTAGCGGTTGATGATCTGTTACGAGAGTAAATTTTCGACCATACAAATATGGACGGAACTGTTCTACGGCGAACACCGCACCTAACATTTCTTTTTCCGATGTAGTGTATCGGGTTTCTGCTCCTTTCAAACTTCGTGAGGCGTAGGTGACTGGTAGATCCTCTCCAATCTTGCCTTGCGATAAAATAGCGCCAAGTGATACTCCCGAGGCGTCCGTAGTGCCAACGAACGGCTCGTCGAAATTAGGTAACTGTAAGATTGGTATATTACATAACAGATCCTTTAGTTTCTCAAACGCTTCTATCTGCTCGGCACCCCATGTAAACTTGACATCCTGACGTAATAAGATAATTCACGGGTGGGCGATTTTTGAGAATCCCTCAACAAATCGTCTATAATATCCCGCTAGTCCAAGAAATTGTTTAACGTTTTTTCGATTTTTGGGGACCGGATATTTCCTTACCGCTTCAATCTTTTTCGCATCTGGCTGGACTATATTATTTCCAATAGTGTGCCCCAAGTACGCAGCTTCCTTTCGTAGGAACTGACATTTATCGGGTTCCAACGTAAGATTGCGTCTTGAAGTCGTTTCATGAGGCGTCTAAATTTAACCTCATGTTCATACAAATTTTTGGCGTAAATAATTATGTCATCGAGAAATACTAGCAGCTCTATCCCTTGTAAGCCACTTAATACTAGATCCATAACTCGCTGAAAATCGCTGGGACCGTTTTTCATTCCCATCGGCATCCTTACATATCGGTAGTGACCGTTTGGGTTCGAAAACCCAGTTTTATGTGCGTCGGGGCTCATCCATCATTATCTGATGGAACCCAGATTTAAGGTCGAGAGTTGTAAAATACACGGACTAACCTAATTGGTCCAAAACGTCCGTAATATTCGGAATTGGATAAGCATCCCCAATTGTTTTCTCATTGAGATCGCGAAAATCGATAACTAAACGCCATCACTTTTCGCCGTTAGGAACTGGTTTCTTAGGGACAACCCAAGCTGGAGAGTCATATGGAGAGCAGGACGGTTTAATCAATCCTGCCTCGAGCTGCTCGTCCACTTGTCGCTGCATTTCGGTTTTTATAGCAGGTGGGTGCAGGTGGGTGGACGCCGTTTAGCGCGTATCGGCACATCATTTGTGGTATGAATGCGGTGTTTGAATACGGAAGTCGCGCCTAATGGTTCCCCTGGTAGGTGAAACAAGTGAGCGTAGTCGTGAACGAGATTTTCCACATGTTTTCTTTCCTCGTCCGACAAGCCGTCCACATTTATCCGCTTCAAAACATCGTGATTTCTCTGTTTATCATGTCCCATAGCCACTTGTATTTTTGCGTGATTTTGCTTTTTCCGATTATCTTCGTAATTCTTAAGATCCTGCAGGGTTTTTATAACATTATTTTCTCTTTGTAGTATATTTTCTGCTACTTCGCATTCTTCCAGTTCAATTTGTGGGACGGTCAATTTTATTTCATAGTCGTTCGTATTTATGACATACAGATATGCGTATCCATCGCGATTTTTTACTAGGGCATTACCAAAAAATAAACCACTGCAGATGTTGACTTTTGGTACAAATCCGAAGTCTAAGTTGTTTAGAATTTCTACGCGAACTACTCTGCGACTTCTCGGCGAAATCTGTATGAATTCTTCATTAATAAATGGGATTATATCATTTCTTATATGTACGCAATCTTGTTCGTAATCGATTTTTGCTCCCAGAGTTCGGAAAAAAGGATTTCCCATGATTCCATCTTCATCGATAGGGAAGTCATCTCTCACTATTTGTAACTCTATGATTTCTTCATTAAATTGTACTTCTGCACAACCTAGCGTACCGATTATCCCTTTGCCGATTCCGCTTAAATCGAATTTGATATCCTGATCGGGATACAGATCTCGACGTAATGTACTCCGTTTTATAAGATTTATTTCTGCTCCGGAATCGACCAAGAATATTACGTTACCGTAATGCAGATCGGGGCTAGAAATGTCTATTCGTGGACATTCTGAAAAACTAATATGCCCGAAATGGACTCTGGCCGTTCCGCTTTTACGGCGCGCATATTCCGAGTGGAATTTTTGTCTCGGGCGTCGCTCGACGTTGCTGGTTGCTGTCGAGCGCCCCTGAAGTTTAAATGATTGTGATTTTGGCTGTAGGATGAAATGTTTTCTCGTTTATCGGTGTCTTGATTATTCCCGTATTTATTTCTCTGCCATCTATCATTAGTCTGACGAGACGAATGATAATTTCCCGAGAACGAACGATTTCCAGAAAAACTTGGGAGGTTTACCCTATTTCGGTCATTCCGGAATTTCAATTCGTCCCGGCGATCGTTATTAAAAAAAGTTTGGTTATTTTCTGCAAACCTATTTTTTGACGTATCCTGAAATTTTCCTTCCGAAATCTTTTTTTTCACGCCGTTTCTAAAAAAACATGTTTCACTGCCGTGACCTATTCGCTGGCAAAACTCGCATTTTTGTTGATTAAATCTTTGCGCGGGACAATTATCTCTGGTGTGACCTATGCGATCACACCAAGTGCAATGTCTCTGCATGTCCGGGGTATCGAAATTCCTATTTTTTAGAGTTCGGCATTGTTTTCGAGAGTGCTCTATTCTTTTACAATAACTACACTGTATGTCGTTATAATTTCGCCATTCAGGATCGATTTCATAACGTCCTGGCCGGTCCAAATAGTTATGCTGATATTGCGGACCTTTCGAAACTAAATGAGCAGACACTTGATAATATCTTTCTCCGCGACCTCCTAGCATAGGATCGGATCCTGCGTCCTTCGCGCTGTATTTTTCAGTTAGTATTTTTCAAGTTAATAATCTCTGACCGGCAACTGCGTCAAAATCTCTCGACGAGTTTATGGCTTTCTCGAGAGCTCGATAATCCCGGAATAAACGGTAACCAAAATCTTCTAAACTTTCGCGAGGTCCGGGGTAAGTATTTTTTAATCCCGCTAGCAACTTGAGCGGATCACTAGAAATGCCGAAGGCAGATTTTAGATCGGCCAGAAAGGCTTCTACTGTCGCGTATGTCGAAATTTTTTGGCAAAAAATTTTTGCTTTCCCGATAAGCTTTTTTCTCATCATATGTAGGTAGATCCGGGTTTCGTCGGCCGATAATAAACTAAATCCGTCGCGACACGCACTTTTGAAGTCTGAGAATTTTTCTCGGGTGCCGTCAAATTCCGGCACACTGCTCACTGCTTCCGCAATTGGTGGTGCTCGTGCTACCACATATACAGGACCTGCGGGAGCCACTTGGTGGCTACCGTTTGTCGTTATTCCGCTTTTATAGTCCGCCATTTTTTGTATATTTTTTTTGAAAGTCGCTATTATTAATTTCTGATTCGCGTTTGTTTCGTATTCAAAATTTCCCTTTTTTTTGTTAAAAAATGTTCGCACGATGTAACAAATCGTAAATTTGATAATATTCAAAGTTAGTTAAAAGAATATTTCGACATTATTTCAACATTAATTGAATAAGCACTTCAAAATGAATTACAATAGTGTTTCAAAATGAATTGTAATAGTTTTTTTTTTTAAATCAACAATATTTCAAAGTTCATAAAATTCACAACAATCGTTAAATAGTTTACAAATTTTCTCTCTTTTTGTTCGTGAAATTTAAATATGCTTCTGAGCAAAAGATTGATAAATTATTCCAGTTTTTTTTTTTGAGAAAATTTGTACCGAAATGCAAATTTACTTACGTAGCTGCACTCATGAAGTAGACAATCAGCGTCCTCGATTTTTTCTCTGCTCTAGTTGATGCGTTGAGCTTCATCAAGTTACTGGATAGTCCCCCAGGTTAGTGAAGCGCTCTCGTGATTCTTGAATTGGATAAGGCCGCCTCCGCGTTCTGGAGCAATGAATCCTGGATAGCTGCGTCTCGAAACAGCTCGTGTTCATTCACAACTTTATTTTACGCGAACCGGACTCCGTTTACCCGTTCTAATTTCCGTAAAAAGTTATTTTTGAAGTTCACCAGTCACTTGCGGGTCCCACCGCTGCCACCATTTTTTATGTTACGATTTTTATGTTTTTCGTATTTCAATTTTTTGTCAGGATCAGGAGTTATAAGGGATGATTCTCGGTAGCTGAGAATCGTTTATGGGATCTTCCGCATAAAGGGGGTCGACACCCCAAGTGACGAAATACTGGCGAATTTAGTAATGATAACTTTATTTTAACTTAGGGAAATTCCAACTTCAGGTCGTACAGATCGTCCGGGTATATAAGTACTAAGTCCGGTATTGATTCGTGGAGAGTCGCGGATTAATGTGTTGCGAAGTTCTAAAGTCCCGTGCGCGAGATCTTTTCGGTTTCGTTCACGGTGCGACTCTAACGGAGATCCTCTCTGGATCGTACACGATGCGACTCTGCACCGAGATCTTCACGGCGTCAATCGCGGGGCGACTCTAACGGAGATCTTCACTCGATCATTAACGGGGCGACTCTGCTCCGAGATCTTCACTCGATCATTAACGGGGTGACTCTGATTTCGGGCAATGCGATTGCCCTTTTTATATGGTAGATGTCGATGAGATCATCGTCCTTTTTGATGGACACCTGCACTTGTTGTTTGCCACGTGCCACCTTCCACGAATCGCTCACCCCTTTGACTTATCGGTAACCTCGGCGATTCGGGGAACGTGTGCTATTGTGTGCGTGTGTGAGTCACAATCTTAAGGATTGTGTTACTTCGAGCTTCGGCGTGGCACATTCTTTTCTTGACCGATTGGGCTTGCAGCTAGAGGAACCTGTGGTTCCCAGTGTAAGTTACAGCACGTGTGCAATATATGTGCGACGCCGAATCGGGCCCTTCGGTGTGTGTGTCTTGTCGATCTTACAAAGACAAGTATTGTCTATGTTACGAGTGCTATTATGTGCGTAGCCAGCATCCGTAACAGGTACAAAGGTGAAGCTTGAGAAGGTGGACGTGAAATTGGAGTAGGGATGTATTCTTGTTGATTTGTAGATGGTTGGGGGGTTTGACGTCTCTGTAGCGGAGTTGAGTTTTCTGAAGGAGACGGGGAAATGCTGGGATAATAGGAATATGTTTTGTAGAATGATGAATTAGAAATTTTAGAAACAGTAGTCGGAATGTATGGTGGTGGTGGAGTTAGTGGTAGGGGAACAACGGTTTGTTTCATTTCATGAGATATGCGGTGTTTCTTGAAATAGGGGTAAGAAGGATATTGATGAGAAGATTGAGAATAAGAGGGATATTGAGGTGGAGGTTGAGAAAAAGAGATCGGATACTGCGGAGGTGGATATGAATATTTTGGTCTTGTTGTTGGTGGAAGGTGTGACAAAGGTGAGGGAGTTGCCGGTCGTGATGGAGATAAAAGTGTTGGTGGTAGTAGTCGGGATAATGTTAGTGATTGAGGTGGAGGTTGAGGATAAGAGATCGGACACTGTGGAGGTGGATATGAATGTGTGGGATGCAACGAATCTTTTGAACTTGATGTTGGTGGAAGGCATGACCGAGGTAAGAGCATTGGTGGTAGGGTTGCGAGTCGTGATGAGGATGAAGACGTTAGTGGTAGTGGTGGTAGTGGGGGTGATGGTTTTGGTATGGATGATGGGGGTGGTAGAGGTACGGGTGGTGGTAATGTTGGTTGGAGATGTGATGTAGGCTCGGGTTTATTTTGATTAATTGAAACAGAGGATTCTGCTGGTGGTGAATTAATATTAAATTGGAGATGAATAGACGAAGGTTGATACATATTAAGAGGGTTGGAATTAGGATAAAAATAAAGAAGGTGAGGAGAATACATTAAATGACAAAGCAGACCTGAATTAAATGTCGAAGTATTGTTGACCTGTTGAGCTGAGAGATGAGAGATGATGACTTTCAATTTTTGACGCTGCCGCTTCCTCTTTCGGCTGCGTAATTTTACAAAAGGAGCTGTATACGTCCTGTGTGCTCACCTATCAAGATCATTCTGAAAAAAAAATAAATACATCAACACGTATTAGGTACGTGCGTGCGTGTGTGCGTGCGTGCATGTGCATGTGCATGTGCGTGTGTGTGTGTGTGTGTGTGTGTGTGTGTGTGTGTGTGTGTGTGTGTGTGTGTGTGTGTGTGTGTGTGTGTGTGTGTGTGTGTGTGTGTGTGTGTGTGTGTGTGTGTGTGTGTGTGTGTGTGTGTGTGTGTGTGTGTGTGTGTGTTTTTATAGAGGTGTGGAAAAATGCAATTTACGCACCATAAGAGACTGCCGTCGCCCGTGTGTCGGGGTCGTCTTGATGTTGTTTGACAATACCGACTAAAAAACCTGTCCTCTCTCTTCATTGACCTTTTCCTTACCCTGGCGGAACCGCCAGGCACTCTGGTGCCTTTGTTGCTCCTCTTCTCGCAACTTTTTAAGAATTGCAGTAGCAAAGTTACTCACTGCAATTCAGTTAGCGTCTGACTCCAGCATGCACTGCACGATGTTGTCAGGGGTGAGGGTCTCTTTTGTCGCTCGCTCGACTTCAACTCGTTCTCCGAAGTAACGGGGGCAGCGGAAGAAGACGTGTTCCGCATTCTCAGGTACTCCACAGCCCGCAGGGCAGTCCGGTGTATCATCATGTTTGAAGCGATGAAGATACTGCCGGAAACATCCGTGTCCTGAGAGCATTTGCGTCAGGTAGTAGTTGACTGCTCCGTGTTTCCGGTTCAGCCAACTTTCCAATTGTGGAATCAGACGATGTGTCCATCTTCCCTTGTCAGATGTGTCCCACTCCACTACCTTATACGGTCTTCCCCACGGGTCATTATCGACCTCCTCCTGTAACTCGTTACACATCTCGCGTTTACTGCGTTTGATAGCTTTGGTGAGATTCAAACGTGCCTTCTTGTGCTTCTCCTCGAGTGCTGCGTAAGTTGGCTTACCTTTGGCTCGTTGAGCTAGCCTTCTAGCATGGTTGCTCTCTCTGGGACATCCGGCAATGACGTCATTCCACCAGTAAACTGGGGTATGAGGATTTCCGCCATTTCTTCTTGGCATGATAGCGTCGCAAGCTTTCGCTACTCTTTGCATTACGTTTGCCACTTGCTCTTCTGCTGTGTCTTCCACGATGGTATCTCCGCCCATGGCTAATTTGAAGACATCTTCATCAAACGAGCTCGCCTTCCAGCCAGGAGCTTTTCGTTCTTTTTTGGTCCGGATGTCACATCTGCTTTGTCGCGTGATCTGCCATGTGATAGCTTGGTGGTCGCTATGCGTGTAGATGTCTGCCACACGCCAGTGCGTGTCCCTTTTCACGACGCCAGCACTGGCAAAGGTGAGATCTATGATGGAGCTATTTTCACCCTTGGTGAATGTGGGCTTTTTGCCACCATTGAGCAGGACTAGATTTAGGATAGAGAACGTTTCCAAGAGTGCTTGCCCACTTTTGTCCGTCTTTTTACTGCCCCAGTCCGTTGCTCAGGCAATAAAGTCTCCCGCGATCACTTTTGGGTTTCGGTCTTTCGCGTCAGTGACAAGCCGGTCTAGTATTCCCTCGAAGTCTTCTTGTGACAGGCTAGGTGGTGTGTGACAGCTGTAGAAGTACACGCCGTTGACCTCTGCTCTTACGAAGCCATCTTCGGCCTTGTGCATAACCTCCTGAAAGAGATACTCGGAGCATGACTGTTACGTCTCCGTAACTAGCGCGATTACCCTTTTTTTTTGTATGTATTGACAAATCCGAAAATTGTCGTAATTGTATGTCGGTATCGGACAAACGAGTTCCTCTTTTTTAATATAGCGTTGAGATCACGTAGACGTAGCATGTTGGAACGAAACCGTTTCAAATTAGACCTTCTTTTAACTTTCATTAGCCATAAATCAGAAGATGGCTCGCGTTGCCTAAGCCGAAAAACTTTTCTTATAACTATCAAGTTACCGGTTTTTGCCATTTCTAAGAATAAAAGAGAAAACGAGTACGTTCTAAATAGCTATCTACGACACCGTATGTTATAACAATAATGTAAAAGCATTAGATAATGCATGCTTCCTCCTTGGCCTATTTCCAAAACCTGTCCAACACACAAATCCACCATTTTCAAAATAGAAGGGGAAAAACTCAAAGCGGGGATAAAACTATGGCTCACCATAAATACGCTGTCGCGTACAGAAAATCAGACAGAGTGTAGACTAGAGAGTACCAGAGAGAGGACGAGTGGACCAGAGAGTGGACTAGAGAGACCAGAGAAAACTAGAGAATAGTAGGAATCATAGTAGAGGATCGTGGGGAGATTTTCCGGACGATGCAGACTACTTCGTCTGCTCTACCACGAGAAGAATTCAAGTTCTTCAGTCACAGAAGTTCATCTGGACAAGCAACCAATTTCCATAGAACGAGTCCGTCGGAACAACTGATCGCCGTTCAAAAAGGGGCCAGCGAAAAGAAATGGTAAGTATCTCTTTATTTGATAAATAAACAAATGATCCCTCTCTTCTCCTTTCCTTTCGTGACATAGCGGGTAAGCCTGCGAAATCACGCCAACCTTTTCCATTTGCGACATAGCGGGTCGGCCTGCGAAATCGCACTTCCTTCCTTTTCGTGACATAGCGGGTAGGCCTGCGAAATCACACCAACCTTTTCCCTTTGCGACATAGCGGGTCGGCCTGCGAAAGCGCACTTCCTTCCTTTCCGTGACATAGCGGGTAGGCCTGCGAAATCACACAAACCTTTTCCCTTTGCGACATTTGCGCCACCCCCTTTTCTTTTGTGGCATAGCGGGTAGGCCTGCGAAACCACAGCTCCTTCTCTCCTACATATTGCGCACAGCCCACCGAGACGAAGTCGCCCCTCTCACGCGACTAATATTCCTGTTTTCATCATTATTTTTTCCTAAATAACTCATCTTTTTTAATTCTAAAAATAGAGACAATATAAATATATATTTAATATTAAAGACCAATTCTTAGGGAAATACCTTCCTCACATTCGATGTTCCAAAGATTTCTAGCAGAGCGTTAACTAAATGAACAATACAATTGATTAGTTTTATAATATTTTGTTTTCTCACTTTCGCGAGTTTTAAAATAAAAAAAATGAATATCTAAAAAGAAACAAATATTTTTCAGTCAAACGCCGTCGAGCAGGACAAAAGTTTCAGCGCCCAAACTTGCCAAAGGTCGTTCACCTTATCCTGGAGGAAAATGAGCGACAGACTGCTGAGGAATTTTTCCCCTTAATAGAACCTCCCTTATCCCTCTTTCCCCTCATCCAACAACACCACTTTGTACACCTAAAGAAATGTTACCAAACCAGCAATAAATTAATTAATTTCAACCGAATAAAGTGTTTCCTTATTGTACCCTTATTCCCGACTTTCCTGTGTCATCAGTAGCCCCCACTCACCTAAGGAACCCAGTAATTCTACTGAGTTACACGCCCTTGTTGCAATTCAGTTAATATCTCGTTCGAGATGTTCACTGGGTTGTAACATAAAAATTTGGTGACAGCGCAATTGAGTGGGAACCTGATCACACATGGAAAGTCATATGGCAGTCTGTCGATCAATCCCTCAGTGGCATTAAAAGACATATAAATAAATAAAAATTTGGTGACAGCGCAACTGAGTGGGAACCTGATGACACACGGAGTCATATGGCAGTCTGTCGATCAATCCCTCGGCGGCAATAAATGACATATAAATAAATAAAAAAGTGGTGACGCAGTATTCGTGGAAAAACTATTAATGCAAAAGAAAGAATAAAGGACTAGGAAGTTTGAACAACAACAAAATATTGCAATAAAAAATAATTGTTTTTCACAGTCATGAACTTTTATTGACATTGCTAAAAGGAAGTAAAAGCAGTACTACCAGAAAATTGCAATTACAATTGCAAATAACAGAAATCCTCATGTGTAAAAATGTTCATTAATAATAGTTAACCGTTAGCAGTATTAAAATATTAAAAGTGGTTATAGTTTTACTGGCAAAATACATTCGAGCATAAAATATATAATATCCTTTTTATCTTTTTAAATAAAAGTAATGGAAAATAGTAAGTTTTCAGAAATTTAGAGTAAATCAAAATAGTAGCAACCATACGAACAGTAATACTAATAGTTCAATATTAGGTGATTCATGTTTTTTTTGCGTCCTCTTTGCTTAGCAATAACTACCAGTTATGTATTGTTCATCCTTTATTTTCAGGCATTTAAAACATTTATTTTTCAATTTAAGAAAAAAATCATAATACAATCAATATAAATAGAAAAATTTAATCAATTTCTAATACAGTATACAAATTTTTAACATTGCGTTAAAACCTTTCCAAATTCTTTGACGAATATATTAAAAAAAAAAAATATTCAATACTTACACGAAGTTTAATATTTTTGACATCTTAGCAACATTTTTAACAACATTTTTGTTTAGATATTAAGGAAAAGTTAAATACATTATTAATAATTTTTATACAGATTTAAAATTTTAATGGTTATTTTATTGATTAATCAAAAAGAAAACAGAATTATATCAGAAAAACACCACAATAACATTTTTCCGAAAAAAATGCTTCTTTTTGAATTAGTATTACAATCCTACTACACTTTCGATATCTTTTTGTCAATTTTATAAAAAAAAGGGGGGAGACAAATTTATTAATTATTTAAATTTTTACAATTTGGAACATTTTTTAGGCAATTTCCTTGATGACTCTAAGCAATTTTTTCGAATGTAAAGTAACATTTGTAAAATTAAATACATATTAACCTTAAAATTAACCTTATTTTATTTTAAGCTATGAACAATATTTTTTAGATTATACAATCCGTTCATTTTCACTTACAGCTTATATTTAAATTACAGTCGATTTTTAACATATTCTTTATTTTCGCTCCTGACAAATTTTTATGTTCAAACATCTTTTAAAAACTTACAACATTTGTTAAACGTGTTTTTATTTAAAAAAAAACCTTTGAAGGTCCACTTTTACATAAGTTCAAATTATAATTAATTTATTTTTTAAATGGTCTCGTTAACCTCGTTCAAGGTTATTTTTTGCGAATCTTACTAATTTCCAGCAATTTTGAATTTATAAACAGGTTTTAAAAAGTTATTATTAGCTCAAAACAATTATTAAACATTTTTTTTGTGCGTATTATTACATACAATCTTTCATTTGAATACGACTTTTAAAATAGATTTTTTAAATTATAAATCATTTTGTATTTATAAGTAGTCTTTTTCGTAAACATAATTTCTTCCTAAACAATTTTTGGTTAAAAATTCTTTTCAGAAAATGGACTGAAAACAAAAAAAGCAATAAGTAAATAAATCGAATATAATTTTAATAAACCATCATCGAATTCTCTTTATATCTTTAATAATTTTCAGAATTTTCGACAATATTTAAACACATTTTAACAGAAACACGTAGTTTTAAAGCAATTATATAAATAATAACGTTCTACGGTAATAATCTTTTAATGAAATGTATCAACAATAAACAACAAAAACGGCATTACGGAGGATCTATACGAATTATTACAAAAATTTGTCTGAGTTTGTCAAAAGTAAAACATAGTTATAAAACAAATAAATAGTTGTTCAAATAAGTAAATCGCCTACAACAATAGTTAATAAATACCAAGTTATAAAAGCAATCAACGAAATGTATTTCTATATCCTGAATTGAAAGAATTTGAAGATTTCAGACAGAATAATTCCTACAACTATTAACCCTTTGCGGCATAGTGGGATGCTCAGCATCCCACCTATTTTCTCTCAGTTTTTAATTAATTATTCGGCTGTTTTCATCTAAGCAATCGGGTTTTTGAGTTAATTATGTTAATAAGATGTATATAATCATAAAAAAAGTTACATATTATCAATTATCGTTAATTTTTAATTATTATAAATAAATAACCACGGAAAAATATCAATAATTTCAGAAAAAATTCATTTTTGATTGAACAATTATATATAATTGCATGAAACTATAGCATTTTATGTTTTTTGGGTCGCTGATTTCGAATCTGACGTCAGATTTGTAAAAATTAAAATGGCGGATCCAAGATGGCGGACCGAAATATGAAAAGTTGCTCGATCTATACGAAATTTGTTACTCCGGGGTTTTCGGGATCGCTGATTACGAATCTGAAGTCAGATTTTGAAAATTCAAAATGGCGGATCCAAGATGGCTGACCAAAATTTGTTTTAATTTCATCCACATTTAATTGTTGAAATCTGACACTGGATTTGTCATCGGTGATCGAGAAAACGTACCAATTTTCAAGAAAATCCAACACTCGATTTTTACGTTCGTTCGCCATCCTAGATCCGCCAATTTGAATTTTGCAAATCTGAAGTCAGATTCGAAATCAGCGACCCCGAAAACCCCCAAGTAACAAATTTCGCTGAGATCGAGCCACTTTTTATATTTCGGTCCGCCATTTTGAATTTTCAAAATCTGACTTCAGATTCGAAATCAGCGACCCCGAAAACCCCCGAGTAACAAATTTCGCTTAGATCAAGCAACTTTTTATATTTCGGTCCGCCATCTTGGATCCGCCATTTTGAATTTTCAAAATCTGACTTCAGATTCGAAATCAGCGACCCCGAAAACCCCCGAGTAACAATTTTCAGCTGTTTTCCGTGTAAAGAAAAATGTATGCCGCAAAGGGTTAACCACAAAATTACTAAGCTCCGACACTCCGCAATAAGAAAATGCACAAATTTCAAACCATGCAAACGCAAAATTATCACGCAGTACCTTGGAACTATAATGAATGTCAACCACAAAATTATGAACATTTTCAAGTTCGAAATAAAAAAACACACAATTACAAAAAATTACCTTGGAATTATCAACAAGATCAACGCCAAACGCGTAATTCCCAAACTTCGAATTTCGAAAATTATCAAGCAGTACCATGGAACTACGAAGAAAACCAACCGCAAAACAGAAAAAAAATTCAACAGTTTAACTTAAAGTCGCGAAATTATCAGGATAGTTTCAAATACGACCAACCTAACAATCGTCGAAATAATCGAATTTAATCTCAATGTACACAATTTCATCAACAAAGTTTTATACAAAATAGATCAAGACAAATAAGAACCAAATGCACGCATTGCAAACGTATAGGACATACCTGGCAAGAATGTAACAAATTTAATGAAGAAATCATCTCAGAAGTAGTACACGAATTTAACGGTATAAAGCTGTCAAGGCGGAAAAACGAGAAAATTACAGACGGAAATTTGGAACAAACTAAACATAAGAAACCTAAATATGTACAGAACTATGAAGAAGAAAATGAAACGAACAAGTCTTATAACACTAAAAACAACTCCAAGAACAATCACAAAAATAAAACTAACAAAAATTATGAAAACAAGAACGATACAGGCAATGAATTCGTAACCGAAAATAATACTGACGACGATTATGAATTCGAGAATGATACTTATAATGAATATACCATAATTGAGAACGATACTGATAATGATTACAAAACCAAAACAGACAAGAATTCACAAACTGTTCAACAAAATTACACCCAATATAAATCAAACCCAAAAAGAATCTATTGTACACATTGCATAAATATAGGACATAACTGGCAACAATGCAAGAAATTTAGAGAGAAGATAAGCTCAGAAATATTACCAGAATTTAACAGCCAAAACATGCTAGAAAAAGAACATGACCATGAATCAGGTACTGAAGACCATAATGATCATGAAGTAGAGATTATAAGCGATGACGACCATGAAAGCACGAACTCGCCTAACGACAATTATAAAACTGAGAGCTACATCGACAATGACAATAAAACGACGCACAAAACGAATATCAATTACGAAGTTAAGCACCACACTGTGAACGACGATGAAATAGAAAACAAAACTGACTATTATGAAATTGGGAATGAAATCATTAATGATTCTGAAACTGCGAACAGAACTGACAACACTCATGTAGCCAAGCACTACACTCACATCGGTCATGAAATTAAAAGGAAAACCAGCACAGATTATAAAATTGAAAACTATGAAAACCTTCATGCAGCAAAGAAGAAAATTAAACCTTCTCAAAAATGGAAATCCCAAAATTACAATGCTGTACCTTGGAACTATGAAGATAACCATGAAAATAAAGAATAACAAAGAATATTCTGTGAAAACGAATCTACCTACGATTATCAACATTTTTACCTATACTGTAGCAAGAGACAAGTTTACGAAAATAAGAGTCAAGATCACAAAACGAGTATTTATCAAAACGAGTATGAAACCATCAAGGAAAATGAACGTCAAGCATGTAACGAATACAACGAATGCCATGAAAATATTGAAATTAATGAAAATAATGAAAATAATAAAAACAATGAATATAATAAAAACAACGAAAATAATGCAAACAATGAAAATATTGAAAACATTGAAAATAATGAAAATAACGAATATAATGAGAATGAAAATAATGAATGTAAAAATAATGAATATAATGAAAATGAAAATAATGAATATAATGAAAATAAAAATAACGAATATAACGAAAATGAAAATGAATATAATGAAAATGAATATAATAAAAATGAAAATGAAAATGAATATAATAAAAAAGAAAATGAAAACGAATATAATGAAAATAAAAATGAATATAATGAAAATGAAAATAACAAATATAATGAAAATGAAAATAACAAATATAATGAAAATGAAAATAATGAATATAATGAAAATGAAAATAATGAATATAAAAATAATGAATATAATGAAAATGAAAATAATGAATATAATGAAAATGAAAATAATGAATATAATGAAAATAAAAATAACGAATATAACGAAAATGAAAATGAATATAATGAAAATGAATATAATAAAAATGAAAATGAAAATGAATATAATAAAAACGAAAATGAAAACGAATATAATGAAAATGAAAATGAATATAATGAAAATGAAAATAACAAATTACAACCGTACTGAGTCCCGACGACACGGGGACTCTGGTTTTTACTCTAAAAAAAAAGGGGGGAATAAAAAAAATAAAACTTATCAAAGGGGATATGATGGTATTGATATATATTTTAAAAGGGGAACTTACAAAATTGTGGGGGAGGACTTTATTAAATATAATATAAAAAATATAATAAAAATAATTCGCCGCGCACTGTGCACAGTACTTACTTTTGTTTCGGTATCTCGAGATTCGCACAATATAATCGTTATACGCACTACAATATAATTAATTTTCGCAATATAAAATACAATGATTTGTTCGCCTTAACGGTTTACAACAAAGTGAAGTGAAGATGGTCTGACCCGTTACCATCACGCCACAGCGTCAGTCCTAGATACTAACTTTCAGGGGACAAACAAAAAGGAAAAACAATTACGAATAAGGACGAATTTAAGACAACGTAAGGACAAAGACGGAGAACATAATTTTGGCAATGCTGGGAATAGTAGGGCAAGTCTAAGTTTTCAAAAAGGGGTGGGCGACTGAATGAGGTTTCTGCACGAGTGCGACGAACATTTACTCGGCACTGGAAGGGGCATAATATATATGTAACGAGTGCGACAAGCGCAGACAATATTGATGACGAATTAGTAATTGTACATTGGGCCATGAGTGCGACGAACGTCGACTCGATGAGCGCGACAGCAATAGTCTATTCCATGCATGAGTGCGACGAACGTCGACTACGCGAATATGGAAGGTAGACAGAGACGCTGTACAAATGAATTGACCAATAGGGACTGAGTTTGATCAAGATGGCCGACGAGTTGCGCGTAAAACTGCGCGATAGCCAGTCCACGGTGAACGACGACTGAAGTGACAGGTCGTCTCAGTTTTCGGGATTTTTGAGTGTTTTGAAGTGAATAAATTAAAGTTTGTGCGGATTTGCTTGTGTGGTTCACTCCGGGATCGAGTGCCAAAGGATCGGGTACAGGAGAATGCAATCGGAGTCATCCTCTCGACGGCAACGGGAAAAGGAGTTTGGAGTTTTGGAGGAAGGCGAAAAAGGAGCAGCAATTACGGTAAGTTTAAACTGTAATTAATAAGGACTATTTCTTTGTGTAAGGATGGGTAAATTTATGTTTCAGGAACAGGACGTCAGCCAGCAGCGATTCCGGCACGAGGAAGCAGACCATCGGAACAGCTGAGTGCACATGTAAGTATAGTGTTTACATTTTTTTAAATATATTCCTCTTCCATATATGCCTCTTCTTGGACGATAACTTTACTTCACGACACTGACAGATTCTTTATTTAAAACAATTATGATTAATAATTTCTATGTTTACAGGTATATCGAGTTCTTGGACAGCTGGACAAGACGGGACGATGACACCAACGAGTTGACAGGACAAACACCACCGTTGAAAAAAAGGTTCCTGGAGAGGATATTTACTTAGATTATGACGGGACGATGCACCAATCTTCATTCTTCTTTCTTGAGGTAAGTATATTAGTGGGGAACGCAAGTAGATGGACTGTCTACTTTGTGTTACAAATTCTCCCGGGCCTGACGAAAGTAGATTTTGAATACTACATAAAATTCTCGAATCGTCATACAATATAAACAAACTTAAAATCTAAACTTACATCAATTTCCGCTTTACGATTTCACGATACGGCTGTCCGGGCTAAGGTAGGGGGCTATCATATAAGGAAAGGATAAGGTCGAGTGGAAAGAAGGAACATAATAATCGCAGATTGCCAACAAAAATTATTCTTATTATCAGATAAATGTGATATGATGCAAATATATGTACAACAAACAATAACAAAATATTTCCAATAATTTATTTTCCTGTTAACACTGGATCTCTAAATATTCCATTAATAATATCACAAACAACCAATAAGGGGGCATATTTTCAAAGTTTATACTGAACAAACAAAATAATACACAAATAATTACAATGTTTACCAAAGTTAAGAAGCATATTATTAACAAAACATAAAAAAAATAAAATACTAAAAAGGTACTGCCAAAAGGAACAGGCAATTAATAATAAAGGGTATTGCCGAAAGGAACAGGCAATTTAATAACAAGGGGATGACGAAAGGAACAGGCGAATAATAACTAGGGAGTGCTGAAAGGAACAGGCGAAATAATAAAGGGAATGCCGAAAGGAACAGGCGAATAATAACTAGGGAATGCCGAAAGGAACAGGCGAAATAAGGAAGGGATGCCGAAAGGAACAGGCGAAATAATAAAGGGTATTGCCGAAAGGAACAGGCAATTAATAATAAAGGGTATTGCCGAAAGGAACAGGCGAAATAATAAAGGGAATGCCGAAAGGAACAGGCGAAATAAGGAAGGGATGCCGAAAGGAACAGGCGAAATAGGGAAGGGATTATTGGGTAGTAGGGAAACGGGGTTTTAGGCAGGTTTTTGCCGAGTGTCCTTCCTGACGACACCTTTTGCACTTAAATCCCGGAGGGAAGGCATTCGGGCTTATGGAAGGTGAAGGTGAAGAGGGCAAGGATAAAGGGCGGGGAATTTTTAAGGACATTAGGGCTGGGATTGATGAAATTACGGCCGTATGTGCCGGCCGTGACTTGTCGAATCCCGGGTGATTCGCCTTTTCGATGGCAGCTGCGACGGCTTGTATAGCCTGCCGTTCCATCCACACATGTGGTGGGCATCGCGGTTGTCGCAAGGGGGCAGATCCCGACGGGGCAGGATGGTCGATGACCACCTTCTGGTCCGTTCTGGGGACCGTTACCCTGCGCTCGCTTATGGCCAGACTGGCCATAGCCGGCACCATTCGGCGGTAATTTTTGGATTTAGGAGAAGGAATGGGAGATTGAATGGGGGTATACGGCAGGGAAGGGTGTTTAGGAGGAGGTGAAGATTGTTGTAGGGGTGAGGAAATAAGAGGAGATAATGGTCTAGTAGGAGTATGAAGGGGTGAAGGTTTAGGAGGAGTTGGAGATCTAGAGATGGGTGAAGGAGTTATAGGCGATGAAGGTCTAGAAAGGAGTGAGGGTTTAGGAGGGCCGGCAAAGAAGGAGAAAGGTCTAGGGGGAAGAGGAATAGGGTTGAAGGAGGCTGGGAGGGATTTGGATGAAGGGTATGTTGGAGGAAAATCAAATGGGGAAGTGGGGTCAGGAGTAGGAGCGGGGTAGTTTTTTGAAACGAAGTAGGAGCGGCTGGCAATCCGTTCCAGCTGCGGAGCCTGCGGAACCGGACTCCATTTCGGGGCCACGTATTCTGGCCGCTCCGTATTTCGGCTACTTGGCCCGAAACGCGCTCGTCTCATTGGCATTCTTCCTAAAACAATATAATTTATTCATAAATTATCTATTCATAGTTCTCTATTTCCGTCCAACTTCTACTCTATATTATTTTTATCCTATTGATTGGTTCTTGAACGAAGGTTATATTTACGGGGTTCATTTACGGGTTGATCTATGGGGTTATACGTCGGATATGTAATGGGTGATTTTTTTGGTCTACCTACTCTTCTTTTTGGAGGAAGATTGACTAGAGGGGGTATTTCTTGGGTAATTTGTACGGTATTAGGGGTTTCTTCATTTCTACTCATAATCGGATTTTCATTACTTGGGCCGGAAAAATTATTATTAACGGGTGTATCAGGGGTCACATACAATTTCAAATCCTTGATATGTACTTTTGGATTTCTCCGAGTACTATTATCTTCAATCTCATACACAACCGGGGTCAATACTTTAATAATTCGAAAGGGGCCGGTAAATTTGGGTGCTAATTTAGCTGCAAAATTTTGAATTCCGGACGACAGAACTCTAGTTCTTCTCATTACTAAATCATTTATTTTAAAACGGGAGTCTACACGATTTCTATTATAATATTGGGCTTGTCTTTTTGCAGCTTGCTCTAAATTCTTTCGAACCCAATCATGAATCAACGGTAATCGTTTTATTCTATCTCTCCATGCCGTGGGGTCATTACTATTAAGGGTGACTGGGTCATTATTACGGATACTTCGAGCCGGACGGGGATTGCGACCAAAATTTAAGAAGGCAGGGGTCATTTGGGTGGAGGCTTGTACTGACGTATTCATGGCAAAGCAGAATTCATTTAAGTGCAAATCCCAATCACGATGATCCATACCAACAAAAGAGGAAATCATCGTTTTTAGGGTTCTATTGGCACGTTCCACAGGATTCGCTTGGGGATGGTAGGGGGGTGTTGGGACTTTGGAGATACCTAGCTGCTGTAAATGATGATCCAAGTACTTATTATCAAATTCTTTTCCATTATCGGGGACAAAATATTTTGGGCAACCCCAACGATTGACCACTAAAGAGTCCAAAGCATTCGATATTGCCGATCCTGTGGCCGATCGAAGGGCTTTTGCCTCCACATACTTGGTAAATAGGTCCTGAAAAACAACTATGTACTGATTCTGATGTTTACTGGGGGGAAAGGGACCCATTAAATCGGCAGCTACGGTACTCCAGGGATATTCCGTAGTTCTTTCTCGCATCAAACCTACAGGAGGGCGTTGGGATACTTTCTGGCGTTGGCATTCAGGACATCGAGCGACATATTTGGCCACATCATGAAAGATGCCAGGCCAAAAGAAGTCTTGTATCAAACGTTGATACGTTTTGTCGACTCCTAAATGACCAGACTGTGGGTTATCATGGGCATCATTTATGGCACGAAGACGGGATTCTGAGGGCAATACTAACTTCCAAGCATCAAGGTCTTCCACGGCGGGCTCTATAACAGGGTGAGGGCGATGGTAATATATCTTATCTTAAACTATCTTCCAATTAGGGTACTTAAATGGGAGTTCTCTAATATTATTCATTTTATCTTTATACCAATTATCTTCGGAATCTCCTATCGCAAAAAGGGCGGCATCAAAAGAATCATACATTCGGGAAAGGGCGTCCGGCACTACATGGAGGGATCCTTTCCTATGAATTATCTTCATATCATACGCCTGTAAGGCCAGTGCCCAACGAGCCAATCGTCCCGTCGGATCACGTAAATTTCTTAACCACTGTAAACTACTGTGATCTGTGATCACGTCAAAGGTGGTTCCCTCAATGTAGGGCCTGAACTTTTTTACTGCCCATAACACAGCTAGACACTCTCGCTCCGTTACTGTGTATTTCCGTTCCGCCGCAGTCAATACTCGACTCGCAAAAACAATGGGATGTTCAAATCCGTCTATTTCCTGGGTCAGAACGGCACCCACAGCAACGTCGCTAGCGTCTGTCTGGACTGAAAAGGGTAATTCGAAATTAGGGCGGGCTAAAACAGGAGTACAGGTAAGGGAATAACGGAGGGTATCGAAGGCTTGTTGTTGTTCAGCTCCCCAGTGCCAGGATGCGTTCTTCATTAGGAGCTGTTTCAACGGGACTCGATCTCTGGATAGGTTAGGGAGGAAACGGGCATACCAACCAACCATTCCCAGGAATCGGCGTAATTGTTTCAGGGTACTAGGAGGGGGGTATTCTAAAATAGGGGTTATTTTATCTTGATCCGCTTTTAACCCGTCCTTGCCTATGACGTAACCCAGATATTTAACCTCGGAACAGAAGAACTCACTTTTTTGTTGGTTTATATCTAAACCAGCTTCAATTAATGTTTTCAAAACAATCTCTAAATACTTAAAATGTTCGTTTTCCGATTCCGTGGCTATTATTACGTCATCTAGGTAGGCAAAGACATGGGGTTCCCAAGCAGGATCAATGAGTCTATCCATTAGCCTTTGGAAGGTGGCAGGGGCATTTGTTAATCCAAAAGGCATTCTCTTAAATTGAAACATGCCTCTTCCTGGGACGGCGAAGGCGGTGATTGGGCGACTATTGGGTTCTACGGTGACCTGGAAGTATGCTTGGCTTAAATCTAATTTGGAAACACAACGGGCACGACGCATTGCTGATAAAATACGTTCCATATTAGGGATGGGATACGCGTCTTTCAAAGTTACTTTATTTACATCTCTATAATCTATACAAAATCTATGCTTACCGTCGGCTTTTGGGACAATTACAGGGTTACTCATCCACGGGCTCATAGATCTTTCAATTACATCCTCACTTAACATTTTATCAACTTCCGTTTGGGCAATTCTCAACATATAAGGGGATAACACACGGGGTTTTTGTCGAATAGGGGGATGATTTTGTACATTGATAGTATGCTGGGCTAGATGGGTATGGGTTAGGACTGGGGAATGGGATACGGGAATTAATCGGGTTAATAGTTCATTAAGTCTTTTCTCTGCATAAAATGATGATTTCATTAAACCGGCACAATCATAAATAGGTTGGACGGGAATCATACCAATATTTCTACCGAATTTACGAAAAGGGCCGTTTTTAGTTTTCCATATTCCTCTCTCATAATCAATCTTAATTCCAAATAATTCTAAAAAATCTATTCCTAAAACGCATGCATAACTAAGGGGGGCTACTCTCACATCTAGCAATTGGACATCATTATCTAATTTTATTTCTAGGGACACGACTCCACGCAAAGGGACAACGCTTCCGTCTGCTACTCTTACTTCTTCTTCAATTGGTCTTAAAAATGGAGCCAGTATGTTCTCACAACCAACACCTAAGTATGTTTGTGATGCTCCAGAATCTACAAGGGCTTTTAAGGGGGTTCCGTTCAATTCTAACCAAACGTAGTAACGAGGATCTGATGAAGGGGAATGTATACAACCTAAATTATTCAATCTGATTTTATGGGGTTTCTGAAACAAATTTTTACGGGGAGACAGGAACGATTTGGTCCCCCCGGCTACGCGTTTCCCGTACGCCTACGAGCACAGGATGGGCAATTTACTGACGATTTTCCCGGATATCCACAAATAAAACAAAAGTATCCGAGGGAATCGGGACATTCTCTAAAAATATGGCCTATTTTCTTACAATTAAAACATCTTACACTATTACCTGTTAGGGGTTGAGAGGGGGCTTTTACTACTTTACTCATTAGGGGTGGAATGGAAGAAACTTCTGGTTGTGATTTTGGTTTTTGCATTGCTTTCCGGTTTGAAGGAGGTGGATGAATTTATGGACGATATTGCCTTAAAGGATTAATCGGGGTTTGTGGGACCGACGATGATGTGGTAGGGCTTGGAGTACGAAAGGAAGGGGGATTTTCAGGAACTGGATCGGTAGCAGCAATTCTTATTTTTGGTCTATTTTTATTAGGGTTATAGGCATAGGTAGGACAAAAGGATAGGGAGGCAGAAGGAGGGGGCCTATATTGTTTTTCCCTCTGCATTATGTTTTCATAATGTCTACATAATTGGTACAATTCTGAGAAATTATTTACCTTTTCTCGAGAAATTCTTTCTGATAGGGCTGGACGCAAATTGTGACAGCATATAGCTAATTGTTCTTCAAGGGGTGGAGGGGTGGATAATAAATTAAAAAGACCACGTAAAGCTACTATAAAGTCTCGGGCGGATTCTTCTAAACCTTGGGTACGTAGGGAAATATCTCGTCGAATACTTATTTCGGAATGCATCTGACCAAAAACCGATTTAAAACTGGAGACAAATTGATCAAAAGTGGACCAGCATCTCTGCTCTACTCGATACCAATTTAAAGCAGATCCAGTGAATGCCTCGGGGAGGGCACGCAATAATTCTTCCTCGGAGAGTTCTCGACTAACGCCGTATTCCTTTAATTTTAGCAGGAAAATTTCGGCGTCTTCGTCGTCCTCTCCGGAAAATTTTGGACCTTGGGTTCTCCATTGCTCAACAGCGCTTTTATTCCATACTCCGGTTGTCTGCGACGGACATGCAGAGCAACCGAAGTATGATTTGGTAGGAGTCTGAATATTTTTCAAGAATCTGGGAGTGGGGCCAACCTTTGTACTGTGGCCATGAGGATCGTGGAGGGATAAATTATAGGTTTGGTCAGGGGGAAAATGGACAGTATGACGAGAGGAAGGAGCACAGGTTATATTTGGGTTAATAATGGGAGGAGTGGCAGGGGCTAAGGAAATTGTAGGGATAGTTGAGCATCTTAAAACGGTATTTGAATGGGTAGGTGGTTCAGGATGACTGGACTGATCTTCCATAAAAGATTCTGGGTCTTTATAAAATGCGCGAGATCGATCGGAAGGAAAAATAAGGGAAGGATCCCGTACGCGAGCGCCAAGCTCCTGGGCGGCGCTAGTAGTAACGGTGCTAGGGGTACAGTATTTTGTAAGGGGTTCCGGATTATATTTCCTATTACTGGGTCACTTAATGCTTCACCAAGGGTAACTGGTAATGCTTCACCTCTACCATCCACTGCTTCATTCCAATCAACATCGGAATCGGGGTAAGTAGTTAACACCTTATATCGTGTTAACCGATCTTGCATTATTCTAAAGTCACCGCTAAAAGCAATTTCAGCCCTATCGCATTCTTTAATAAAATCTAAGAAATTCATATTTTCAATGCTCTCTAAGATGGCTTCATATTGCTCTTTAGTGGCCTTTCGGGATTCGGAAGCAGTAGAGGTAGTGGTCACAAAAGTTGCAGTCACGGGTACTGTAGATATTATTGGAGGGGTTATTGTTGGGACTGTCGCACTAGTGGTAGTTGTTGGTACTTCCGGTGTGGGGGTGGTATTATGGAGAACATGATTATCCCAGAACAATCTGCATTGTTCAGCCATTTTTTTTTTTTTTTTAAAAAGCACACACAAATAAACAAAAAAAAAAAATAATTTTATCACACAAAAAATATATATAAAAATAACTAAAATATTCTAAATTAGTTCAAATAAAAAAAAAATAAAAATTTTATTTTTAAATCAATAATAAAAAAAAAATTAAATTTAATAATAACACCCACACACAAAAAAAAATATTTAATAAAAAAAATTTAATTCACTTTAAACCAATTCAAATTATTAAATTCAATAATAATAAATCGAAAGAAAAAAATAACAAAATTTAATTCACGGTTATCACACATTCAATTCAAGAAAATGAAACGAATATAATGAAAATGAAAATGAATATAATGAAAATGAAAATAACAAATATAATGAAAATGAAAATAACAAATATAATGAAAATGAAAATAATGAATATAATGAAAATGAAAATAATGAATATAAAAATAATGAATATAATGAAAATGAAAATAATGAATATAATGAAAATGAAAATAATGAATATAAAAATAATGAATATAATGAAAATGAAAATAATGAATATAATGAAAATGAAAATAATGAATATAATGAAAATAAAAATAACGAATATAACGAAAATGAAAATGAATATAATGAAAATGAATATAATAAAAATGAAAATGAAAATGAATATAATAAAAAAGAAAATGAAAACGAATATAATGAAAATGAAAATGAATATAATGAAAATGAAAATAACAAATTACAACCGTACTGAGTCCCGACGACACGGGGACTCTGGTTTTTACTCTAAAAAAAAAGGGGGGAATAAAAAAAATAAAACTTATCAAAGGGGATATGATGGTATTGATATATATTTTAAAAGGGGAACTTACAAAATTGTGGGGGAGGACTTTATTAAATATAATATAAAAAATATAATAAAAATAATTCGCCGCGCACTGTGCACAGTACTTACTTTTGTTTCGGTATCTCGAGATTCGCACAATATAATCGTTATACGCACTACAATATAATTAATTTTCGCAATATAAAATACAATGATTTGTTCGCCTTAACGGTTTACAACAAAGTGAAGTGAAGATGGTCTGACCCGTTACCATCACGCCACAGCGTCAGTCCTAGATACTAACTTTCAGGGGACAAACAAAAAGGAAAAACAATTACGAATAAGGACGAATTTAAGACAACGTAAGGACAAAGACGGAGAACATAATTTTGGCAATGCTGGGAATAGTAGGGCAAGTCTAAGTTTTCAAAAAGGGGTGGGCGACTGAATGAGGTTTCTGCACGAGTGCGACGAACATTTACTCGGCACTGGAAGGGGCATAATATATATGTAACGAGTGCGACAAGCGCAGACAATATTGATGACGAATTAGTAATTGTACATTGGGCCATGAGTGCGACGAACGTCGACTCGATGAGCGCGACAGCAATAGTCTATTCCATGCATGAGTGCGACGAACGTCGACTACGCGAATATGGAAGGTAGACAGAGACGCTGTACAAATGAATTGACCAATAGGGACTGAGTTTGATCAAGATGGCCGACGAGTTGCGCGTAAAACTGCGCGATAGCCAGTCCACGGTGAACGACGACTGAAGTGACAGGTCGTCTCAGTTTTCGGGATTTTTGAGTGTTTTGAAGTGAATAAATTAAAGTTTGTGCGGGTTTGCTTGTGTGGTTCACTCCGGGATCGAGTGCCAAAGGATCGGGTACAGGAGAATGCAATCGGAGTCATCCTCTCGACGGCAACGGGAAAAGGAGTTTGGAGTTTTGGAGGAAGGCGAAAAAGGAGCAGCAATTACGGTAAGTTTAAACTGTAATTAATAAGGACTATTTCTTTGTGTAAGGATGGGTAAATTTATGTTTCAGGAACAGGACGTCAGCCAGCAGCGATTCCGGCACGAGGAAGCAGACCATCGGAACAGCTGAGTGCACATGTAAGTATAGTGTTTACATTTTTTTAAATATATTCCTCTTCCATATATGCCTCTTCTTGGACGATAACTTTACTTCACGACACTGACAGATTCTTTATTTAAAACAATTATGATTAATAATTTCTATGTTTACAGGTATATCGAGTTCTTGGACAGCTGGACAAGACGGGACGATGACACCAACGAGTTGACAGGACAAACACCACCGTTGAAAAAAAGGTTCCTGGAGAGGATATTTACTTAGATTATGACGGGACGATGCACCAATCTTCATTCTTCTTTCTTGAGGTAAGTATATTAGTGGGGAACGCAAGTAGATAGACTGTCTACTTTGTGTTACAAAATATAATGAAAATGAAAATGAACATAATAAAACAGAAAATGAAAACGAATATAATGAAAATGAATATAATAAAATAGAAAATGAATACGAATATACTGAAAACGAATATAATGAAAATAATGAAAATGAAAATGACAATGAATATAATAAAAAAGAAAATAAAAATCAATATAATGAAAATGAAAATAACAAATATAATGAAAATGAAAATAATGAATATAATGAAAATAAAAATAATGAATATAATGAAAATAAAAATAATGAATATGATGAAAATAAAAATAACGAATATAATGAAAATGAAAATGAATATAATAAAAATGAAAATGAAAATGAATATAATGAAAATAAATATAATGAAAATGAATATAATGAAACTGAATATAATGAAAATGAATATAATGAAACTGAATATAATGAAAATGAAAATAATGAATATAATAAAAATGAAAATGAAAATAACGAATATAATGAAAATGAAAATAGTGAATATAATGAACATGGCGGTAATAAAACTGATAAATACTATGAAATTGAAAACAAAATAAAATACACAGATCAAGACTCGATAGATAGGTCTGTCAGTTCTTATAAAAAGAGAACAATAAACTGGGATAAAAACCTTGTAGGTAAATCCCCTCAATTGCAAAATAAAAAATCGGCAAATAATATTTTTCAAATTAAAAGAGACAAGACATCGAACCTAAAACCTAAAAAAGCAACAGGTATTAGTCAAGAAATCATCTTACATACCATAAATCAGATGAAAAGGGCAGCAAAAATTAAAAACCTCTTACGTTTACAACACTTAAACCGAGAAGAAACCGAGAGTGTAGAAAGACTCATAAATACTCATGCAGAAGTCTTTCACTTACCTGACGAACCCTTAGGTTTTACGCACCTTATTAAATACAAAATTTCTACTACGGATGACATCCCAATCAATACTAAAGAGTATAGATTTCCACCAATTCACAAAGAAGAAATAAATAAACAAATTAAAGAACAATTGGATACAGGAATAATAAAACCTTCAGATTCACCCTATAATACCCCAATATGGATAGTACCAAAGAAAGCCGACAGTCAAGGAAATAAGAGATGGAGAATGGTACTTGACTTTAGAAAATTAAATGACAGAAATGAATTACCAAAATATAAAAATCTAAAACTAAACCAAATTTCAGTTATCAAGAAAAATAATAAATATCACATAGCACTGCCAGTAACATCGGAATCAGGAGAAAGCCAATTAAAAATAGAGAGAAATATAAAAAAACTCATAAAAAAGCTCAAAAACAAAGTAAATTTACTGCAATTATCCACAATTAGCATATCAAAATCAAATGAGATCAAAGGAATTAATTGGGAAACTATCATAAAAATAATCGAAAAACAATTCAAAAACTCAAATACAAAAATAATAATATACAATGGAAATATAATACATGCAGACATCAAAGATCGACCGGGAATAATAAGGGAATTACACTCAACACCAAGAGGAGGACATAAAAGCATCGGTAAAACTCTGAAAAGAATAAAACAACGATATTTTTGGGAAAACATGAAATCAGATATAGAAAAATTCATTCAAAATTGCAAATCTTGCCAACTAAAAAATTTAACCAGAGTAAAAACTAAACAACCAATGATTATATCAGATACTCCTAAACAAGCAATGAATACGAATATATAGAAAATAGCAATGGATATAGTAATTCCAAATAATAAAACAGAAGACGGCTATGAAAATATACTAACTATTCAAGATAACTTAACAAAATATTTGATAGCGATTCCACTAAGAAAAGGAACATCTTCAGATATCGCCGAAGCATTAGTAAAACGATTAATTTGTACGTTTGGTTCACAAAAAAAAAAATACTAACTAATCAAGGCAAACATTTCTTAAGCAAAGTTATGAAACAAATAGAAAAAATTTTTAACATCAAACATATAAAAACTACAGCATTTCATCCACAATCAAATGGGTCACTCGAACGTTCACACCACGTAATCAAAGAATACATTAAACATTTTTCAAATAAATACACCGATTGGGATAAATGGTTAGAACTCGCAACTTTCTCTTACAACACTAGTATCCATGAAGGAACAAAATATACCCCATTTGAACTAATGTTTAGAAGAATAGCTAAATTACCGTCTCAAAAAGCTATAAAAGATACTACCCAAATAACGTACAGCGACTACATTCAACAGTTAGCTACCAAATTATATGACACACAAGAACACGCAAGAAAAAACCAAATATCTGCAAAAACAAAATCAAAATATTATTATGACAGAAAAATAAATCCACTAAAATTGGAAATAGGAAATTTACTATTTTTACAAAAAAAAAAATAAAAAACCAGTAAACGAGATAATGAATATCAAGGTCCTTTCGAAGTTTTACAAGTGTTCGAAAATGAAAACGTTAAAATTAAAATAAAAAATGGAGAAAAGATAGTACACTCCAATAGGCTTAAAATTTCTAAAATAAGAAGTCATAAATAGCCAAGTTATCCTTATATATATATTATATTATATTATAATATATTATATATTATTATTCAACAAAAAAAAAATGACATAAAAAGTAATAATCTTCTCGAAACAAAGAAAACTCAGCAAACCTGAAGAATAAGCTGCAACACAAATACGACAATGGATTATATGAAAATACTGATGATTTTAACATATGCAATGTGGACATTATATTTACCTTTAACAAGCAATGATTCAAGACAAAATAAAATATTTTTGTTATAACAATTTTTATTTTTTTTTTCATAAAATAATGAAACAATATTTCATTTAGTCGCGGAAGTACTTCCAAATAGAAAGGAATAATAAAAAAAAGGGAATATACATACATACAATAAAAATAATTATTGAAACGAATTCGCATGTGCATGCAAGAAAATTAACGAATTAACTACATTTTGTAACACAGAAATAAAAAAAAAAGATAACAAAAAAAAATACGAAATAATTATCAAAAATATACCAAATGGCAAAACAAAAACAAAAGAGAATAAATAGAAAACGAAAACAATAATGAATTCAAGCTGGGGAAATGCGAGATTGTTAATTTCCAAAGAATCTTTTTTTAAATAAACGATATTTTGCCGTTAAGTTAGCCTTGCCACAAAATAGTGGAGTGCATATATCACATACTAGACAGTGCAAAAGTGACAATAAAACACTCGCCGTTAAGTTAGCCTTGCCACAATATGGTGGAGAGCGAGATGTCATGCACTTGGAAAATTGACAAATGTCGAATTTGTCTTGTATGAAAATCATTCATCTTAAGTTTTAAACAAATTTCAAAAAGTATTAACACAATAATGATTATAATCTAAATTTTTGTTGGTCACGTAAAATACACCCTTTTTTTACCTTCCTAATTTTTAACATGCACAATTTCAAAATTATTTTTTGTCTATACTTCCGGATTCCTTCTGAGACTAATATTAAGCCAACGATTTAACCACTACAATAGTCCACTATATATGTATTTATGACAGGAAAGAGAAGAAATCTGCCGGCTGCGGTGATGTTAGAAATATTCAACCTCACACTGTTAAAACGCTGCGAAAATTGTTTACCCTCAGGAATGTTTTTTTTTGTTCACTCCATATGTCAATCGTTAAGAATAGTCATACCATATAAACAGCGATAACACATATATATCATAGAAAGCGTAGATATAGTAACAATTCATGTATATAAACTTCAAGAAGAACCATCATGTAAAATATTGTACAATCTTCAAAATAATGTAACACAATTATCAATAAGCGGAAACTTCAAAACACCGTGCTTTTATTTCTCACTACTAATTCATGCAATATGTTCGTGAACACATCTAATATCAATACCAAGAAAACTAAATTAGAACGAGATTTCATTGATAAGCGATTTGACATTACATGAAAATTGCAAAATTCTGTATGGGCGTCACTCAAAATTGTAACACGAATCCTTACTTAGCACGTGCACAGAACATTGGAGGACCAACGTTCGACCAAGGTGGGGGGTGTTACGTCTCCGTAACTAGCGCGATTACCCTTTTTTTTTGTATGTATTGACAAATCCGAAAATTGTCGTAATTGTATGTCGGTATCGGACAAACGAGTTCCTCTTTTTTAATATAGCGTTGAGATCACGTAGACGTAGCATGTTGGAACGAAACCGTTTCAAATTAGACCTTCTTTTAACTTTCATTAGCCATAAATCAGAAGATGGCTCGCGTTGCCTAAGCCGAAAAACTTTTCTTATAACTATCAAGTTACCGGTTTTTGACATTTCTAAGAATAAAAGAGAAAACGAGTACGTTCTAAATAGCTATCTACGACACCGTATGTTATAACAATAATGTAAAAGCATTAGTTAATGCATGCTTCCTCCTTGGCCTATTTCCAAAACCTGTCCAACACACAAATCCACCATTTTCAAAATAGAAGGGGAAAAACTCAAAGCGGGGATAAAACTATGGCTCACCATAAATACGCTGTCGCGTACAGAAAATCAGACAGAGTGTAGACTAGAGAGTACCAGAGAGAGGACGAGTGGACCAGAGAGTGGACTAGAGAGACCAGAGAAAACTAGAGAATAGTAGGAATCATAGTAGAGGATCGTGGGGAGATTTTCCGGACGATGCAGACTACTTCGTCTGCTCTACCACGAGAAGAATTCAAGTTCTTCAGTCACAGAAGTTCATCTGGCCAAGCAACCAATTTCCATAGAACGAGTCCGTCGGAACAACTGATCGCCGTTCAAAAAGGGACCAGCGAAAAGAAATGGTAAGTATCTCTTTATTTTATAAATAAACAAATGATCCCTCTCTTCTCCTTTCCTTTCGTGACATAGCGGGTAGGCCTGCGAAATCACGCCAACCTTTTCCATTTGCGACATAGCGGGTCGGCCTGCAAAATCGCACTTCCTTCCTTTTCGTGACATAGCGGGTAGGCCTGCGAAATCACACCAACCTTTTCCCTTTGCGACATAGCGGGTCGGCCTGCGAAAGCGCACTTCCTTCCTTTCCGTGACATAGCGGGTAGGCCTGCGAAATCACACAAACCTTTTCCCTTTGCGACATAGCGGGTCGGCCTGCGAAATCGCACCCCACCCCCTTTTCTTTTGTGGCATAGCGGGTAGGCCTGCGAAACCACAGCTCCTTCTCTCCTACATATTGCGCACAGCCCACCGAGACGAAGTCGCCCCTCTCACGCGACTAATATTCCTGTTTTTATAATTATTTTTTCCTAAATAACTCATCTTTTTTAATTCTAAAAATAGAGACAATATAAATATATATTTAATATTAAAGACCAATTCTTAGGGAAATACCTTCCTCACATTCGATGTTCCAAAGATTTCTAGCAGAGCGTTAACTAAATGAACAATACAATTGATTAGTTTTATAATATTTTGTTTTCTCACTTTCGCGAGTTTTAAAATAAAAAAAATGAATATCTAAAAAGAAACAAATATTTTTCAGTCAAACGCCGTCGAGCAGGACAAAAGTTTCAGCGCCCAAACTTGCCAAAGGTCGTTCACCTTATCCTGGAGGAAAACGAGCGACAGACTGCTGAGGAATTTTTCCCCTTAATAGAACCTCCCTTATCCCTCTTTCCCCTCATCCAACAACACCACTTTGTACACCTAAAGAAATGTTACCAAACCAGCAATAAATTAATTAATTTCAACCGAATAAAGTGTTTCCTTATTGTACCCTTATTCCCGACTTTCCTGTGTCATCAGTAGCCCCCACTCACCTAAGGAACCCAGTAATTCTACTGAGTTACACGCCCTGGTTGCAATTCAGTTAATATCTCGTTCGAGATGTTCACTGGGTTGTAACATGACCAAATAGCGGCTTTGCCCGTCGCATCTTCCCTCCACGATGGAATGCCCAGGTTCCTGTATGGCTCCGAGATAATTAACACATCAATGTTCTCCTCTCGCAAGGTCTGCGTTAGCAGACCCTGCGCTACCTCACAGTGGTTCAGGTTGACTTGAAGTACTCTCATCCTCTCTTCTGGATGAGCTCCTGGTAGGCCTGTTTAAAGGCCGAGCATCGACTGCTCCCTGTTATGTGTTTACATTCTCCTTCTTTTTCCTTCCCACTGCAGAGTACGCAGTGAGGCTCGGAAGTGCATTTCTGGGCTTTGTGACCCTCGACTCCACACCGGATGCAGAGTTTGGATCTGTCTACCTTACTTCTGCAGTCCTTGGAGAGGTGTCCGTAGTTCCAACACTTGAAGCAATTGGTTGGCCTCATCAGGACTCTCGCACAGCAGACAACCCAAGCAATGCGAAGTTTCCCGTTGTCGGTGATCTTCTTTGCCATTTCAGATGGAAGGTTTACCACGGCAGTCTGAGTATTACCATAGGCCTTCCTCATGGATTTAATTGACTCAGGCTTCACAGTTGTACTTCCTAGAGCCTGAGAAAGCACTCGGAGTACGTCTTCTTTCGTGGTGACTTCGTCAAGGTCTTTGATCTCGATCGAAGTTTCGTGGACTTTTGCCGTGACAGCTGCGTCCTCTCCCAACACGGCTTCTATGGCCGTGCAGAATTCTGTCACCTTTCCTTGGCTAGGCTTGTCAAGAATGAGGATGAAGTCTCCTTCTTTCGTTCTCCTGATGTTTTTCACTCCCTGGCCAACCTCCTTCAAGGAAGCATTCTTCTTGACTTTGTTGAGAATCTCGGCATAGCTCAACTCGCCTCGCTTCTGGATAACCACCGCATTTGGAAGAGTCGGCTCTTTACGTGGTTTGACCACTATTTCTTCTTTTGGACTTTTGTACATCTGGAATTTTCCTTCTTATCCGAAATGACTTTCTGAGCAGTAGGATTGCCAGATACTGGGTACTCCTCCATTGCCTCGGCTGGTTTTTCTTGCTCAGGCTTCTCCGAAATCATTTCTTTTCTTCTTTTCACCTGTCTTGAGAGTTTTCTCTCCTCCAAGGGTGAGATATCCTTCCTCTTCGGCTGCCCACTTGAGTGAGGCGAAGTTTGTGCATCAGCAGTTTGCGCCATTGGTTTCGGGGTCACCTTTTTGTCAAGTGCCACGAAACGGTCATGAGTGCTCCTCATTTTATTGACCTGCACTTTTATCTCCTTATGGACGTTTATCGCCGGTGTGATAAACTCCAATTAGCCTTTCAGTAAGGTACCAAGCTTCACTAGTTCAGCTTGCCTCTTCTTCACGAGTTCTTCACTTGAGGCTATAAACCCAGCAGAGGCTAAGTGGTCCACCTCCCTCCTGAGGGCTGCAGTCGTGGGATCTCGATGAGCTCGAGCCTGCTTTGGCACTCTCACCCGCCGGCACTGGGGTATCCCTCCCCTGCACCGTAAACGTTTTTTAATGGTTGCATCAGCCATTGTTTTTTCTATAATATGTTTGGTCCGTGGAGACTATTTTATTTCGCCTTCACCCGCCCCTGAGTCTCAAGAGACCAGGGCGAGCTTCCCCCTATCCGCCACCTGGGGATGCGCCGTGTCGCAGTATCATCTCTGCCTCCCGCCGAAACGGGCACGGTGTGTGTGTGTGTGTGTGCGTGTGCGTGCGTGCGTGCGTGTGTGTATGTTTGTGTGTTTTTCCGAAGTGACGATGGAAGTAGGAGTGCGGGGCTCCCACACGCTAAAACCACCTCCGCTCTGACTGTGATTCCCCCCTCGGAAACGGCCGAAAGGTATTACTTCGAGGGGGGCAGTCTATGCCTCAGTAGGCCCTCCGCCGATGTTTTGGCTCTTCAAGTCTTGGCGATGTTGTTGCCACTTCCTTCTTCTTCTCTTCTGATGGCATTCAGCCTATCGATGATGGAGGTGGCGATGATGACCACCGCGTCCCATTCTTCCTGTGAGGCGAGCAGACATTCCCCAATACCCTCAGGTGTTAGTGGTTCTCCTCCCGAGATCCGGAACTGTTCCCGTTCCGCTGCAAATCTCGGGCAGTGGAAGAGGACATGGGCCACGTCTTCGTCGACACCAGGGCATGCCGGGCACTCCGCGCTTTGATAAATGCGGAAACGATGTAAGTAGTTGCGAAAGCAGCCGTGCCCGGTGAGCACCTGGGTGAGATGAAAGGTGGTGTGTATCCCTGTTGTCTGCCCGTCCACTTTGCTACATTTGGGATGACGCAGTGGGTCCACCGCCCCGAATCCGCTGAATCCCATCTTTTTTGCCACTCTTCTATGGTCCTCATGGACCATTTGTCGTGGTTCGGCTCCTGGTCGGCGTTGTCCTGCCTTATACACCTGCCTTCGCGGTGTACTGCTGCCCTCTCCATAGCAAGAAGGTCTATGGGAGAGAGTCCCACGACCACCGAGAGAGCGATGTCCGATACAGAACGGTAGGCACGGGCCACTCTTAGGGCGGCTGTTCTATAAGGCCGCCGACAGGTGGCTCCGAAGCTCTTATGGATGTTCATGGCATCAGCCTAGATCGGTGCTCCGTAAAAAATAACGGAGCTTACTACCGATAAAAGGAGGGACCGTCGCGGCTGTTTCGGCCCCCCCCCCCCATATTGGACATGATGCTGGAGAGCGTACGAGCCACTTTGGAAGCCTTTGCGCCTGCGTTCATCAGGTGTTGTTTGAACGACAGCCGCGCATCTAGAGCGACTCCAAGATATCTAATAGTGTCCACCGTCCTGATCTGCGTATCTTCCACCGTGAAGGTGGCGTATACCCTGTTCTTTGTTCGAGAGATGAGCACCGCCTCCGTCTTCTCAGCCGCCAGATCTAACTCATGGTTGCTCAACCACCTAGCAACTACCTCGATTGCTTCATCTCCGCTAAATTGCACCTCGTCGATGGTCTTCGTGACGACGATTAGTGCAAGGTCGTCTGTGAAAGCTACCATGGACACCCCGTCTGGAAGGGATTGCCTGAGCAGTCCGTCATATAAGACGTTCCAGAGCAAGGGTCCCAGAACCTTACCCTGTGGCACGCCTCCCGTGATGTTGTAGGAGTGCCTGCCGTCATCGGTGTCATAATACAGGGTTCGGTCTGTTAGGTACTTAGCTTGAGATGGCTTCTCTTAGGTAGAAAGGCACCTGCAGATCTTCGAGTGCCTGCCTGATACAATCCCACCTGGCCGAATTGAAAGCGTTCCGAATATCCAGGGCATTGATGGCACATATGCATCTGGTGTTTCGGCTGCCACTGATGGCATTCGTGGCTATTGCTTTCACTCGGCCGATTGCATCGATGGTTGAGCGCCCATTCCGAAATCCGAACTCGTTTTCGGAAAGACCTCCGGCATTTTCGATGGCTGCTTCCAGTCTGGCACAGATAACCCTCTCAAATAGCTTCCCGGAGATGTCAAGCATGCAGAGCGGTCCACCTCCTCACAAAAGTCCTGCCAGCACTTTCTTTTTGCGACCTTGATGGCAATCTTGAGCCTCTTTGTCTTTCTTTCAAAGTCCGCGGTCAGTTGGTAGTACCGGGGCTTATGAATTGCTCTCTGGTGCAGCCTTCTAGCCCGAAGGCACTCTCGACGGATATCTGCGATTTCCTCGTTCCACCAGTAAACTGGGGGTCGGCCGCCAGGATTTAACTTCACGGCCGTAGATGCATCGCAAGCCGCTGTTATGGCTCGGGAGAGGCATCGGGCTCTCTCCTCTGCTGTTCCCTCCAACTCCGTCTGTTCCAAGCTGTAGAGGAACATCTCCCGATCGAAGGTGGCCGGTGCCCATCTCTCTTTGCTTGCGCTCTGCACCTTTCCTGCTGCTCTGCCGGTCAGTTGGAGCTGGTACACCAAGGCTTGATGGTCACTGCCCGTGTATCGGTCGCTAACTTTCCAGCCCAACCCTTCCCCCATCAATTTTGGGTCGACGAAGGTCAGGTCGACTACGGAGGGCTTGCCGGCCTTGAAGTAGGTCGGCTTTCCCCCCGTGTTAGCAATCTCCAAGTCCAGTGACGAGAAGGCCTCAATGAGGGCATATCCTCGATGGTTGGTCTTCTGATGATGGAGTCGGGAGGTTCTTGCACTGGCGACGATGGCCTCCAGGGATCCTTGGAACTCGTCGATGGCATGATTGGGAGGGAGGTAGCAACTGTATAGTCTTATACCAGCCACCTCCACACAGGTGAAGCTGGGCAGGGGGTCGGACATCTTATTGGATATGTGGAGATTACAACCCCTTGCCAGATGTCCGCTCTCGTGGCACCTGTATCAGCGCGGGGGTCCTTCGCGCAGTCGAACCCGGCAATTAACCCAGCCAATTTTAAGCTTCTCCTTTTGCAGCAGTGTGTTTGCTACTGCGACGGGAAGCAAGACATTGGCCGCCTGTGTTCCGCTATATGCACCCCTGAGCTTGATATTCTCAGGGGTCACTGCTTCCGGTGAAGTCATCTCAATGATGGCCTGTGCCACCTCCTCCCGAGTTGTGGCCTCGTCCATGTCCTTGATGGTGATGGCTTCCTTATGGGACAGTGCCTGTACGACAGCTGTCCCTTTTACGATGGACGTTTTGTTGCTGCTGATTCGCCTTGTTCTTTAGGCCGTTTCTGACCACCATAACCCAGTCCTGGTCTTCCGACTGGGGTTGCCGCCGTTGTTTTGCAGCTGGTGGTACGGGGCGTTCCTCTTTCTCCTCTTCTTTCCTGACCCGTTTTGTCGCTGGTAGCTTCAGCGGCGAGGGTCCTTTACGCTCTGGACGTTCAGGGGGCTTACGGAATAGGGGCGACGTTTGGCTCGCCCCGTCCTGGCAGGTGACCGACGCATGCGAAGCCCCCGAACTTTCTCGTGCCTTGGCGTAATGGCTAAAGGCACGCAGTGTGCCTTTGGCCATATTCTTGAGCTCCTTGTGGAGATTTTTCTTTTCCTGGATAAATTCCACAAGGAGCTGAAGTTTCTCTTCCAGGCGCTCGAAACTTACAGTCTCGTGCGCCTTTCCTGACAGAGTGTCACTTGTAACATTTAATGCTGTTGGGGCCGAGTGACCAACCCCAACAACACTGTGGTTGCCTGATAACGACGCCGGAGAGCCCTTTTGCTCACTCGTACCCGACGCCAGTACTGGGGATCCGACCCCTGCACCGTAAGCTTTTATCTGCAGCTGATCTTCCATACTTGGTTTATTGTTCGGGGTTCCTTCCCCTAGCTAGTTCTTTGGTCCGCGTCGGGTATTTTATTTCTCCGATACCTTTTACCAGCTTTCCCCGATCCGCCACCTGGGGACGCGCCCGTTACAAGGAACCAGCAAGACTCCGGCGGGTGTGTGTGTGTGTGCGTGTGTGTGTGTGTGTGTGTGTGTGTGTGTGTGTCTGTTCTTCAGAGCACGATAGTCTCCACAGGGACGCCAGTCCCCTTTCTTCTTAGCGGCCAAGTGCAATGGAGCCGGCCAAGGGCTACTGGAACGGCGGCATAAGCCAAGCTTCATCATTTTACCGAACTCTTCCTTGGCTATTGAGAGCATATCTGGAAGAAGTCGTCTAACTTTATTGGAAACCGGTGGCCCCGAAGTGGTCACTATATCGTGAACCGTATTATGCCTCGAATGCCCAAGAACTCCGTCAGGTTTAGTAATTAGCGGATACTCAGCTAGGAGTATATGGAAAGGCGAATTACCCATAATGGCCTTAACCGAAATTGAATGGGTAATTTTCTGTTTATAAGATATAACTTGAAGACCAGTTAACGAATCTATCAATCGACCATTTGTCAAATCCGGTAGTAATTCAAAATATGTTAGAAAATCCGCTCCGATAATTGGCATTGAAATGTCTGCCACCACAAAGCGCCACGTAAAATCTCGGCGCAAACCTAAATTAAGCGTTAAAACGACGCAACCATATGAAGAAATTAATAACCCATTAGCGGCAAATAATGCATAACTGCATATTTGGACTGGACCTCTCAGTTGGTTTCTGGGAAACACACTTCAATCGGAACCGGTATCAACTAGAAATCGAACATTGGAAGAGAGATCTGATACAAATAGACGGTTCGAAGCTGAAGTAGGATTGTTAACCGCCTTTAACTCCCCTACTGTCCGTTTCCCTGAACGTTGCGAGCATCAGGACCAAGCCAAGAATAAGGTTGTTGACATTTAACTGCCTTTTGTTTAAACCGGTTATGGTACCAGCACAGCTGCCCGATATTGTGTCCAGCAAATCTATTTCGAGAACGTGAACGAGAACGAGATCGAGAACGTTGCTGTGTAGAAGTTTGTCTAAACTGAGAAGTTAGTGCAGCTAGCTGTTTAGAAATTTCCTCAACCCGTCTCTCCAACGTTGATGGTTGCTGGGGCGGATCAATAAAGTTGAGTTGGGATATTTGAGGCTGATAAGCGGCTGTTACAGAAGTTGAACCTACTACTTCATATATACTATCCGCCATCAGCCCTAACTGTTCTAATGGTAGTGTGACTTGAGTTATCAATGCTGATTTAACTAATGTGAGTAAATGATCAAGCCACACTGTTTTAACAATATCCTCAGAAACAAGAGGATCACAGGATCGAAGTTGACGTAAAACTTGAGAAGGGCATGTATCTCCAAGCTCTTCTCCAGCTAACAGCTGATGCTGATGGCAGCTGATGGAACATAGCTTGACGAGATTGCGTTAACCTTTATTAATTTGGTTCGAATTAATATATAAGATTGTTCTGGTGGATTTAATTGAATAGAATTAATGACTTCTATTACCTCTGCAGCATACCTTACTTCAAGGTTTCCGGTAATCCACCTGTACTTAGTTGACTCAGAACTAATGTTTGCTAAAGCAAATTGTGCCTCCAGTTGATGGAACCATAGCTCTGGAGTGTCTGGCCAAAATGTAGGTATGCGTGTTTGGATACATCCCAATGCTGCCTGCAATTGCGGGTCCGGGTTGTCAATGTGATGGTCATGGCTATCACCATTGTCATACAGGTAATCTTGATGTTGCTGTAGCTGCTGTTGCTGATTTTGCGAAGTTTCAGCATTGTGTTTTTCTCACATTTCGTTTTTAAACCATTCACGCAACCTCAAATAACTTAATTAGACAATAATGTCTTAAGTTAAATTTTACGCTTGGTGTGACACAACGTCCATTTAAAAAGGGGCTGTCCTTCAATACACCAAGCTAAGGTAACATACGCGAGCACAAATAAAAATTCAGGAAGACAAAAAAATTGAGAATGGAAAAAAAATCACCAAATTGATTGAATAAATTCCGAAAAATTTCAAATAAAAAAAGTTTTAATTTGAAATATACTTTCAGATAAAAAATAAAAAATTTGAGAAACTTAACTCCTTTCCAATATTCTTTAGATTATTAATAATTTGCCTGGACATGCGTATACTTCATATATTTATAACTTTTATCAATATGTTAGTATAGTCGGCATGTACATAAGACACCGTCTAGTGGATCAATGCGAAATCTCGTATATGTTATTGGTTGGTAATGTAGAGATCGCAATATACAGAACATTTATCAATATTCGATATGTTAGCGAAGTAGGTATAGGTATAAAGCACCATCTAGCGGACCAATGCAAAATCTCGTATAGATGATCGGTCGGTAATGTAGAGGTCGTCATATACATAATATTTATCGATATGTTAGCGTAGTAGGTATCGGCATAAAGCGCTATCTAGCGGACCAATGCGAAATTTCGTACAGGTCTTGTGTGTCGGTAATGTGGAAAGCTAAACCTCACAGACTGTATGTAGAGGGCACTGTTTGCGCGTGTGGGCAAACAACGCGCGCAATACCACACGGTAAAATCAAGAATCCTATACCTCCAATGTCACTGTTAGCAATGATCTGAACCACAAGCATTCGGTATAGCACGGGTCAGAACCACCACCATCATTTACCGACAGCGGGCAATCTGCATTACCCTTGAACGGTATAGCATGGGTCAGAACCTCTGCATTACCCTTGGACGGTATAGAACGGATCAGAACCACCAACATTTACCGACCGCGGTCAGTGTACTGACGAACGGTATAGCCCAGACCAGAACCACCATCATTTACCGACGAATGTCAAACTGCAGTACCGACGGACGGTATAGCACGGATGTGAACCGTGTTTTGGAATCACCATAGCTTACATACTGGCGAAATTGTTATATACCGATACCGATAGTTTAATTTATGATTTTCCGAGTGATGATGTATATGATTGTACGAAACGCGATATTAATATGTATGATACGTGTGATTATTCCAAAAATAATGAGTACGGTATGCCGCTAGTCAATAAAAAAGTTTTAGGGTGAATGAAGGATGAATGTAGTGGAAAGATAATGACCGAGTTTATCGGACTCAGGTAAAAAATGTATGCGTTGCGTGTATTAGGCGAAGGTGAGAAGAAGAGAGCGAAAGGTGTAAAAAAAGTCGTCTGAATAACAATCGCTTTCGTATGTGAGAAAAAAATTGGTCTAAGTTTCCACAATTAAAGCGATATTTAATTAAAAATTCTACCGACTTTTTACCGTGGGGACATAAGGATGTAATGGAGGTAGATGTATGATTTATGTACTTGTATATCTAAATATGTACATGTAAATGAATTTATGTAAAGACGCATAAAAAAATATAAATAAATTAACCAATATAAGTTTATTCATCCCTTTTTTCCCGCATTTTTTCTCCGCAAATCCCGACGAAGATGTAGACTTCGTGCTCTCCAACGACTTCGCAATATACTTGTTGCCCTTGTACAATAATTGCATCTAACTTTATATTAAGTAAAACTCGCCTCCAACTATTAATTCATCATTAATTTCACATTAGTCTTAAAGTAATTTATTAATCTTAATCTTTCTTGTCATTCCATGTGTTATACTTATCTTCAAAGCCCAAAACCATTTAACAAACACTTTAGAACCTTTATGACGTAGAATTTTTTCAATCAGAGAAACGTCTGAATATTTAGTATGTTGCAGTTCAAATTCATAAAATCCACCTGATATTGCGTTCCCTGCATTGTCTTCTGGTAGATATGTTACTGGATACGTTTTTTTTTAAACTTTTATTATTTTAAAAATTTCAGTCGTCCAGTTTGGTGTATTTCATCCCTTTTCAAATATGTGTTTAAATTTACTAATATACGAACTTGTAAACCTACTTTAAACTTTGGATGAATCTTTTCATTAACAATTACATTATGCACTCGTTCCAATAATTATTTTTCAATGTCTTTATTAATATCTTGTAACTTCATTTTAATAGTACGGTGTATGATAATTATTATTAGAATCATATAACTATTATTATAATAATCATTAATCAAGTCTGGTAAGATATGGAGCCATTGATAATTACCACGAAGGCTAAACTGTTGCCACATTTTATTTTTCAAAGTACGATTAAAGCATTCGCAAATTCATGCTTTTAGATTACTGTATGTAGAATATAAATTCATGTGATGTTTTTTCATTAAATTTGAAAATTATGAATTATAAAATTCTTTTCCATGGTCGGTATGTAGATTCTTTGGAATTCGACCCATTTCAAATATCGATTTTATGGCAGCTGTGGCGTCATCACCAGTCTTTCTTTTTACTGGGCGGGCCCATGCATACTTAGAGAATTCATTGATGAGAGTTAACATGTATTTGTAATCCTTATTTTCATTTGCATATGGAATCATTTCTACAAGATCACCTTGCCAAGTTTCATCTAATCCGCGAATATCTACTCGCCGTCTTGTATAATTTTTTCTTGCTGGTTTATGAAGCTCCTTCACGATGTCTCTCTTATCTTTAGATGTCATTGTTGTTAAACAGATATGGCAACGTCTTGATTAAAACTGTTCGGTATAGTTTATTTATTCATATTTTTCAGACTAACTAATTAATTCTGCCGTAAGGATGTAATGGACTAATTTGTAGACATATTTTGAAGTATGTACGATAAAATGAAAATTAGATTTACAAACTTAAAATTGAATATCGCGTCCAGGGCAAGGATGCCAGAAGCCCTGCTGAAGAGCACAACATGGCATCCTGGTGCGAAACGCATTTTAACAATAGTTCTAATTATAAGCGCTAGAGGGATGACTTTTAATATTAAATCCAATAGTAGGCGATTCAAAATTTTTACATATAAGTACTGAATAATTTAATGCGCTCGACGTTAACTGATATCCCAGTTACGTCATTTTTATTTGTTTACTTTTTTCAGAAACAGTTAGAGGACCGTAATACCAAGAAAAACTTAATTGATTATTTACATATAAAACTTAAAAGATTTATTTAATGTACGATATTGTATTTATTCGAATTTCGCGTAATTGTAACCAAAGGAAGAGAGAAAACCTAGACGGGCGTGGTAGCGAAATTGGGAGTATTGAAATATGATTTGGAAAGTGGGGACAGTCGCTATCAGGTCTGGAACGAACGTGCGTCGTATTTTTCTGGTCTTTGTTCTTCGTCGAAAAATTATTGGTTCACAAATGTTCGGAGAACTCCTTTTTGAGAGCGATCCACTATCAATGGACTGCATTGGAGGAGGACGAAAGTATCTGTTCCATCTCTAGCTGAAGGAGTGAACATCGGCACTGCTTTCCAATGATTCGGCTGGTTAAGAAAATTCATCGGTACGACGCCATTCTGATGTTCAGCCTCTGATTGCCGCCATTTTGAGCACCAGCACAACTGGCTAAAGTCCAAAGGTGACATTCTTACTACGACTTTGCTTCAATATCGAAGTCAGTGGGTGAGTTTATTTTTTCTGAAAAATTTTACCTGTTGCTGTCAGATTAATAGATCATATTCAATTGCGTATTGTCGATCAGAATTGGTGAATTTTCACGGTGAAACAATTACAATACGATTCCATCTTAAATCTACGTAACAATGGGTATTACGTACAAAGGTCAGAACCTTAATAGTTACTGTAATAATAAACCATCATGGATATAACATATCTGTCGTCATCAAATTCGGAAGACGTTAACATGTCGGAACGCTCTATTTCTGAAAAGCTTGGGACATAAATTACATTATCTTCACAATATCAAACAGTGAATAATAAAAATTTTTATTGCCGCTGTTGTATTTGCATACTTATCGCACGTTCTCATAATAGCAATAATGGAGGATCCAATACTCAGCATTCAAATCCCAGTCGTTTTCGACGAATCTGTCGCTCATTACGAGCTTCATGCACATCAATCTTACAATACAAGTTCTTTGAATTAATGTATAAAATATAGTTATACTTTGTTTGCTACTGAATCAGTATCATACGAAATGGAATTCATTATAGGGATTCTGCGGGCCTGGTAATCGCTTCATATTGAACGAAATGTCTATAATGAATATTGTCGACAGTGAAAATGAGACTTTTGTGTTTAAACCACCGTATCAATGGGTGTTGTTACAAGTGAATAACTAGTTAATGCATAATTACCTCGGCTTACCTTGGCAATCTGGTGACGTTCCCTTTGATGCTATAAATGAGACTGGAAGATATCGTTAAATGTGCCAACAAAATTTATGTAAAAGGAGTGGATAAAAAATGTTGGTTGGAGGATATATTAAATGATGAAAATGTTATTGATCTCGACGTTTTGGACTGTGCATCACTGAAAAAACTGAAGCAACAGCAGCAATATGAATTGTCGGAGAAATGTAAGTCATTTCATTAATGATTTCACTTCAACGTTCATTAAGGATTTATTACCAAGTAAAACGTCTCGTATTGATGGACACAAACACAAACTCTGTCCCCCTCTCACCCCTCTCTCTCTCTCTCTCTCTCTCTCTCTCTCTATGGCTCAATTCATATTTTCGCGATAACCGAATCATGGCTCACTGCTAATATTGAGTCCTCCTGCGTATCAATCCGTAATTATAACCTTGTAAGAAATGATCGCGCACTTTGTGCAGAAGGCCAATCGCGTTACATTCAAGGTAGGCGTAGCATGCTACCTGCTTAACTCCCTTGTATACTCAGTCCTCGAATGCTCTAATAATACGTCTATTAATGACCCAGAGTACCTTTTTCTTGACGTTAAAGCAACACCGCACAATATCTTTATTGCTATCGTTTACCATCGTCCAGAGGGTCACCTACTGTCTGAATTTATAACTAAATTTAATTCGTATATCTCTTTGTTTAAAAATGTTATTATCACAGGCGATCTAAATTGCAATTTATTAGAAAACTCATTTGAATCAAAATATTTGCAAATTTTATCTCCTAATATTCGCTTTTCTCGGTACCCTTCGGCCCTACTCACTACTCGAGGTCATCGTGTTCCCAATTAGATGTCATGATTGCTGATTCAAGTGAAAAAATCAAAGCCTTTTCAAAATCTCTGTCGCCTTTTGCTGCTGGTCACAGTCTCATTTCCGTTCAATATGAGTGTAATAATCTTAAGCGTATTCCGCAAACCATTACCTACCGCAATTTTACAAACTGTGATTTTCATTCTTTTACAAATGATCTAGCTGTGAAACTTAACCTTAAACTGCCAAACCTGTTGTCACTTGAATCTAGCGACCATGCATCTTCTTTAGATCCTAGTGAACCTACAGATACCCTCGCTATATTCTATGATTCTATAATGGATGCGCTCGATACTCATGCGCCGTATATTACTAAGAAAATTGCTCACCGTTCTATATACTTTGGCTTACCGCCGATTTGCGAGCCAGATTTAAAGAACACGATAAATTGTTCTCGCGAGCCAAGCGATCGAGGAGTGTCTTAATTTTAGAGCAGTAGAGAAAACTGCGTCGTGAACTCAAAAACGAATTTAAAATGGAGAAAGATCGCTACCTAGCTAATTTGGTACTTCAACAAACTAACCCGAATAAACTATGGTCGTGCCTTAGGAACTTGGGACTTGCTAACACAACATCACAGTCGGCCCTATATCACTTCTCTCCATCAGCACTAAATTATCATTTTGCCACTGTCTCGTCAGCTCATCCACCATGTGATCCGGTGTCTCTCCGTGCCATCTTACAGCGGCCCTTACCAAGCACTCACCCTCCTTTTACCTTTTCCCCCACTAATTGTCAGGAAGTTCTCAACTATCTCAATCTCATCTCTCATAAATCGCGAGGATTAAGCCCTGACCATCTGTGTTTATCACACCTAAAACCGCTTTTCTCTGTGATTTCGCCATACCTGACTCACATCTTTAACCTGTCATTCTCCACTGGCATCTTCCCATCATGTTGGAAAATATCATACATCATACCATTGAAGAAAACGGCCAATCCCCAAAACCTATCAGATACTCGCCCGATTGCGAACCCACCTGATTTATCCAAGATCATAGATTCATTAGCTACTCGACAAATCATTACATACCTGCAGAACAACCAACTGCTCCATCCTAAACAAAGCGGATTTCGTAGGTTCCACAGCACACAAACAGCGTTGCTACACCTTCTAGACGACGTCAGATAGGGCATCGAAAGAGGCTATATCACCATCTTAGTCCTCTTCGATTTCTCAAAGGCCTTTGATTCTCTCAGCCATACAGTCATCTTGGCCTGCCTACGAGATCTGGGGTTTGAGGACTCCTCGCTCCACTGGGTGCATTCATTTCTGTCCGATCGATCCCAATCGATCATTGGGCTGGATAGACAAGCATCCCAGCAAGAGTGCACATCATCGGGAGTCCCCCAGGGCACCAGTCTTGGACCGATCATTTTCATCATTGTCATAAACACCCTTTTCTAAAGACTTCATTACTGTCATGATACCACCATCATTTTCGCATGATGACACCCAGTTCTATTTATCTACCCCAATCCGTCGACTTGCAGAAACGATTAGGCGTATTAACACCGATATTGCTGAATTGGTCAGGTGGTCGCAAGACTTTGGACTTACACTTATTACACTTAACACCCGTAAAACGCAAGCCATCATCATAGGCTATAACCAGAATCTTGCTACCATTAAGAACCTACCAGTACCGCCAATTGTGGTTGGTAACGATGTAATTCCTTACTAAAATGAGGTAAAAGACCTGGGTGTCATAATAGCTTCCGACCTATCATGGAATAGACATGTCAACTCCATCTCATCTAAAATTCAAAATGTCCTTTATCGTCTTAAATACCGCGGATCATATTTGCCTCCATCTGTCAAATTATCTCTCGTCAATTCATTGGTCATCCCACATCTCGATTACGCCACTCTTGTCATCGCCGACCTTTCGGGTTATTTAAACACCAAACTACAACGCCTGCAAAATGTCGCTCTCAGGTTCATCTATCGTTTACGGCGTGACGATAGGCTTGCGCTCTTTCGACGAAGGGCAAACTGGTTATTGGTATCGTCGAGATGGAAGGTTGTACTTCCTTGGCAGTCTTACACAGCAGGTTATCACTATCAACCAACCATCATATTTATCATCCAGATACAAACCAATCGCCAATTCGCTGGGCCGTTCATCTCGCATTCAATCCTCCCAGTTTATGTTGCCAACTCCGCGTACAAATATTTTCGCGCGCTCATTTTGGATCACAGTCATACAATTTTGGAATTCATTACCACATCATCTGCAAAACACTACATCAGCCTCTTTTCGTGCACTTCTTTTTAATTTCTTAGCGGCGGCTGACCAAAAGTAGTGATCGAGTACCTATGCTAGACATCGCATACTCGTACCTATGCTAGACATCGCATACACAGAATTTGTGTATACTCATCCTGACCGAAACTTTGTAACGGCAGGATGCTTGCGTTTGGTTTGTCCACGGTCCATACGGCCAGGACAATAAATAAACCTGTTGTCAGTCTCTCTCTCTCTCTCTCTCTCTCTCTCTCTCTCTCTCTCTCTCTCTCTCTCTCTCTCTCTCTCTCTCTCTCTCTCTCTCTCTCTCTCTCTCTCTGTCATGTAATGACATTATGCTTCGCGTGCTTACTCATTTATAATTGCCGGGTTTATTGAGCGATATTTTAAAAATCGAAAAAATCGAACATAATCGACCATCGACCTCCTATTCTGCTGCTACCAGTTCGACAACTTCTAAACAGTATTTTTCCTTGAAAATACGCCTTAAATCTGTCGAGGTTCGAAATTTTATTGTCGAAGCAAAACGTAAGTTGGGCAAAATTACCGTCCAGGAACTATTCCCGGAACTATCTAAAGATGCTAACGCCGACAAAACTGTGTACGTCAACGAGTTTTTGCCCTCATCGACCTACAATTTGCTTTAAAAAGCCCAACTTGCGGCTAATAACGCAGGTTATAAGCGCGTTTGGGCGAGAGATGGCAATGTTTTCGTAAGAAAAGATGGCGGCACCCCCGAGTTGTTAATTGCCACAGAACAAGATCTCAATAACATTGTCTGACAACCACAGCAGAATCTTGTTAATCAATGTGTATCAAGTAACGTGTCTTTGTCCGATTCTTTATCGTCTTTAAAAATCTCATGTATAAATATAAATTCACTGCGTGCCCATCTGCAAGATGTGGAAAATGAGTTATCAGATTCCACAACACACATCCTGGCAGTCACCGAAACATGGATGACACCGCTTGTAGATTCATCGTGTGTTTCTGTTAAAAACTATAATTTCGTTCGTAATGATCGGGCACTGCGTAGCGATGATCAAACACCCTTTATTTTAGGTGGAGCTGTCGCATGTTACCTCCACAAATCTTTATCTTACACTATTCTCGAGTGCTCAGTAAATGAAAACATTGACACCCCAGAATATCTTTTTTTGGATGTCAAATCATCTTCAAGAAATTTGTTATTTATAGTTATATACCGACGCCCTCATGGGCAACGTCTCGCGGAATTTATAGTTAAGTTTAATACATATATTTCTAAATATAAGAACATAATTGTAACAGGCGATTTAAACTGTAATTTGTTAGAGAATAGATTTGATTCTGTATATCTTCAAAATTTTATTCAAGAATATTCGCTTTTTTCTGTACCCTTTGGAACCACCCATTATTCTTGTTTTTCTTCTTCTCAGCTGGATGTTATGTTAGTCGATTCTTCAGATAAAATTAAAAGTTTTTCTACGTCTCCTACTCCTTTTGCGGCTGGTCATTGTCTTATTACGATTCAATACCAATTCACGAACCTCAATTCCATTCCACAAATTATCACCTATCGTAACTTCGCCAAATGCGACTATTCTGCTTTAAATAAAGATCTTTCAGCATTACTTCAACTTAAGTTTCCTCATCTCTTAGCTTCCGATCACACATAACTTCAAACAAATTCGCAACCACACGGTCTAATAAACTGCGTAAATAATTTTTACGAATGTATTACCGAAGTTTTAGATTTACATGCGCCATTTATTACAAAACGTATTTTGCACCGTGCTATTCCGTGGATCACACCTAGTATACGAAGTAGGATTAAGGAACGCGACAAATTGTACCTGCGTGCGAAACGAACTCAAAACCTGCGTCTTTTCCAGGAATATAAGAATATGCGTCGCGAGATTAAAAATATCTTAAAAGCGGCCAAAAATCGTCACTTAGCCGAGCTAGTGCTCCATCAAACAAGCACGAACAAACTCTGGTCTTGCCTACGAAAATTAGGACTTACTAATCAGCCATCGCAGTCAGCACTTCCTCATTTCTCACCCATTGCATTAAATCGTCATTTCGCACAAATATCGTCATCTCACCCGTCTTGTGACTTAGCGACACTCAACAACATTATCATGCGTCCATTACCTATTTTCCATACAACATTCAGCTTTACTGCTATTAATCATCATGATGTCCTGCTTAGTCTTAATCTAGTTGTACAAAAATCACGTGGGCTTAGTCCCGATCATCTTCCTTTAGAGCACCTAAAATCCATGTTTACAACCATTGCACAATATTTAACATCCATTTTCAATCTTTCACTCATCTCTGGCTATTTCCCTCCCATTTGGAAATCATCTTACATCATACCACTTAAGAAAATCGCTAACCCCTTATGCCCTTCTGACACCCGTCCAATCACAAATCCTCCCCACCTTTCTAAGGTCATTGATTCCCTTGTCACCCAGCAGATCACAAAATATTTAGAGATAAATTGTATACTGCATCCCAAACCATGTGGATTCCGTAAATTTCACAGCACCCAAACTGCCCTATTACACCTTATGGATGATGTACGTTCGGATATAGATCGTGGGGCAGTTACTATCCTGGTACTGTTCGATTTCTCAAAAGCCTTTGACTCCTTAAACCATGTCGTGATTCTAACCTGCCTTCGAGACATAGTCTTTGAGGAATCAACATTGAGATGGCTGCATTCTTATCTCTCAAATCGCTCTCACACAATAATTGGCCTGGATGGTTTAACATCCAATCCTGAGTATACTTCCTAAGTTCAAGCTTAGGCCCCATATTATTCATTATTGTTATCAATACCTTATTCTCGAGACTTAAATACTGCAGACACACTACCATCATCTTTGCTGATGATACGCAATTTTGGTAGCACGTCTTTATTTCACGGACAAATGATCACACGAGAAAATATCACGGACATTTGATCACACGTCAAATTATCACATTGATAAAATATCACATCGACAAAATATCACACATTTAAATATTTTCTTGATTAAAAAAATCATATTTGTATTACTTGCTCATGTTTAAATGACCTTAATTTATATTTTCCTTGACAGCTAGTATTGCAAAATATCATATATTGATGTATTATGATGTCTAAAAGATCATATTGAAAATATTGTTTCATCGTGTTAAAATAATAGGTTGAAAATTTATAATATTTTGTTTACGATTTCCACATATGTTTACAGATTTATTTTCCGCGAACAAAATTTCCCTGTGCAGCCACATTTAGGTTAGGTTAGGGTATTTTTAGGGCACGCATATGCTTTTACTATACGAATAAACATAATGTAATTAATTATATATCGTATAGTGAGTATTGGAGAGGCGGTCAGTAACAAATAAAAGATATTTTAATTTACGTTTCCGTCAATGTGATGACCCTCTTCTGAAATTTATTTACTAAAGACAAAATCTGATTTTACCAAAAAAAACTTACATAAATTTGGTTATAAAAATGTATATTGTGCGGGATGTCTCGATGACATCAAGCCAGTAATGGACGGTTTCAATGATGAAGAATTACATTATTACAATTATTATATTTTGTTTTTTAGTCAATAAATTTCTGAACATGGTCATCACATTGACCGAAACGTAAATTGTAAAATTTTGTATTTGTCACTGACCGTCTCTCCAATACTTACTATACGAAATATTAAATTATTACGGTTGAGAAATCAGGCCTGAGGATAATTATGAAAATATTGTTTTAATTATATATAAAGTAGCTCCTATCCCTTGGTACATTGTATACATATAGGGTGAAACGGTGAACTAATCAAAGTCTAAAAAATGAATGTGTAGAAAATGCGGGAAAGGTGAAAAAAGTAATTATAATAATATTCCTATAGTTTGAACTAACTGTCGTTCTTTTCAAGGGAGAACAAATTTGAAAACAGCTCTCCACCGAAACTGTCATAACTGTATTTGCTAGCGAATGACGCATGTATATATGTATGTATAATATACCAAGATAAAGAAGCAAATAGACAGACAGTGAAACCAAAATATAATGACTCATTCGTATCTAATTTTTCATCTCATTAATAAGGGGTAATACATATTATGTTAATGTATACAATCGCCTTTGTTATTAATTACATTTCTTGCAGAGAAATATGAACCATTTCAGAAAATAGTGTCAAAAATTTTCCTCATCAATCATTTATACACAATCCAATTGAATAGTATGATTGAAAGTCTTGGCATATAAAAATTATACTGTAAAAATTAGATATTTTCATACGCTATTTTTAAAAAAGTTCACATTTCTCTGAAAACGCTATTAATAAAAAAGACGATTGTATACATTTACATAATATGTCTTCGACTCTTATTAATAAAATGAAAAATTGTGTACGAACGGGTCATTAGACTTTGGTTTAAATGTCTGTTTACTTATTACTAAATGAAGTTACTACAGTTTCTCGACTGAGAGCTGTTTTCAAAACTTTTTTCCTTGAAAAGGACGACAATGAGTTTCGTTTAAATTTTTGCGAATGTTATTATGATTAACCCATTAACGCCCAAAGGACACTTTTTTCGGTTTCAACTTGGATCGAGTGTTTAGTATCAAAATTGAATTTAAAAAAATTGAACGCTACATATGGTATTGTTTTCGAGATCGCGTCGAGTTTGAAAAAAATTTCAGAACAATTGAATGAATTGTAACAGCTTTTTGTTGTTATCAATTTTTTCTGGAAGTTGATAGTTTTCGAGAAAAAAAATGCTAAACTATAATATTTTAAATTCATTTTCTCTGAAACTATTGCTAAAAACTGCAAAAAACAAAAAAAAACATCAAATTTACCACAGAATGCGCTAAAAATTGTTCCGAATTAGTCATAAATAAATACAAATTTAAAAAAACAATGTAAACAAACAATTCGCGAACTGTCGTTAACAAAAATCTGAAAAAAATTCCACTACATTTCTCGATGAATTGCAAGAACTTTTCATTCTCAGCCTTTCTTTAAAAACGCTCGTAATTTTTTTTTACGTCGTCAATAAATTTTTCACAGCAATTTTTATTGTTGACGCCATTTTCAGACCGTTGGAATGATGTGGGGTTTGAAGGTTAAACTTTCATTACAATTGAAATATTTTATCCACCTTTGTCCGCAGCTTCAATGGAATCCCAATATTCTAATGGCTCGACAAAAATTAATAAGCATAAATGTTTGATAATGTTTCTGAATTCTTTTCTCGAATTCGGCGCCATGTTGGCTGTTCCGTAATATGCTTACGGTTATAGGAGTGAGAGTCCAGGATTCACAGAATCGAAAAAAAGTTCACTCTTGTCTGTACTAATTTCCAATTTGTTATTGGATCACAAATCTCTATTAACTAAATAATAAAACTACACTAAATTTACGAAGCGTGGTCGGAAACGAAAAATAACTTTATAGAGTCGCACGTGTAAATTGGTATCCTCGATTGCGATCGAAACGATAACTAACTAATTTCAAATTTGAAACAACGAAGTACGCCGCATTGATCTCGCACACATTCGACGCGGATTAACACACATACACAATAGGTGCGCAAATATTTACTTCGACAACCACTGACGATGAGTCGAATTGACCGATTTAAATTTTAAACCTTAAACATAGCGGCCGCCCTGGACCCATCGGGTCTAGGTAATGCACGCGGTTGATGAACCATCGTCAGAGGTTTTCGAATCATCCTCATGGCGAAGAGGAAGTAACGCGAGTTTTGCGAGGGGCCGCATAAGCGTTGTAGTGGCGGTGCGAACAGTTACTACGCAGGTTAATTGATCTGTGCCAGGATGGCACTGGACTATCCGACCTAAATGCCATTTGGTAGGCGGCAAGTTATTGTCACGTACTAACACGAGTTGACCGACAAGAGGTGCATCGGACCGAGTTCGCCATTTTGATCGGTGTTGGAGCGACGTAACGAAATCCAAGCTCCATTGCCTCCAGAAACACTCCAACAGCTGTTGCCACAACTGCCATCGGGACAGCCGATTCTGAGGGATGTGGAGTAGCGTGGGCTCGGGTAGCGCAGTGAGTTCACTCCCAACGAGAAAATGACCAGGAGTCAAAGCGGTAAGATCGTCCACGGTGTCGGTGAGAGGCATAAGCGGGCGCGAATTTAGACATGCCTCAATCTGGCACAGCAAAGTTGACATTTCTTCGATAGTCGGCTTATGACTTCCGACGGTTCGACGCAGGTGATGTTTGACACTGCGTACACCAGCCTCCCATAATCCGCCGAAGTGTGGTGCCGCAGGTGGATTAAATTTCCATGTGACACCAGTTTCGGAGAGGAGCTTTTGAAACTGAGTAGACTGGATTGCAGCCTCAAACATTTCTTGCATCTCGGAATATGCTCCCTTGAAATTTGTGCCTTGATCACTATAGATCGCTTGAGGCACACCGCGTCGAGATAAAGCGTTTAAACGCTGCAATGAACGCGCTGGTTGTATAGTCCATCACCAATTCTAAATGTATAGCGCGCACGGCCATACAAATAAAAAGACAAACATAAGCTGAATGAGCGCGCTTACCACGCCCTTTGGTTTCTCGAACAAGAAGGGGTCCAGCATAATCTACACCGGAGTGCTGGAATGCTTTGGTGGGCCGGCAAACGCGAGCGGCAGACAAGTCAGCCATCAATTGAGTGGGAGGAGTCGAGTTGAAGCGGGCACACGTAACACACTTTGAGATCACCGAGCGTACAAGCTGTCGGGCGCGTATGATCCACATTTTCTGACGCACAGTGCGCAGTGTTAGTTGCACTCCACCGTGCAGACATAGTTCATGAGCGTATAATATAAACAGCCGCGTCACAGGATGTTCCGTCACCAGCATAGGGTGCTTAACTGAAAAGTCGAAGTCGGAGTGCGCTAGCCGTCCTCCTACGCGTAAGACGCCACTCTCGTCGAGGAATGGGTCAAGGGCCGCTACTTTATGAGTAGGACGCAGAGACAGGCCATTGTTGAGGCTAGAGATTACGTCCGACAAGGTGCAACGCTGAACGTATTGGACCCAAAACGTTTCTGCCCATGCTATTTCGGAGATGAGTGGATAGTGCGAGAGAGGGCGCGACAAGTTGCATCGACGAGAGGGTGCGATTCGCATTAAATATGCCGTGGTTCGCATTAGTTTAGGCCATCGTGAATGAACCGCAACTAATTGGTCGAGAAGATAGCTCGAATGTTCCACAACATGCGACACATTCGGAGTCTGAAGATGCACTAACTCTTCCGGAATTTCGTCTTGACAACGTGTTTCGAGATCCAGTGGCCAACTGTCCTGAGTGCCAGACAACCACGAGGGGCCGCGCCACCAGAGGTCGGAAGCGGCCAATTCTGTAGCGCTTAGACCTCGAGACGCTACATCAGCCGGATTGTCTTCAGTTGGCACGTGCCTCCAGGCTGATTTCGGAAGTAGCGATTGAATCTTTGCCACCCGATTGGCTGCAAAAACCTTACGGACAGCCGGATCTCCTCGTATCCACGAGAGAGCTATGCTGAAATCGGTCCAGCATTGACATAACACGCCAGAATATTCCGGAATCTCGAGGAAGGTGTTGACTAACTGTGCGAGTATCACACAACCACATAACTCCAAGTTGGGAATGGTCTGAGTTTTGAGGGGGCCACCTTAGTTTTGCTTGAGAGGAGAGAGACAGTGATTGAACCATCTTGATGTTCACATCGGAGGTAGAGTACCGCAGCATATGCTGAGCTGGATGCATCAGCGAATCCTTGTAACGAGCATGATCGTGCGTCGGGATGTGAGTTTACCCAGCGCGGAATCACAAGATTGCTCAAATTCGGAAGATCATCATGAATTTTAGACCAGGTTGTTTCCAAATTTGAATCAAGCGGTTCGTCCCATTCTAATTTAAGACGCCATAGTTGTTGCATAAACATTTTTGAGCGTATAACAACTGGGGAAATCCAACCCAGCGGGTCGAATAATTTGGCAATTATCGATAGAATTGCCCTTTTTGTGATCACTGTGAGGGAAGTGAGTTTTACCTGGAACGTGAAGTCGTCAGAGAGAGGTCGCCAGCGAAGGCCTAATAGTTTTACGTCGCCAGCTCCAGGCTCACCCTGAGTCCACGCAAGCCCGTGATCCGACGGATCTACGTCCGAGATAAGTGACGTGTCATTGCACCCCCATTTTCGAGCGACGAATTTCCCTTTACCTAATAATTCGCAGAGATCTTGGCGCATACGAATAAGAATCAAGGGATCGTGCGCACCAAACAAACAATCGTCCACAAACGTGCATCGCGTAAGTATTTCCGATCCTAGCGGGTGAGACTGTCCTTCATCGCGTGTTAGCTGCTGCAGGGCTTTCAATGCGAGATAGGGGGCGCAAGCGGTTCCATAAGTAAGTGTAGATAGTTGGAAGTCTATCACCGGTGCAGTTAAACTGGGTTTCCACACAATGCGATGGTAATCTCGGTCGTCTTCGTGTATCAAGATTTGCCGGTACATTTTGGCAACGTCGGCACAATGTACGAAACGATAGGCGCGCCACTGCGACAAAATGACAAATAAATCTGGTTGCAGTTTCGGACCGACTAACAGATGGTGGTTGAGCGAAGTGAAGTTAGAGGTGAGTGATGACGCATTGAATACAACTCTCAATTGAGTTGTTGAGCTACCTGGTTTCAATACCGGGTGATGTGACAGATAAACTATTTGCGAGTTTTGAGTTGTGGGGGGTAGTACTGATACCATGTGACCTAAACCTTCGTAGTCAGAGAGAAACTCGGAATATTGAGCTTTCAGGTTAGGGTCACGAGAGAGACGACGAGAGAGCGCTTGCATAACGCGTAATGCATTTGGTCGAGAGTTCCCGATTGGAATCGGTGGTTTGACATTGAATGGGAGCCGAACTATATATCTCCCAGACTTATCGCGAGAATGAGTTTTATTAAAATGCTCTTCGCATTGTAATTCTTTTTGCGAAAAGGTGACATAGAGGGCAAATTTTCAACCTCCCAAAACTTGTTAAGAGATTCATGCAACGTATCATTATCTATGCAATGAAATGCGGTGATTGTGTCATGTATGGGGCTGTTGTGCAATACCGTGGGTCCCGAAAGCACCCACCCAAGTACGGTGTTTTGAGCGATTGGTTCCCCCGGTTGACCTCTAATTAATCCATCCAATAATAAAAGGCCATAAAGGTCAGCACCGATGATTATATGGATTGGCTCATCGTCCATCGGATGATCATCCGCGAGGTTGAGTTGGTGAACATGGGACCACAAAGACTTTCCCGATGTTACTCGAGGAACATAACTCGTGAGGGTCTTTAGAACCAGAGCAGTCACGTGAAATACGGGCCCGTCTCCCGATTTACACTCCACGTTAAATTCAACGACTGACTCGGCGATGCCAGCCGAGATATTCCCAATACCGACAAGTGAACTCGCGCTTTTCCGTTTGCGCAAATTAAGAGCGTGAACTAGCTTTTCGCTGATAAATGACCGCGTTGACCCCTGATCGAGCAATGCTCGTACTTTAATGGTACGCGGCGCCGGAGACATTACCAGCACGTGGGCAGTGGCCAACAACACGTGCCCAACTCCACTTGTCAATGTTGAGGCCAAATGTGCTTGGACTTCTGGTTCAACCTGTGGCGAGAGCACGGGAGCAGGCCCCTGATCAGATGCTGCAGATGGCTCTGACGGGGGACAGTAATAGTCGGAGTGTAACAATGTATGGTGGCGCTGTCGACATTGTGCGCATGAACGCGTGCTTTTACATTGCAGAGCGGAGTGTCGAGTTCCTAGACAATTGAAACATACATGCGCATCTTTTACAAATTTCCAACGCGTGGCGCTGCAGTCTTAAATTGAGAACATTGATAAATGCTATGCGATTGTCTACAGACTGGGCAACTTACGGCCGATGGTGTTGCAACTGTTTGAGCGTTGACGTGAAAAGTTTGGGCTTTGACGTTTGATTTAAACGACGTCTCGGTTCGCTTCGGAGTGGAGGAAGAACTACCTTGCGCTTTAGGGCACACTTCTAATGCACAAATACGTTTCTCTAAAAACTTGCTTAGTTCCGAAAAATGTGGAACATGTGAATCCCCTAATTGGAGTTCCCACGCTTGCCGTGTTCCATGGTCTAATTTTAAAGTAGTTATTCCCACCACAATGTCGCTCACTCCATGAACGCCTGGAGTGTTTTCCGTTGCGGGTGTTGACACGTGCGCAAAACGTTTTGCCGTCTCTAATGCGGCGATTACTTCCGTGACGCGGTTGTATAAAGCGCGCAAAGATTCCACCGCGTCAATTTGCGCCGAAACTGTAGCACGCGGATTTTCGTAGCGGGATATTAAAAGACGCCACGCAGTTGCAAACCCTTCGGCAGTGAACACCGTGTTTTTTAACAAATTACTCGGTTCTCCGGTCAAACTCGACAACAGAAAATGCAATTTTTGAAGCGGATCAAGCGAGTTTTTGAAGCGGATCAAGCATTATTAATAATTAAAGATTCAAAATAAGATCGATACTTTGCCCAATCTGTATAGTTACCCGGAAATACAGGCAACGAAATCTTCGGCAAATAATCCAGCCTTGTAGACGAAGACGAAGTTGCAGTGGATGTCTTGGAAGTTGAGGAGTTGGATGCTTCTTGAGACGCAGCCAGCAAAGTTGCAGCGAGATCGGTTGCTTCCAAATATTGAAGTTCAACAGCAGCGAACCGGTCCTTTTCGAAGTAATCGGATTGCCGCATTTCCTCATCGCATGTGCAGATTAATTGGAAGTGGCCCGATTGACATTTTTCCCACGTGTTTTGTAAAGTTGACAGCCGATTCGTGATGACAACGGCTGCAGGAGCTTGCTTGGCACCGAGACTTGATGAGAGGGGGCAGCCGAAAAGGAGTGGCTTGCCCATGCGACAGAGAACGCGATACTATGATATCCGTTTAGCGCTGCGTGCTAAACAATGACAGCGAACACACACTTGCACTTAATCCAGTATGTGATTAATGCACTGAAATGCACGATGATGCACTGTTCGCGACGAGCCGATTTCCGAATGATGCACTTTTTTAGGTTTTTAGAAACTGCCGAATCCTGGCAGGATCGCCAATGTTCCGTAATATGCTTACGGTTATAGGAGTGAGAGTCCAGGATTCACAGAATCGAAAAAAAGTTCACTCTTGTCTGTACTAATTTCCAATTTGTTATTGGATCACAAATCTCTATTAACTAAATAATAAAACTACACTAAATTTACGAAGCGTGGTCGGACACGAAAAATAACTTTATAGAGTCGCACGTGTAAATTGGTATCCTCGATTGCGATCGAAACGATAACTAACTAATTTCAAATTTGAAACAACGAAGTACGCCGCATCGATCTCGCACACATTCGACGCGGATTAACACACATACACAAAAGGCGCGCCAATATTTACTTCGACAACCACTGACGATGAGTCGAATTGACCGATTTAAATTTTAAACCTTAAACATTGGCATTCTTGAGGAATGGAACTCTATTTTGACCTCGAAATCTTACAGCGACCATGAAAACAGTGATATGTAGCTTTCAAATTTTTTTTAACCCATTAACGCCCACATGTCGTCAATTTTCAATGAATTTTTCTTTCATTTTTTCTTTATACTACGTGTACCAAAAAGAAATATCGGTACACCATATTCGACGTAAAATTTCGTGGTCTTTCAGAATTTGCCCACCGAATTGTGTCTAAAATTAACACTAAAAAGTTATAATCAATTTTTTGCTGAAAAAAGTTGTAGATCTAACATTTTTATAAGAAACCGGTGGTATACGCATTCGACTCCACGTAGAAAGGTGTTTGAGAGGCCTAAGTTTTCAAATGTACGTAATACAAATACGTAATAAATAAAGGTGAAAGGATCCAAAATAACGGCTCAGAGACGAAACAATCGTCAAAAATTTCAGGAATTTTTTATTCGAAAATGATGGACTATTGGAAAAAATGTTGCTGAAAAAAAGTTCTTAGAATTGACCAAAGAATAAGTCATCAAAAACTTCTGCTGTCAAAAAACAGCCTCCGGCTCGTGCCACATTTCGAAAGAAAAACTTAGCTAAATCGACTTAAAGTTTTCGTTTCGCAACCAAGGCTAAGATTCGGCCACGTTTTCGACAGCAAAAATATGCAAGTCAACTTGACTGAGTTTTTGTCTCTTACCTCATATTCGCACTCGCTGCCTTCTACGATTTTTGGACTCCCTAACTCGACTTAACATACTTTTTATCCAGTATTTCTTCATTCTGTCAATTTTCGACACTTTTTTACAACTATTCTTTGCAATAAATAATTGAAATAAAAATGTTTAAATAATATCACCAGACACATTTTTTTCTTACGAATCCATTGATACGAAAACTCATTTTTCGCCAAAATATGACTTAACTAAAATTATCCTTCGTACGGCAGTATTTATTTCCAATAAATAGTTGGACGATATCCGCGCCAGGCTAGACATGGGCCTTAATAGATGGATATCATTTTAATACCATCACAGTAATGTAATACCTCGAAAAATATTGAAAAGTACAAATATGTCCAAATTTCTGGGCAATTTTTACAACGTTTGGCGCCCTATTGTAATTTCCGCATGACTGAAAATCAATTGTCACCTCGGAAACTTGAAGAGCAACCTCGCAAACAATGAGATGTTCATCATTCCCTTTTTTAATAAACTCCGATTTTCATACGAAATACTAGATTTAAATGCAAATAAAAACATGACGTTTAAGACGTTAAACGGCTGAATTGTAAGAGAAAACAATGTTTTTTTCAATACATTCGAAACCTTTTTTAAAACCACTGTAATTGAAATCGATACAAATATAACTCCCTGAAAGTAAATCTCCCCGCTATTCGCAGTAATGTTTCGGTCTCGCCGAGACGAGACGAGATTCACTTTACTCTCCTCTCGATCTCGAAATTTCTCGAAACTATTGGTCTCGTCTCGGCATCGAGTCTAACGGTATCGTTTGGTATCGGTCTCGAATAGAGACTCTGGGGTATCGATGGTTCTCTCCACTCACTGCACTGGCACACACATATCTGACAGTATTTCAACTCTTTTGTAGTGCGTTTAACGTAATGAAACAGTCGAGATACAATCGGTGGGTACTGGTGCAGACAGTAAAAAACGCCATAAGCAATATCTTCAAAATGTGTATATATTTGGTCGCGTCTAATATGAGAACAAAACTGCCCGGCCCTGGCAAGTACATCTCGATCAAAACGAAAAATATCGATTAAAGTTCGAAAACGTATGAAATACATTTTTCTTCACAGTAGGCGTAAAGTACGCTTTTTTATGCACACTTTTGTACAGTTCAACTTTACGTCCACTAGGCGTAAAGTGAAAAATCCTGGGAAATGTGCCTTTTGTTATGAATAAACCAATATACCCCTCTCACTTGGACAACCAAGACTCTCCCCACTACTGTAAACAATAACTGATATGTTTATATGATAATCAATAGGAAATCCGAATGAAATTCCCGTAAAACAAGAAAAAAACACAATGCAAGCAAACAACAGTGAAAATGTGAACAATGCAACCGTTAATAATAACGACACATCGAAAATATTTACGATCAATCTTCATTTCAATAATTGAATTAATTAATTATTAATATAAAAAAATACAATGTATTTGTAATACAATAAGAAATTATTTATTATTTAATCTAGTTCAAATTTAGTATTATAGATTAAATTCTATTCTAGTTTAAACATTTTTTTTTATTTTAATCTAAAATTTTAGACTCCCCCCTCCCATTCCCCCTACTTGCTCCCGTCCTTCCGCTCTCCTACTGTTGTCTTATGCTTTTCCTAATATGGAAGCGTCTTTCCGCCTACATGTGACGAAAATGGCTTCGCCGTCCCTCGGGCATGAGAATTGCCTGCGGGCGTAAAGTGCGACTTTACGCCCACCGTACGAAAATAACTAGTTTATACTAGTATATTCATTTCTAGACTATGGTTGTACGGTTGTTAAGGTCGTTAAAAGTGCAAAAATAATTTCTTTTTCAGTTACAGGCTTCCTTATTTTAACCCTTTCAGGGACACATTATGATACTGAGCTGATTACTTCAATATCAGTCATTCTTATTGTTCTCGGGGTCGCTGATTACGAATCTGAACTCGGAATTTGAAAATTCAAAATGGTGGATCCAATATGGCGGACGAAAATCTAAACAGTCATTTGAATCGCATGAAAATCGTCCCTCGGGGGTTTTTGCGGTAGCTGGTTATGAATGTGAACTCAGAATTTGAAAATTCAAAAGATCGGGTTCAATTTAGTGGACAAACTATTTGATAATTAGTAGATAAATGTTAATTTTTTATAAGGATCTTAAAAGTTGCTAATTATGATTCCAGCGTCATAAAGTGTTTACTAGTGCTTCTGATTCTCCCTTTCAGCATGACCCAGAACTAAAGACATGGACGTGGAAAACAGGATTATATTTAATTGTATACAATTTCAGATATGATTGTATAACATAATATACGGTTATGCATACTTATATCCGACAAAATGTAAGGTATTTCCAGGAAAATAACATGGACAAATTTCATTTTTCCTGGGAATACAAAAAAATTAATGTTTAAAACCTGATAAATTTTCACTACCCTCCCCATATTTGATCCGTCATTTTGAATTTTCAACATCTGAGACTGGATTCGTAATCAGCGACCCCAAAAACACCCCATATATTTTTCATACACATAATGAAAGACGTAATCATTTGAAATTTTTTGTATAGTCAGGGCACCATTATGGATCCGCCATTATGAATTTTTAAAATCTGAGACCTGATTCGTAATCAACGACCTAGAAAACCCCTCTGTACCAAACCTCAGTTAATTTGTAGGTAAAATGAGCTCACAGCCGAATTAATTCAAAAAATTCGACATTTTTTCGTTATTAATTGTTTATAACTACTTTTATATAGTGCTATTTGAAATTTTGGACTAAGAAACTTGCTCGGCAATCATCCAGTGTCCCATTAAAAAAAATGAACGATCTAGAGCATAAAAAGGTCATACTGTAAAGAAAAAACATTTACAAAAGACAATTAGGGCGCCACTATAGTGGCTTCTGCCCCGAAAAGGGTTAATTCGTGCAAGATTCGCCAAAAAATGCACTAAAACCTTTTTCAGAAAACACCGGTGAGATTTTAGCTACATTAAATCAATATGGCTGACTAAAATTAAAAACAAAGGTAATTTTGTGACTTATATCTGGTATATACGATCATATTGCTGATCATGAATTTGATGCCACATTCTCAACATTCAAAACAAAGGACCCAATAGAGTCGATCAAAATTCTGAAAAAAGTTCAATTTGTCTCGTATTTGGCTCATAGGAGTTTTTCAGATCGGTGATTACGAATGTAATGCCAAATTCTTAAAATTCAAAACGACGAGCCGAATCTGGTTGATAAAAATTCTATAAAATGTTAATAATGTGTCACATTTGCTATATACGAGTTTTTTACGCAGCTGGGTACGAATTTGCTGCAAAATTCCTCAAATTCAAAATGGCGGATCCAATATAGCTGATGAAAATTAAAAACAAAAATATACTTTTGTGTCGTATTTGGTGTATGGGCAAATCACGGAACTTTGAACTTTCCTGTAACATCAATTTTTGGTAAAATAATACCAAATTTTAATAAAGTCGGTCTCTCAGTGTATTGCGGCGATTTAAAAGTACAAACTAGCGGGCCTGGGGATATCCTTGGGGCAAATCAATTATCTGTAGCTGTCATCTGATCAATTTGTCAGAAGGATAAAATATTGATAAAAGGGCTTCACGTTGAAGACTTGAAATTATTCCCCCTTACACACCGAGAAAGTGAGGGTGGGAGATAAATTAGGAGTCATTACATATCATTTTTTTAAATATGAAATACGTCTACTTTACTTTCTTTGATCCGAAACGAATTCTAGTGACATTCTCAATTTGTAACGATATTTTACATATTTTCATTTTTATCATCGAACCAAAATGCAAAAACTGGTCCATCAAATTGGTGCACTTTTTCTCAGGAATCCAAATCTACAATAAAAAATGGGGGGTCCCTATTTAAGTTTTATTGTCCCTCCTCCGCCCTCCCTAAGGGGGCGAGGGAGAGAGTTGATTTCATTATCACTGGATGCCCCCCTTCGCGTCGGACAACTTTCATCCCACACCTTTTTTGATTCTGTGCATAGTTCTCGAGGTATTTCAATGTCTTCAGATAAATTTGGATTTTTATCGATTACAGCGACACCTGTGAACCAAAATGCAATAGCTCCTAGGTCAAATTGGTGTACTTTTTTCCGGAGAATCCAAATCTGCAATAAAAAATGGGGATTCCCATTTAAGTTTTATTGTCCCCCCTCCGCCCTCCCTCTGAGGGCGGGGGAGAGGGTTGATTTAATTATCACTGGATGCCCCCCTTCGCGTCGGACAACTTTCATTCCACACCTTTTTTTATTCTGTGCATAGTTCTCGAGGTATTCCAATGTCTTCAGATAAATTCGGATTTTTATCGATTACAGCGCCACCTGTGAACCAACATGCAATAGCTCCTAGGTCAAATTGATGTACTTTTTTCCGGAGAATCCAAAACTGCAATAAAAAATGGGGATGTCTATTTACGTTTTATTGTTTTTCCCCCACCATACCCCCAGGGAGTGGGGAGGGGGTCAATTTCATCATCACTGGATGCCCCCCTTCGTGTCGAACAACTTTCATCTAACACCTTTTTTGATTCTGTGCATAGTTCTCGAGATATTTCTTTGTCTTCAGATAAATCGGCCACCCCGTATGTGTACGATTCAAAATTTATTTTCAAAAAATTACGTCCTTACGTTTTTTCTACATTTCCTTACGAAGATTTAATAAAAAATTCATCAATTATCATGAAGAATTGATGACTGTGGTTTAACGTTTCTGCGCGCACCCGATTGGTCCCACAATGTGACGCCTTGAAAGGAAGGTTTGATTGTAAGGATTATGGGGAAACTCCATTCTTTCGCATTAGCGCAATATCGGAATTGTATTTTATTCTTGAAAATGACTTGAGAGATTCGCGAGAAGGATATTCAAATTTCAACATTTTGTTTCGACGGTAATAAAAATTTCAATCCTTCACACTCAATTTCCCCGCTATTTGCAGTTATTAACCTTCATGATTCACTGCATAAAACTAAAATAAAATTGTAAATGCAAACGCAATTTGCAAAAGTGCAACGTTCCGACAACACTCGACACTCATATTTCGGGCGGCAAACAGCGTACCGACGCGTGGCCTGTCCTTTGTCAGGGCCAACAATACTGCTGGCTTCGACAACGACCGAACCGATTGAACTTTTACAAAATACGGCTCGAGTTTAGCAAGAAAAATAATAAATGAAGGCTTAAAAGGAAGGTATTATTGTAAGGATTATGGGGAAACTTCATTCTACCATATTTGTGCATTATCAGATTTGTATTCCATTATTGAAAATGATTGCAGGGATACGTGAAACGAATATTCCATATTCAGCACTTTATTTTGAGGCTGAAAAAAATTATTACATCCTCAGACCATTTATTCCCACCATTCGCAATTATTAATCTTCCTAAGTGACTGTATAAAATTATTATAGCCTTTCGAATGCAAACGCATTTTGTAAAAGTGTAATTAATTCACTACGCCTGATATTCAATGTGCGCGCGATAGGCCGGTTGCGCTGTACCTCTGTACGGAAAATCGCGAAACTATCTCACCGAGCTTGACATCTGAGGAGGCCGCCATTACTGTCGGCTTTTACCATGATTGCTCTTTTACAAACTGCGGCACGAAATCGTCACCAAAAGTAATTAACAAGGGCTTAAAAAAATCGGCTCGACATCAGGATTGTGGGGAAACTTCGTTTTTCCGGATTAGTGCAGTACAAGTGATGTAATTAAATCTGGAAGGAATGCTCCGAAATGCGTCAAAAAAGGGCAACTTTCAATATTTTATTGTGACGCAAAATAAATTCTACGCTCTCAAACTAAGTTTCCCCACAATATATAAACATTTTACTTCAATGATATACATATGCATTTCATTGTACGAACATTAAATTTGAAGCCGTAGTTTATAAAAGTAAATTACTTCCGGTCTCGCAGTTCCAAAGCGACCACAGATGGCGTGACCGATCCATTTGAGAGCACTCTTAACATTAGTTTAAAGTTAAAATATTTGTATTTAGAGAAAAATAAATTTTGTTTATCACTGTTTTTATATATATTTTTCTACATCTTATATTAATTTGCTATAAAGAAATATCCATCAACGTGTCGTGGTTCTTTTTTACTTTATCCATGTGTACTATTTTGTTTTTGCGTGCATTAATGCGTAATTTTATATTTCGTGAGCCACATATTTCGATAATTTCATAGGGCCCAGTGTATTCGTCGTCCACCTTACCTTTCCAGGGTTCCTTTAATAAAAATAATATAATTTCACCTTCGCGAAAATGGCGAATATTCAATTTTCTGTCAAAATATTTTTTCGACCGATGTTTCATTTGTGAGAGATTTATCGCGGCTAATGTGCGTGCTTCCGTGATTCTCTCGGTTAATTCCGACAAATAATCGTCGTATGTAATGAAATTCTCTCGGGTGGCGTGTGCATTTGGCAATTGTGCGATTGTTCCATATACCAGCTCGTGTGGTGAGTAGTTTGTCCCTTCATGAACGGTCGTGTTGTATGAAAACATGGCAAACGGAAGCCAAATGTCCAAATCGCTATGTTTCTCCAGAAAATTCTCTAGGTAGTCGACCATCACCTGGTGACTTCTTTCTAGGCTCTCCTTGCTTTACGGGTGGTAAGCAGATGTCACGAATGTTTTAATTTTAAAAATTTTCGCAAATTCTTTAATGATCTTTGCGATAAAGCAACAACCTTGGTCGGTAAGAATGGATACGGGGGCTCCAAAACTGCAAATAAAATGTTTGCAAACGCTTTCGCGACTTCTAATACCGATGAACGAATTCCGAGGGAATATTTCTTGAGTATGTCTTGTATGGTTAAGACATACCGATTTCCACTCTCGGTGATGTCTGTTGGCCCCCATATATCAAGTAACACTTTGTCAAGCGCGTTTCGTGGTGTGTCTGTAGTGACCATCGGTAACCGTGTTTTTATGCACACGAGTTTTTTCCTTTGACATCCGGCACATCTTTTCACGTATTCCGTGACGTCACTTTTCATGTTCCGCCAGAAGAATTTTTCGCATAAGCGAAGATACGTTTTGGTCACTCCTTTGTGACCCCCTACAACCGAATCTTGGTGTTCTTTTATTATGGCGATGAGGACGGTTTAATCAATCCCACCTTGAGCTGCTCGTCCACTTGTCGCTGCATTTCCGTTTTTATAGCGGGTGGCTGCCGGAAACGTTTCGCGCGTATCGGCACATCGTTTGAAGTATGAATGCGGTGTTTGAATACGGAAGTCGCGCATAACCATTCCCCTGGCAGCTGAAACATGTGAGCGTAGTCGTGAACGAGACTCTCCACATGTTTTCTTTCCTCGTCCGACAACCCATCCACATTTATCCGCTTCAAAACATCGTCATTTCTCTTTTTATCATGTCCCATAGTCACTTGTATTTTTACGTGATTTTAATTTCCCGATTATCTTCGTAATTCTCGAGATCCTGCATGGTTTTTATAAAATGATTTTCTCTTTCTATATTTTTTGCTACTTCGCATTCTTCCAGTTCGATTTGTGGGACGGTAAATTTGATTTCATCGTCATTCGTATTTATGACATAAAGATATGCGTGTCCATCGCGATTTGTTACTAAGGCATTACCGAAAAATAAACCATAGCAGATGTTGACTTTCGATACAAATCAGAAGTCTAAGTTGTTTAGAACCTCTACTTAATAAATGGAATCTTATCATTACTTATATGTACGCAATCTTGTTCGTAATCGATTTTTACTCCTAAAGTTCGGAAAAAATGATTGCCCATGATTCCATCTTCATCGATAGGGAAGGCATATTCCATTATTTGTAACTCGATGATTTCTTCATTAAATTGTACTTCCGCAAAACCTGGCGTACCTATTATTCCTTCGCCGGTTCCGCTTAAATCGAATTCTATATCCTGATCGGGATACAGATCTCGACGTAATTTACTCAGTTTTACAAGATTTATTTCTGCTCCGGAATCGACCAAGAATATTCCGTTTCTGTAATGCAGATGAGGGCTAGATCATTTATTCGTAAAATTTAGAGACTACTAGAGCAGCCTCAGGCTTTGGCATTGAAACCTTCCTTTAGCACGAAAATGGAATGTTCAAAATCCAAATATAAGAGAAAGCCATGGCATTAGTTTTTTTTTGTGGTTGCTGAATCCGAATCCGGTGCGCGTTTGACCTCGTTAGGTGCTGGTGAAGGTCAATTCACGGTCAAATATGGAGAATTAATTTTAGATGCAAGTAAAGAAACATATCTATACGTTTTTTATGTCACTTAATCTGAATATATAATCATTTTGAACTCCTTAGGTCTGAATCAAGTTTAGTTCAAGGTAAAATGTAGGGATTTCTCTTTGTGATAGTGATCAAAATGCTATTTGTACAGTTTGAATATTGTGATTCTACAATTCTTTCTGCTGACTGTACACAAATGCACAAATCGTTTCCCATCAGTCACATCAGTCAAAAGACCAAATATTTAAATAAAGAAATTGAATAATTCGTCGATTGAACGCAGCATAGTGGGCTATCTAGTACTGAAAAGAAGACTACTTACAATCTACTGTGTGGTCACGAAAGAGCATACACACAAAGGAAGTATTAATAATAATAATAATAATAATAATAATAATAATAATAATAAAACCAGGGGCCCAAAGGGAATGATGCGTAACACAATGCGGCTATGCAAAAAGCCGCATCTTAGCCTATCTTCCCAAATGGCCTACTCTCACCTCCACGTGTGCTTATTAAAGCCGGTGGGCCCTGGACTCTTAGCAACCTTGCCAGAGATTGGGTAACCAACCCCAGTGGATGGCGAGGTAAGAGACAAACCAGAGAGGCATAACAACGGGGGGTAGGGCCAACCACCCTACTCCCTGTACATGCGGTTACAAGAAATGCAACGCGCAGGGCTCCTGACCATCGGGCTGCTTCGGATGCAGCCCAGTCCCGAGGTGGAGGGGCCGAAACGGGTGTCCCGGGACAACAACCCCAACATGCCCACGGACGATTTCAGTGGACGGAGGATCTCAGGCAAGATCTAATGCACTGCTACGAGGAGAGCTGTCCGCAACAGAGAGGCTACATGGCGCGAATGCACAGTCGGTTTGCAGTAATGCATCCCGAACTGGCAGATCGCTTTTCTCAACAACAACTGAGAGATTATGTGGCCTATTTGAGGCGGACAGGTTTCGTTGTTCCCAGCTGTCAACCGGTACCGGATGTGCGGGCAATAACAACTGAGCCCGTACGCGGTGCTGGGAGAGATGCTCCACATTATGAAAGCACGACACTCGTGTTTAGGCAGAATTTAACAACGAAAGTTTTGCCTAAGCAACGAGAAATAGACAGAGCAAATAGCCTACTTCTAGATGCTCTTCCAGATGACTGCGACCTGTGGCAAGTCAATTGTGCCGTTTACGAGGCTGCAAGTGATCTGGTGATTCCGCGAAATCTGGTACAGATATCGGGGAGTCGGCAGATTACAAAACGCATGTCTCAATTGAACGGCAAGATTCGACTGACACGGAAACTCGCTGCCCGAATTCAGTGTGTGATCGACTATTTAACATCTGGCCGTTCATTTACGGCTAAAGTCAAGAAGTTCGCACAACAACTGCGGACGTACTATCACACACTGAACAAGCTGAAGTTGCTCAACATCAAGCAACGTTTGGCTGATAAAATTCGGGTTTTGGCGGATACCAAAAAGAGGCTGCAAAGACGGGAGGATGGAATTCGACAAAATGCAATATTTTGGACGAATCCTTCCAACCTCTTCAAACATCATATCATCACATCGCCTCAAGCGAGTTTCCGTCGATAACCGCAGTTGAGGAATTCTGGGGGAGCATCTACGAGAAAACATCTAGGCTTAATGCAGACACTCCAGGTATTGAAATCTTCACCGAGTTGTGCGACGAAGTCACACAAGAAAGTGAAGATTGCCCACCCGTCAGTGCATTAGAGGTGAAAAATGCCATCACAGGAGCGAGGAATTTCTCCTCGCCGGGCTGGGATGGAATTAACAACTATTGGTGGAAGAAGTTCACTTCTGTCCATCAACACCTAGCCCGAATACTCACCTCTTATATAAATGGAGACCAACCCATTCCGCACTGGCTGGTGGAGGGCCGAACGACACTGATCCCAAAATCGGGAGACTTGTCCGATCCGAGAAACCATAGACCGATCACGTGTCTCAATACGCTATACAAATTGTTCACTAACATCTTGAACGAACGTATTGAGAAATCCGTGAAACCGGTGTGGCAACGGATAGTAGAACAACGAGGCTGCAAAATGGGTGTATCCGGCTGCAAGGACAACTTGCTTATCGACAGGTGTGTTTGTCAGGACGCAGTCCAGTACAAGCGTAACCTGTCGATAGCCTGGATGGATTACATGAAGGCGTATGACTCAACATCGCACGAGCTTTTAAGCTTGTTGCTCAAACGCCTTCATGTCCACCCAAACATAGTGAGAATTGTAGAAGACCTGATGCCTCTTTGGAAAACACGCTTTGTCAGGACATCGGACAAGCGTCGAACCATGTCTAGACTGGTTCAATTCCAAAGAGGTGTCTATCAGGGAGATTCTCTGCGTCCTCTGCTCTTCAGCATCTCACTATTGCCTCTATCCGTTGTTCTCCGGAAATCTCAAGGGTACATGTGTGGACCGCCTGGTGAACGTGTACATAAGATCACCCATCTTTTCTATATGGACGATCTTAAATTATACGCATCAGGCGAAGATCAATTACATCGATCTCTGAACATCGCCCTCACATACTCGAGAGATATCGGCATGGAATTCGGATTGGACAAGTGTGCAGTCGTTCATTTGCACAGAGGAAGGTCAGGCTCCCATAACAACGATATGGAGCTCGTCAACGGAAATGTCATCCGCCACCTTAGCGCCGAAGAAGCCTACACATACCTGGGCGTACCTCAAAGGCATGTCCAGGATGTGCAGGCTGCTAAAACCACCATCATTAAGAAATACCGGCGCATTCTCCGTCAGATCTGGTCATCAGAATTGACCGGGAGAAATAAGGTGGCAGCCACGAATATGTTGGCCGTATCACCAGTGCTCTATTCTTTTGGAGCACTGAAGTGGAACGTTGACGAGCTAAGGGATCTTGACCGAAGCACACGGAAGATGATTTGTATGCAACGCAGTTTGCATCCAAGATCTTCCGTGGAACGACTGTATTTGCCCCGAAATATGGGAGGTCGTGGCCTTTTAAGCCTGGAGTGTATGCATGACCGATTGGTCCTCGAAACAGCTTGCGACGTGATTAATCGAACGGAGGATCCCCTGATGATGCTAGTACATCAGCATGAAATTCAGGGGAAGGGGGCGTTTTTGTACAACGCGGCGGAACGAGCGGCGCGAAACCTCGGTCTGGTTTTCAACGTGGGACGTAGTGGTGCACAGGAGGCTGAATCAGTCATCAATATGTGCCCAGTGCGTCTCAGGGCTAACATACGGAAGGAACAACTCCGTATGTTGGAGGGAAGGCATATCGACAAGCCGTTGCATGGACAATTCTTTCGAAATGTCCAACAACTTGGCTTGTCGGCAGAGATGACCTTCTCCTTCTTAAGATCAGCCGGCTTGAAATCCGAGACCGAGGGTTTTTATCTTCGCGTGCCAGGATGGGGTCATCAATACCTTAGCGTATCGCCTGAACATCTTACACCAGGCGGTACAGAGTACGCTTTGTAGATTGTGTAGATGTCATGCTGAGACACTCATGCATCTTTTGGCAGCATGCCCAATGTATGCAGTTTCAGCATACATCGAACGTCACAATGCGGCTCTTCGAGTGCTGTATTACCATCTTCGCAGCACTTATGGTATTGATGCAACCCCAGTTTTGCCGTACGTCCCCACTGATATTGAATCCGTTGTCGGGAATGAGTCGTGCCGAATATACTGGAATTACTCATTCCTGACGAGCAGGCAAATATCAGCTAATAAGCCTGACATCGTCCTTGTTGACTTCGATGACAAATCCATCTTCGTCATCGAGTTTTCTGCACCAGCAGAAACAAATATAGTCACCAAAGAGGACGAAAAACGGATGAAATATCAGGAACTCCTGTTTGAGATTCGCAAGCTGTATCGAGGGTTCAAAATCAAGCTCGTCGTGCTGATAATTGGAGTGCTGGGAGGAATGAGACCAACTTTCCTCCAAAACATCAAAAGCATTCCGGCCTGTCGAGAACATGCAAGTTCCATCGCAGGCCGAATGCAGAAAGCAGTGCTGCTGGGATCTCTCCGTCTACTGAGGTCACACGAGATCCTGTAACCACTAACCCAATGGTAGAGGGAGTGGTTGCAGTTGCAAACGAAATGGCCCGGTGCAGTCTGCAGCGGAGGAGATGGATATCGGAGCCACTTTTCTGCTGCAGACTGCACACGTGGATTCTGGAGGGCCAATGTCTTTATTGTACAATAAAATAGTACAAAAGGCGAGACACAGCTATAGCTGCTTTACATCCTGAATTCGTAAATTTTGAATGATAATTATTTAAATCTGAGATACTCGAGCAAATTCTAAAAGTCTATCAAGAAAACCTAGTTAAATAAAGTGGTTCTAATTTAAAGCTATAAGCATTTCAATAAAAATACTTATTTAAATTTATTTCCAAGTTAATCTCGAGAACTGTATTATTTTCGACGATTTAAAATTTGTCGTTGTATTATATGCAAAAATCAAAGCAATTTTTTAAGACTGCAACTGAAGCGTGTTTCTTGACAATTTACATTGCCCGAAAAACAAGTGCGCCATAACGATATCATGGGAACATAAAATTAACCTATAACGTATTGAGCTGATTTTTTTATGGTTTATTTTAAGTTCCATGGTGAACAAAAATGAGCTCAGATTGAATTAGCAAAAATTAGTTACATGGAACACCATTATAGTGGCAAATAATTAAATTATTGTTTAGTGATTATGAAGAACCATTATATCGATGTGGTAAAAAACTTTTACGTTTATAAGAAAAGTTTTCTTATTCTTTTTACAGAAACTAATAAATTGCTCGATTATATAAGATAATGCAAAACTAAAAAAAAAGTGAATTTTAGCTCGTGCATTTTTGCCGTATATTAATATTGAAATAGTGCAATATACGCCTACTTCGTGACCCTCATCCTATCAGGGCGAAATATACTTTTCGCCCCGGTATAAATTGACGACCAATCTAGTCAGGGTTACGGCTACTACCATTGCCGTCTTACATGAAAACACCATTGCCATCAGGAACTTGGACATCAAACGGGAAGCTTCGAATTTTTTAACAACAAGAATTTCAATAGGAATTAACTATTCGTTAAAAACGTAAAGGAATTCTAAAAGTCCTTTTCAGGTCTACTAAAAAAATACTAACCTTAATTATTTTCAGCTTCCAAGTGGTCCAGAGTTCACAAGCAGTATCTAATTTCATCAACTGCCAGATGTACTGCTGTCCGTGCTACAGCCATACTCGGTTTGCAGCGAGAGAAGGAGGTTCCAGCTAGATCGGTAGTGCCATCCTAAGGTAGGCCAGCGTAACTTCAACTACGCTTTTCTATCAAGGACTTGCAGTACATACAGTATTGCTGCCCGTTAAGTAGGCGACTGTACTATTCGCGCAGCTGCTCTCCTGTCCGCCTGTTAGGCTGGTCTATAAGACGGTATACTTTTTGTTTAGGGTTTAAATTTCGCGTCCGTGCTAATGTCCTTTCGAAACTCGTATTTAAGCCTCAGATAAAATTTACACTCGTGTCACTACATGTAAACCAAATTGTGATGTTTGCTGGCCCACCCAAGTGGCGGCACATAGAAAGGCTGACGATTATAATCCGCGATTTTATGGTGTCATTAATATGCTTAATGAACCAACTAAATCCAAATTTGTAGTAATTGTCAAAGAACCGCCGCGGCGCGCCATGGAATTTAAAATCTTTAGATCTCAATCATTCTCAAAATTAACTAAAGATTTTAGAGAAGATCCGCCCTTCAATACTAATTTTCATAAGTATGAATTAGCGAAAAGAATTTCACGAGCTTGAATTAGCGAAAAGAATGCTGCCATATCTGATCTCCATATCTGATCTTCAATTGAACTTGACCTGTACCTATCGAGGTTAAACTGAAAACGGATTCGGATTCAGCGATCTCAAAGACATATAGATGACATGGTCTCTCGACCTTCTACTTTTTTTTTCTAATATGGGGCTATGTTATGTATGTTTCGGGTGATAACGATGTCTGAGAATGAAAATTTATATCCACCTGACATTTTCTTGTATATTATTATAATCAGGAAATTGATGCAGAAATTTAAGATTGAAATCAAAATTATCAGCATAATAGTAGATTGTATCTTTTAATTAAGGTTTTGAAAAAAGAAAGAATTTTAGAAAACGGGGTGTTTCTTCAATTACTGGATTGGTGGCTTATTACAGTCAATTAAAAACCAACCGAGTTATCCGTCCTGAATATGCAAAACATTTTTTGTATAACTTCATGTTCGACAGATTTAATTTAGTGCAGCCACGTTCTCAAATAATTTAAGTTGATCTCACTATTAGCTTGAAATATCAAAGTCATCAAAAGTGGGCTTATGAATTATGAATTTCTTGTAATTTCTTAAATGCTATTCAAATTATTTATTGTACATTTTTTAAAGGAATTTTTAATTTTTTAAATATACTTTTAACCTAATTTAAGGTATTTTTTGTAACTTATTTTGGCGAATATGACGTTAAATAAAACTGAAACGTGTTTTCTCTACTTTTATTTATACCAATCATTATTATCAATTACAGAAATGATTCGATAACACGTTTTATAAATTGGTTGTATTTAATAAATAAATTTCTACAGTTAGGACGATATCGCCAAAATGTTTTTAATTATTCTTTATCCGCCAAAAATCAAATTAATATGTCACAATACTTTTTACGTACACGGAAAGAAGTCGGTATATGTACACTTGAGTGTAGGTTATTTAAGGTGTCTTGCCTCCCTTTCGGGTTTAAGGCACCCCCCCCCCCCCCATGGGGGAATGGGGCCAAATTTTAGTGATGCGCCAGCACCGCTGGTTGTGCACACTTAAAAAAGATATACAACAAGTCAGCTACCACATTTATTAGCAACAAGCTGCCTGCCTTGATGCTTCTGTTGGTTCAGAGAACATTTCTAACGTTGCCACGGCCCGCTAGAGGCCAACCCTTTCTGCGGTTACTGCCTGCACGGACACGGCACGCCGTAGCGCTCCCCCGTGTGGAACCCGCCGGCAGGGGCTTGACACCGCACCCTAGCTCCCCAGTACGGTGGGTCTCTCGAGTCGTTTCACGATCAGGCATTCGTCGGCACAGACCAGCCGAACGATCGGGTCCGTGAGGTCGTCAATTCTCAAAACTTGCTAAGAGAAGCGGATCTTTCAAAAGCATTGCTCCTCTTCGAGCTCGGGCACTTCGACCCCTCACTCTTCCACAATTAAATTGTGGACGGAGATAACCCGCTCCGCTCTCTTCCACAAGTCCCCTGCGGGGCGGTATATGTACAGTCGGTGCCGAGCGTACGCAGCGCGGAACGAAGCACCGTTCCTATCGAACCGGAATGAACCGGCATGCGCAATGGACGTTGAACGCCATTGGACAGAATGATGCCTCCCTTACGGTTGTGCACATGTGTATCGCCATATGTATGTGCTCACGTGGCATCCTTTGGGCATGTTTACAGACGCAGTACTCGGCAGGGAATATTCACTTCGTTTTGCCGTGCTAACCGGCTGAGTTTTTCCATGCGGAATTGTGCACGACTTAAATGTTAATTCGTTTATTTTATATAAACCGTTTATAGCTAAAGGTAATAAATGCTTTTCTCACACTTAGGTACGCAATAATAAACCATATTTTAACTATTTTCTAGAAGTAAAACAAATAAATGAAAACTTTTGCTTGAAACGTAGGAAACTGACAGCCGTTATCCTATTTGGACACACATATTACACGTTTTCTGTGGTGCATCAACTTAAAATGTCACGGTTAATAAATTAATTGCACCTCAGAAAACTAGTGTCATAAAATATATAACAATAAAAGAATAAAAAATAAATAAAATGTATGTTGAAGAAGAACGAAACCGTAGACTAAAGTTAGCAAAAAAAATGGTACAATTTATCATTGTCATATCTCCGCTAATTTTGCATGAAACAGATATGATAACCAGGTTTGAAGTTATGCCAGGCTTTCATGACCCTCAAAAAAAAATGAATACATCAAATCTCTGAATTTCTAGCTGGAAATAAAACTGAATAAAAAAAGGTTCGACATTAGACAGCGACTGACATTTTCCAGCATTTTAATCAAAAGTGTTAATTTACTTATCTTACATCTAAATTAGTTAAAATATGGTGCATTATTGCAAACCTAAGCGCGAGAAATACGTTGATTACTTGTATTTATTAATGTCTTGTGCAAAATAAGTAAAGTAACATTCTTCTTCGAGATGTTACAATAGTACAGTCGATGCACAATTTGAGACCTTTTTTTATTCAGGTGTGTCTAGAGTTACAAGTGAAGGGATTTGATCTATTCAAATTTTTTAAGGTTGACGAGAATCTGGTATAACTCGAGACCTAGTCATGACATTAGTTTCATGCAATATTAGAGGAGGTACAACAACGTAACTTAACTGTGGCAGTAACTGTCGACACCTCTTCGTACATTTAACTGTATTAATGAAATTTTCATTGGCTCAGTTTCTGTTCTGGCAAGGATACATAAATATAAACAATACATTAATTATTTACTTTCATGTATTTTTATCTTTTTTAATGTACAAAATTAAAAACAATAAAAATAAACTTACTTGCAGCAAACAAAATGTTTTTATAAATTGTAACAAATATTGAAGAATTAAAAACTCCCATTACCACATTTCGATTTATAAGTGTACACAATTTAATAAATTTATTGAAAGTATATAAATTTAAATGCCAATCGAATAACAATTTTAAAAATATGTATGGTTTGTCATGAGAAACAAATAGTGCTGACTTTTACGATTAAATAAATTACTTTGACATGATCAAATAAAAGTTATTGTTACGATCCGTCGATCGTAGATTATCTACATTCTACTAATAATTATACGTCTGTCTTATAGCTACTAATAATTTCTACGTATCACATTAAAGTAAGGTAATGCCGCGCATCCGGTCTCATGTGACGACATGGGACCCTTCCCGAATAATTCGGTTAACTGCATTTCAGGAACAGATCAGCATTTTTCGGCTGGGAACCTGCAGAGATCGGCAATTCGCAGGACTCGACGACAGTCGCCTGCTCGCGAAAACTGCAAGCTCAGCAGGTTCCCAGGCCAAGAAATGCTGACGGTGTGTGAGAACGACGTCGATCCGTCCACGGACACGTTGACGGATCTCGAGGAAGCGGGTTCTCAGGACAGACAGTTTTTAGCTGCGGAACGAGTAACTTCGCCGGCTCGTGTCCGCAAAAACTCATAGTAACCAACTTCGAGCGGAACGCCGGAAATTGTAAGTGCATGCTCCGGTGTTCGACTTAGCGCGCCATTAGAATAACAACAAGTTCGCGTTTGTAATCGAGTTCACGCGAGATCGCGAAGGGACGCGTGTGCTGGACCGCCTAATAAAACACATACTATTAGGATATCTTTTGTGTCATTCGCACCCCCCTTCTTCCCCTTCGCGCCTGTTACGCACGACCGCTCTATACGTAACATATAAATATTTTGGTGTCAGAAGTGGGATCACTCGCGTGTTCGGGCAAAAGAAATTTTTTAGACTTTGGACTTTTAAGCCCGCCCCGTGATCTTCGGATCCACACGTCCTGACGAGGATCACCTTCGCGCAAGTGAAAACAAAAAAGTGCGAAAATAAAAACTCAAAAGACATAGTGGAAAGACTATACAAGTGACCTTTAGGATCATTCAACCGTACCAGCTCACCACCAGCATCTCAGAGAAGGACAGGATGACTAACTGGCCAATCTGGTGGGCAGCAGTCTTCAGCATAGCTGTCTTCGGGGCCAACGACCCACATCCACGAGGGTAAGTCGCTACATTCCCCACACAGTGCATACTTATCGTTCGCCGTACATATGTATATTTTATTGCATTTATGCGCTATAACTTTGTCCGCGTACACTGCATCTTCGCGGGTCTTGAGAAATCTTACGCGATTGAATGAGCAAGGCACGCAACGTACTCGGGTCACCCGTGGTTAATAAAATCAGGAATCGCAACCGTGCCGCGTACGAAAACGAATCAAACACGTCCGACTTGTCGAACGCGAACCGATCGGGTTCTCCCGAAGATTGGACTGAGGACCCAGATCGAATATTCGTCATGGCGGAAGCACTAACACTATGTGCGTCGGCAAAGGACGTAATTTATACATTTCCCGATTTCTACGGAAATCGTGAAACATACGCGAAATTTGCAAGCGCGTGCAAAGGGGCGCTGGCTTTGTTAACCGACGCTAGCAAGCCGCTTTTTAATTTTCTCCTAAGAGGAAAGTTAAAGGGCCGCGCGGAACGATATGTTCCAATACTCGACGAGCTTGGAAGCGTCGAGGAGCTTTTGGTCCAATTGAACAAAACCTCACACGAAAGCCCCCACACTTTCCTCGGCAGAATCCCCGGTTTGATCCAGAAACCCGCGGAATCTGTCGAAGATTTCGGAAATCGCGTAACGGACCTGTGTGCGGCCGGAGTCGCGGCCGCGAAAGCCGCAACTACCTTTTCCGCGGAGTGTCGTGATTCCCTCGCGAAAGAGATCGAAGACGGGTGCCTTCAGCAATTCGTCATCGGGTTGCGCGGACTGATGGAGTTTAGAGTCCAAAATGCGCGACCCAGAACGCTAGGAGAGGTCACGGAGTTCGCGATTAGCTTTGATCGCCAGTTCTCCGTAAAAGATGACACGACAGCCGAAACCCAACCAAACCACCGTACCGAACCGCCAAGAAGCGCATTCGCACGCATCGTTACTGCGTGGGACGAGACTCGCTATCTAGACGAGTGCAGTTTTTCCGATTCTAATACGGACACGTGTCCGTACTGCGAAAGGTCGGGACACGACGAAAACGACTGCCCGGCGCGATTATACAATGAGACACAGTGCACTCATTGTAAGCGAATCGGTCACACGCGCGAGCGCTGTATCACGTTACGGCAAGATCTTCAAAAGACTCAGCCGTGCACCCAAGGCGTAATGAAAATTACTCGCACAGTAGGAATCGGGAAAGACCCGGGAAAAGGCGCCAGCGAATCGAAATATGCCCCAATTCGAAAAAACAGTGTCCGACCATAATACTCGTCAGCCCGAGAATAGCGGGAGTGCTGACAAAAATCAATACGATCGATGAAGTTTATTTAGGCAGAGCCCTCGTCAATAATTATAACGGATACGCGATTGCAGTAGCGGTAAATACCCACGAGGAATCAGTACGCGTAAAAATCCCCGTAGTAAATCTCGAGCCGTGCGACTTCGAGAGCGAGCAGAGTTCCGAAATCGAGCAGGAACGAGCGACGCCGCGACGCGAGAAAGTCCGCGCAACGAAACAGCATCGAGAACCCGAGAACACCTGAGTGACTTATCGCGGGAAGAACAAGAGCACGTGCGCACTCTTGTTACAAAGCACGCGGAACGTTTCCATTTACCGGGTGAACCGCTAAAGGCGACGTCAAAGAATACACACCGTCGACGATATTCCGGTGCATGCGAAACGATTTCGCCACCCTCCTGTGATTAACCAGGAGATGCAGCGGCTTGTACTGGAGCAGCTGAACGCTGAAAACATACGACACTCGAATTCGCCATATGACTCCCCAGCCTGGGTTGTGCCGAAGAAGGCAGGCCCGAATGGCGAGAAAAAGTGGAGGCTCGTGATCGACTTTCGTGATTTAAACGAAAAGACGATCGGTGATGCCTATCCAATCCCGAATATCGCTGATATTTTCGATCAGCTGAGCCAAGCGAAATACTTTACTACGCTTGATATGAAGTCGACATTCCATCAAATAATGCCCCCCCAAGTGCAGCCACCTTGACGTGGTGGGGGGGGGGGGGCTTGAGAGTCTTGATGATCCTTTTGGCAACACCGGCGGGGCGAGCTTGAAAGAGCTACGGCTGTAACTCGCCCCGGCAGGTCCAACCATACAGAAGGTGATGAGAACAGACTAAGGCTGTACACACCCGAATGCAATAGTGTTTTGGGCCGTGCTAAGGGCATGCATGATACTTGGGCAGTAGTATCGAAAACCGAAACCCCTCAGAGGGGCCCGGGGGAGCACTCTGAGTAAGCAATTCCCTAGGCTGGGCAAGAGGCTCTGTACAGCCGGTCGGACGTTCCTCAATACTCGTGGGAATACTATGAATAACACAAACACAAAAATCCAAAAACTTACCGCAAGACAAACGCACAGAGAACAGAAACTAGACATAAACTACTACAAAAAAGATAAAGAAGAAACAACCGCTAAAGCAACAACTATTAGAAGAAAAGAAATAAGTAACAAAAGGACTGGAATGCCAAAGTTGGCTGGCACTGAAGAAAAGGTGACAGCCAAAAGACATCTGAAGCCAGAGGAGACTCCGCTGAGCGAAACGGACATGGAGATTGACAAGCCAAATCTCAAAATACAGAGAAGCACTAATCGCATCACCGATAGTAGCAGCGATGATGACGATAGAAAGAACAAAACGAGGGAAAAAAAGGAGAAAGTGGAGAAAAAAGAGGACAAAAATAATGACACGGACGCCTCTTCTGATGAAGAAGAGGAAGAAGATGTTAAAGTGCATAAGATCGAGGAAATACCAAAAGCAATATAAGCAGCAAAGGGAATATTACAAGTATTGATAAACAAGACAGAGTCCGAAAACATACAAAATAAAGCGCAACAAGCACTAAATCAGCTGATGTACACGATCACTCAACTGACCGTGAAATACGCAAAATTGAAAGGTGCATACACAAATGAAAAACGCAAAACAAAACAGAGCGCAGACTCTGGAAATAATCAAGGACAGACCTCTTATGATGCAGTAGCGAGACGCTTGGTAGCCCCGAAAGCACAAAAACTGAAAACAACAATTAAACCAGCCAACAAAGTCATTATCCTCAAACCAAAAGATCCAGAATTGGGCAAGGATCAGGACAAAGCCAAAATACTCCTCTATAAGACCTTTGACTTTCGAAAAGCAAAGGTTCAAATTAACAGTATCCGAAAGACAAGAGTCGGACTCATAGTGGAGTCGCCAACGGAAGAAGATCTCAAAAAGCTGATCACCAACGAAAATGTAACCAAACATTTCACGACTGAAAGACCTAAGAAAAAACAGCCTAGGCTGATAGTGTACGACGTGCCAAGGGAAGTGGACGATGAAGCGCTGCTCAGGGCAATAATCACACAAAACGTTTTTGAGATAAGCCAAGATGACTGAACAGAACATCTACAAGCAAAATTCAAAACTGGCAAAAAAGAATCTACCGCAAGCAACTGGGTAATACAGGTGAGCCCAGAAGTCAGAAAAAAGATCCTGACAAAATAGAGGTTGTACATTGGATGGTCGTCATGCAAAGTGCGGGATTTCATCCTTGTTACCAGGTGCTTCAAGTGCCAAGGCTTCGGTCACGTCTCTAAACATTGCCGAGCGCAAGATGTGTGCATGCACTGCGCTGAAACAGGTCATAGCAGGCAAAACTGCCCAAAAAACGCAGAACCTGAGATAAAGAAATGCCATAACTGCTCTAAACAGAAGAGGAATTTCTGATCATTCGATGAATGATAAAACATGCCCATCGTACATACTGGCATATGACAGACTAATGGGATTCACAAACTATGGCAACTAAACCACCATCTATTAATGTCCTTCAACTGAACTGTAGACGGTGCATCAGAGTCATGCCTGAAATTAAGATCCAGGCTGACTCCAAAGATATTGATGTGATGCTGCTTCAAGAACCGTATACAAGCACTGCCTCGCACAAGGTATGTGGATTGGGCTTTGAAACGAGTTTTGTACAAGTCAAAGACGAGCACCCATGGGCAGCAATTGCCATTATCAATAACGACATTAAAGCAACCCAGCTAACTAACCTATGCAACGCGCACTTCGTCATTGCTGAGATCAAATATAAAAACGTAAGCATATATGTTGGCAGCGGTCTCTCTCTCTCTCTCTATATATATATATATATATATATATATATATATATATATATATATATATATATATATATATATATATATATTATCTCAAATCCCGAAATTTCAACAAGATTACTTTATTGTAGCCTTTCATGGACCCACGGCGAGAAACATCGTTTTTCGAAGGCGTCGTGAAGTGAAAGATTTTCGTGTGTCAAACGTCTTTGATTCCTCTTCGCAACTCGTAATTTCCATACGCGAAATGCTCGCTCCAGCAATCTATATACTTTATAAAGAAGCGCGTAAATTATCTAGCGAGAACGGTTTGCCCAATCCTATCATTGATAATGGTGCAGTATATGTGCGCATTTCTAAAGCCACTGATAAGATTCATATTACTTCTGAAGAAAAACTTTCACAAATTCAGCAGCGGCTTAGTTCCATACCCCTCTCCTCCTGACCCTGTCCCCAAACTCGGATATCCAATCTACGCAGTCCGCATGTATCTTCATCCACTTTTAATAAAATAAAAATAGGCCATGTAAATGCCAATCGACTTCCGACTCATTTTGATTTAATTTCTACTCACATCCTAAGCCACAATTTTCACATTTTTGCTATTACCGACACTTTTTTAATGCCACAAATTCCAGATTCTACAATTTCCATAGATAACTACGAAATCTTTAGAAATTATAGATTGGGTAAGCCTGGTGGTGGTGTTGCGTTATATGTGTATTCCGGTTACAAATCCCGTATTTTAGTGTCTTCTCCAGGAATTTTTTGTAATAAACCAGAATACCTAATTTGCAAAGTTTCTTTTTTCACCGAAACACTACTTGTAGCAGTTGTTTATCGTCGACCTAAAGCAGCCTTTTCATCTGACTTTTTCCGCTCGCTAGGAACATACTAACCAATTTATAATCACATTATAGTTACGGGCGATTTTAATTGCAACATGTGCTCAGTATCCACCGAATCTGAATATATTAACACGCAGCTGTTTCTTCATTCTTTATACCTGATACCATCCGAACCGACGCATCATACAGAAACTTCTGATACCTGGATTGATTTGTTCATCTCTAAATTCAAAACCAACGTAACATTGTACATGAAATCTAATTCGCCGTTCATTGCGGGGCACGATTTAATTGAGATAAACTTCAAATTTTTGAAACCTGAGATCTATCATAAAACTGTAGTTACTCGCGATATGCGGTATTAGATACCCATCAGTCAGGCTACCGTCAACATTATAGCACTCATACTGCCCTCTTGAATGTACTCGATGACATTCGAGAGGGTATTGATAAGCGCATGGTTTATAAGCGGATCGACCTCAACCGCTATAGAATCGATGGGTCCTCCCTCTGGGGATAAAAGGAAGGCCGAGAGAAGCGTTTCAGATCCCACAGCCAAATCCCGAGGGAAGAAGGCCAAAGGTAAGCAGGGGCAAGAATCCGCAACAAGGATGTCATACTCGACGGCCGCTGCTGGACTCCCAAGGGTATTGATTGCCTTTGGCGAGGACGTAGGGGAGCGGTTCGAGCGGCTATGTTCGAGTGGGACAGGAGAGGTTATGTTCAGGCCAACCTCTAAAAACCCGATAAGTTCGACGACGGGAGCTTCCAGCGCGAGTTAGCTTTAATGGCTAACGGTCGTGCGGAAATTCTCCAGATTAACTTCCATCACTGCAAAGGTGCCTCAACTCAACTTATGTGGGACCTGCAAGTGACGCATACAAAACCCGCTATGGCACTAATACAGGAGCCGTGGTGCTACAAAGGTCAGATTCGGGGCCTGAGTAGGATTGGCACAGTCTACGCCAGTGGACTTCATGAAATGCAGAGGGCATGTGTAGTTCTTAAAAACATGGACGCTGCCCTGCTACAGGAATTTTCTACTAGAGACCTGGCTTCTGTCAAAGTCTCTCAGGGAATAGCGAAAAGGAGCTTGGTGATTGCATAAGCCTACTTTGCGCACGATAGGGAAACTCCCCCGGAGGAGCTAACTACGTTAGTCAGGTACTGCGCAAATGCGGGCCTTGATCTCCTCATTGGTTGTGATGCAAATGCTCACAGAACTCTGTGGGGGAGCACCGACACAAATGAGAGAGGGGGGCCCTCATGGAATACCTGATATCCACTAACCTCGAAATTTTGAACGAGGGAGTTGAATCAACGTTTGTAACGGCAAACAGAAGAGAGGCCCTTGATCTCACTCTATGCAGCCGAGGCATGCGTGAGGCTGTCCAGGAGTGGAGGGTTATTGATGAACCCTCGCTCTCGGATCACAAACTGATTCGGGCCAAACTGGAACAGTTTAACCCTGCAGAGAAATCCAAGAAGCACGAACTGGCAAGGGTTCAGAGAAAGTCTGCAGGCCAGGATGAAGGGCTTCAAAGGCAAGTATGGAGCGAAAAACGATCTTAAGTACACAGAGGTCTTTCTTAGGGGAGCCGTGATGAGATCGTTCGAAGCCAATTGCCCATTCAAGAAAGTAAACCCCAAAAGGGGAAGGCTTAATTGGGGACCAGCATTGGAGCGTAGCCGAAAAGAGGCGAGGAGATTATTCAATCGAGCAAAGAAAGCTGATACAGCAGAGGTCTGGACGGCCTACAAGGATAGGTTGAAAGCCTACAAACTTAGGAGAATTTGCGGCATTATCAGCTAATTTTAAATGTAGTGGCTGCAGCAGGGAGTAGGAAATATTGTATACCGTCCAATAGAGCGTATACAGATAATCATAAATGTAAGAATGAGTGTGTCAAGTGTAAACGTAAAACGTAAAATAGTGGTGATACCCCCACCGTGAAATGTCAATACTGCTCTAGAAATTTCTTTGGCGTGACCTGTCTTGAATATCATTCAAAACGTGGCTCTTTTGATAAAAATCATGCTGTTTGTGAAAAAATAAAATTTTGTGTAAATTGCTGTAAAATAGTACAACATAAAAGGGTCACGAGTGTGGTAACGCTTTTTATAATACATGCAACGCCCGATTACCACTCGGACATTTTTGTTTTGTTCAACCAATCAAAAACAATAATGGATCACGTCCTAAAGCCCTTTACTTAGTTTACGATTTCGAAACGCAACCGTGTTTAACGCGCGAGGGAGATAATGAACAGCAGTCGTGTGATTTTTGTTTCGAAGATGTTGATATTTCCACATTGTACATATTGTGGTGTTCGAGAAAAAAATTTAACAAAGTTATAGCAATAGCATATAATTCACAGGGGTTCGATGCCCAATTTATTTTAAAATACATTGTTGAGAAACACTCCACCAGGGATCTACCCGCACTTATTATGAACGGCTCAAAAATTATTTTATTAAAATATCTCGATGTAAAATTTATAGATAGTTTAAATTATTTCCACATGCCTCTAACCGCGTTGCCTTCTGCATATGGTTACCTGATGAGGAAAAGGGTACATTTCTACATACATACCGGCGAATTACCGGACATACGGTATTATGCACCAGAAGGAATGAATGCAGAAAAGAGAGAGAGGTTTACTACATGGTATCGAGAACAACAACAAACAGATCGCATATTTAATTTTCAAGTAGAAATTGAAAAATATTTTATACAGGATGTAAGAATACTACGGCTAGCATGTATGGCTTTCCGCAAAAACTTTTGGTAATGTTTGTCCTTTCTATGAGTGCTCGACCATTGCATCAACGTGTTTACGTGTTTATAGAAAAAATGTCTCAAACCTAAACAAATAGGTATTATACCTATACGTGGCTACCGTCGTGCTGACAAGCAGTCGAAAAAAGCATTAGTCTGATTGTATTGGATGGGGAAGTCCTTAGGACGGTATACACAACACTCTGGCGGTTCTCGTGAAAAGAGATTACCTGAAGGCATACTGGCAGATGGATACTGTGTGTCAGATGACGAAAATGTTGAAAGTAACGGTATTGTGTTTCAGTATCATGGCTGCTTTTGGCACGGTTGCCCACATTGCTGTTATAGTCTAATTGAGGTTTGGGAGTGTGTATTCGATCATGAGTTAAGTATTAACAGGACAGCAAGACAGTACATAGAATCGATCGCATCTGATCTTTTAGCATTCAGACCTTTAGATCCTCGGAACGCTTTTTTCGGTGGTATAACTGGCAATACTGTTAAGATCTATGATTGTAAAGATGGTGAGAAAATAAAATACGTTGATGTCTGCTCGTTATATCCATACATATGTAAAGTAGGGAAATATCCCGTAGGTCATCCGAAATTATATATTGGTCCCGAAGAATGTAAATAAGTTGTTGGTAATAATAACGATGTGCGTAAAGTGGATGGCCTAGTTATGTGCATTGTGCAATATTCTAACACCGCAAGATATTCTACCACCGCAAGTAACCACCCCGTGTTACCGGTAAAAATGCACGGAAAACTGATGTTTCCATTATGTCATACATATGCTGAACAGCTGTTCCAACATGATTGTCCGCATGAAAACACAGATGATCGTATGTTGACAGGTACATGGGTGTCAGATGAAATTGTAAAAGCCATTCATCTAGGATACACTATTCTAAAAATATACGAAATTTGGGAAAAAACCACTCGGTATGAACCACATACTCAACAAGGCGGTCTTTTTGCACAGTATATCGATGAATTTTGCACGCAAAAAATATTGGCATCTGGTTATCCGCCACAATGTAACAAAAGCCGAAAAATATGCATATGTATCTGAATTACATCAGCTAAACATGATATTTGATAGAGAGCGTATATGCTACAACGCAGGATAACAACGTTCAGTGGCTAAATTATGTCTCAATTTATTATGGGGAAAATTCGGACTACGAGAAAACATGCCGAAAGCTGAGGTAATTTCAGAGCCACAAAAATTATCAGAATTACTTAATAATCCAGAAATAGCTGTGCAAGGATTACTGCCGGTTAACGATGAAAAATTATATGTAAACTGGTGCTACAATGATGACGTCATAATTGCGTCACCTGCAGCAAGCGTTGTAGTAGCTGCTTATGTTACGTCCCAATAGGGGTAACGAGTGCGAGGTGCAAAATGATTATAATTTATCGCGATACTCGCGATATTAACGTTGTAAGTTGTAGAAAATTGATTCATGTAAGGATTGTGACGAAATATCGTCAATCTACCCCCTGACCTGAACATCATAAAAAAATTGCATTTCATTTCGCGTCAATACGTCCATTTTTCATTAATTTATTCGTTTGGTATCGATACGTAAACATATTTCGTTTGTCCCTTTCTTTCCTATAGCGTTGTCCTTGTCCCTTAATTATATTAAGTATTGTGTAATTTTTTATTTGTTATTCAAGACTGTGATAATGCGTGTTTTCGTGTTGTCCTCGTCCTTTGAATATGTTGGTCCCTGTCGCACTCGTTGTTGACGTTTCGAGGCGCATACATTTAGCGTACAGGGGCCGCATACGTAAGGTGTAGTGGTGTGCGTCGCAGTGGGAGAGGAATGCCCCTCTTCCCGCACAAGGGACTCATGTCCTTGTTGGGAAAGGCGACACTCGTCGCACTCGTGTGGGTTGCCGGTCGGCTTCTCTGTCCCTCCCTCTGCCGCACAACCGTTTCATAAATAAGTTTGTTTGTTCTTGTTTCTCCTATTGCGATGTCCCTTTAGTAAATACCTTTCCTCTCCCTCAGCCCCCCCCCCCAACTTCACCGACTTATCGATACCAACGCAAATGTTACATAATGCAATTACATTAGAGAAGGGGTATTTTGGATCCGAAGTACGGACGTCAACGAACTTTTGACACTCCAATTTTGCGTTCCCGTCCTTGCGCCTCCTTTGCGATTTTTATTTACATTTTATACTTTTGCGTTTTTAGTTCTTTTTGCGTATTTATTTCTTTGATATTTGTGTTTGCGAATAATTGTGTTAGTGCGTTCCAGATCTGGCGAATATTTAAGGATTAAATAGATTAAATTAAGTAAGTAGATTAAAATTGCGTATCCATATTTTCCCTTTTCCTTCACCTTTTCTTTTTTTTTTTACTGTAGTGTTATTTCGGTCATTTTAAAAGTAATTTCACCTTCGCGTCGAATTCCCGAACCCCAATTACATTTTTCCCTTTGCGTGTCCATTTAGTTTTATTGTTAATTGTTTATTTCGTTTCTGTTAAATTGTAAATATATTGGTTGTTTGGTTAATTATTATTTCTTGAATTATTTTAATAACCCGACCTTAGAAAAGCGCGGTTATAAATTGGCATCCCTGGTGGGAAATTCGAAATAATTTTCTTTGGTATACAGGTGAAATTCGCCGAAGTGACCGTTTGACATTTCAAATTTTGCTCCCTTTTGAAACCGTCCGCAATCCCTATCTGTCCTTCTAGAAAAATAATTTATATATTAGATAATTGAATATTTTTTGTTTTGTGTTATTAATTAAAAAAATTATTTTTCTTAAGTTTTCAGGTGTCAGTGCGGTTTTTGATTTTTTTTCCGAATTTTCGTCGTGTTAAGTGCGCGAGTTAATTTTTGTTTATTTTGAAAAACTTTAATTTCGTTTTCGGTAGATATGAATTTTTCGAATTCTAGACTACTTTGAGTACATTGTCGGTTAAATTTTCACAATTATTTGCGGTTCCCTTTCATTTAACATTTGCTTTTTTTTTTTTTTATTTTATTTTATCGTTATTTGAAAAAAAAATGGCGTCCAATTACTATTTCGAGTCTCCCCTTCATACTTGCGTTTCCTCTCGAATCCCAAACCTAAGTGTGCCTACCCCCCCCCCCCCACCCTACTCTATACCCTACCCCTACCCCTTCGCTATACTTTCCAGATGCCACATTTCCATTGCGTAGTTATGTCCCTAAGATTGCTACTCAGGCCCAATATGAAGCAAAACGAGCTTCAATTGGATCCATTTTAGAGGTTAATAAATTATTATTATTGTTTGACTATTTTAGGATTAGTTCTAGTGGTAGTTTATGCGATATCCAGGATCGTATCACGCGTTATTTGATTCGACGTGATTATCCGGATACCGATATTAATTGGGTACATGGTGTTGATGATAAATGGGAACCATTACCGTTTTCATCTCATCAACTACCAACAGCCCCAGTTAAAAATAATGATTTTGATTTGGCCCCTAGATATTCAGTGATTTCACCTCCCTCTCCTCAAGAAGTTTACCCTTCCCCCTCCCTTGTTTCGTCTGATTCTATTTGCGTTCCTCCCATTACGTTATCACTTGATCAACGCGCATTACCCGTTATTGACCTTATAAATTTTCAGGATGATAACTTTTCCTGTCCCGAGTCATCGAGTTCTGATTGTTCTCTAAACACCGATTCTTGTATAACCCCCTTAGAATGCCCTACTCCTAGTCCTATATCTCATCATCTACTTGATAGTCCTATTTTTGAGCCAAGTAGTTCCCAAACCCTGTCTTTGCTCATCCCAGTATTGGCCCAACCGAATCCCAAAACATCTGCAGAAACTAACCCAACAGGAGTGAATAGAACTTTAATTGCCCAAGATAAGGACACTGAGCGTCCTTTGGAATCATGTCCTTCCCCCAATTTCCCAGTACCGCAATCCCCTTTACATGATATTCCTATCGCCCGAAACTCCAACCTTATTCCAACGCCTTTGCAAACCACCGATGACCTTCCTAACCCCATTGTAGCGCCCTCTAATTATTATGATTTAGGTAACCACAATTATCATTCCCATCGCAATAAATCGCTTAATGACAACATAATGACGCGTAACGTCAGGCCTTTACTGCCCAAAATGAAAACCTTTGCCACCCAACATACCCATAGATTCAACATCTTCCCTTTCGTTATACCCCTCCTTAAAATATCCTCCTTAATCCCTTACGGTACTCCCAAAGTCAAAGCACTTCGTCGTCCACGAGGAAGACTTAAAATTCCTCCCATAAGTACCTCTCCCTATTTTCGTTATTTATTTTAAATTTTCCCTCCCCCCTACCTCCCAAAGATAGTACTGCCCTATTATAATTGCGTTTGACCTTGGAGCACCCCAAATTTAGATTTGAGTTTCTTTTTTTTTTTTATTCGATTTACTGTTTGCTAAATACAAATTTGGAGAACCACGTCACTCCTAGGGTGGCCTAGAAAACCACCCCAGCAAGAAGTGACGAAATCGGTTTATCGGTCCCCCTAACACAAAATGTCGGTCGGTCGCGTAAGCGTCCCGGAAAGTTCTTTTTATGACGTCAAGATCCGGACAACCGCAGCCGCACTGACATCTGTATCTGTCTCATGTTGTTAATGTTCAGATTTATAATATTGTTTCTTTCTTTGTATTTCGTTCCTTCCAGTTTGTCCCAAGAGTCCCATCCTCCTGAATTGTCCCAATAGCGTATAATTTTTCGTTTGTTTGACCCATTCATTAGGTAAATTTTCGACATTGGAGTCTATTGTTACGGTTAATGTTATTTAGTGTGTTATTTGCGTAGGTTAGTTTTTAAGTATATATTTTGTACAGCAAGATTGATCCCGTCTACGAGAAAATCCATCAACATGTAATTTCGTCTAATTTTAGATAATATTGTGAAGCAAGATGTTTGTCCAGCAGAGCGTCACCCACCATGTATTGCGTTACCATTTTTCATATTCATTTCCCCTTTATTTCTTGATTTATTTTAATAACCCGACCTTAGAAAAGCGCGGTTATAGGATAATAAAATTATGAACACCAATGAGATGATAAACACTCGAATTAAGGACAACAATTTCTCCAAAAATATTAATCTGGATTAATAAATTAAATTATGAACATCAGTAAGATGATAAAAACTTGAAATAAGGACAACAATTTCTCCAAAAAAATTTAATCTGGATTAATAAATTAGATTATAGAAAATTGATTCATGTAAAGATAATAAAATTATGAACACCAGTAAGATGATAAATCTTGAATTAAGACTCTTCGACTGTTTCCTTGGCTTGGCAGCGTCCTTTCTTCGTGAGACGTTGAGGGCTTGAATAACTCGAGGCGAATAGAACAAGTATTGGTGAGAAGTATATATATATATGTATATATATATTCTTTTAAAGTTATGCCTTTAGTACAATAGTAATGTAGAATGAGAAGTACGTAAAATTTTAAAGTTATGTTTCTAGTAAAAACCGAACAATTCAGTTCTTTTAATATTAATTAAAAAATCAAACGCGTGAAATCAAATATTGAAACAGGTAATAAGGGAACACGTACGAAATGAATTTAAAACTTTTAAGGAACACTTGTGAGAATATTCTAAGTTCGAAATAAAGTTAAAAATTTTTAAAGAAACACTTATGAGAATATTCTAAGTTCGAAATGAACTTAAAACTTTTAAGGGACACTTGTGAGAATATTGTTGCTCGTCGCTCGGTTACTATGCTGGCGATGGGTGAGAGAGAGAGAGAGAGAGAGAGAGAGAGAGAGAGAGAGAGAGAGAGAGAGAGAGAGAGAGAGAGAGAGAGAGAGAGAGAGAGAGAGAGAGAGAGAGAGAGAGAGAGAGAGAGAGAGAGAGAGAGAGAGGAGAGAGAGAGAGAGAGAGAGAGAGAGAGAGAGAGAGAGAGAGAGACAGAGAGAGAGAGAGAGAGAGAGAGAGAGAGAGAGAGAGAGAGAGAGAGATTGATTGATTGAAGACATTTATTATTGCCCTGGCCACTACGGGCCGTGGGCAAATCTGACAGAACATCCTGCCGTTACAATGTTTCGGACAGGATGTAGCAGTGTATAATACAGTGGTAGCTCTGCTATAAGGCAGTAAATCGCTAACATAGAGATGAATTTATAATTACAGATTAAGAAAAATAGATAAAGAATGAAACAATAACGCGTAGAAATAACTAATTAATACAGATTTTATGACAACTAGACTTGTATTAGAAACTAATATTAATATCAATACTTAACTACAACTTATTTACTAACAGAATGCTTCTCGCGAATACAATATAACATAGAGTCCTAGCTCTGGTCTGCTCTAGACAAATAGGAGAAGAGGTAGAGACGAAAAGATGCAAGGGAAGTAAGTGAGTGAAAATGACGAGGGAGAGAGTTCCAGAAGCCTATTGCTGTGATCCAGAATGAGCGAGCGAAGAGGTTGGTACGTGGGGTTGGGAGAGAGAAGCGAGAAGACAAATGACGTGATGATCGACGTACGGAATCACTTAGTGGAATGAACCTGTCAGCTAGATAGGAAGGCTGTGAAGTGGTGATGATTTGGTAGGTAAGGTTCCCAAGGAATAGCTGACGCCTGGATGCTACAGTAAGCCAGTTTGCTTTCTGTCGGAAAGGTGCTAACCTCTCATCGCGACGCAAGCGATAAACATAGCGTAGAGCTATATTTTGGAGGCGTTGCAATTTGGTATTAAGATAACCAGTGAGATCAGCTGTGACAAGGGAAGCGTAATCAAGGTGTGGGATGACTAATGAGTTAACGAGAGAAAGTTTGATGGATGAAGGGAGAAACGCACCACGAAATCTGAGCCGGTAAAGGACATTGTGTACTTTAGACGATATGGTATTAATATGGCGATTCCATGTAAGGTCAGACGTAATTATTACACCAAGATCTTTGACTTCGCTTACGTACGGTATGATGATCTGCCCAATAGTAAGAGGTGGTAAGGAGAGCTTATTGATGTTGGTAAGATTCTGCGATGATCCGAGGATAATGGCCTGGGTCTGAGAGAGAGAGAGAAAGTAGGTTGTTAGGATTGTTGTTAGATTTACTGCAGGTATTTCTAATAGCGTACGATGGTTTGTTACTTCGGCAAATTATTATTAACGGGTCTCATAGGTGCTTTTTATTTGCACGAGTTGCTCGTTATCAATAATGTGCTTGTTGTAATTTAGTTATACATCTTTGGTGATTTGTAAGAGAAATAGTATGTGTGTCCTTGTTCGCACATAACTGATTACTTAGAGTTATTTACTTAAAGTAAGGTATTAATTAATTTAAATTTGATTAATTTAAAATTTGAAAAATTTTGGGAACTGTAAGTCCCCAGGACGTAATAAATCCCCTCCTAAAAAGAGTGAACACAGGGATTAATTTATTAATTACGAAGTTTACTCCCCAAAATTAAAAAAAAAAATAACTATTCGTAAAACGCAGGGAGGTAGATCGCTTTTTTTTCTTAGTTACGATTACTATTTATATTATAGTCTCTAATAAATGTTCGTAAAAATTTTGTTTTAATCTACTGCACTTCGTTTCAAACTCAACGGCAATTATCACCTTTTTCACTAGTACACTTGCTGCAAACACACAGGTTCGGGTAGATCAATCTATTTTTGATGCATCCGGCTTCGGTGACGCTGGTGGTGCTAGGCTGTCTGACTAGCTGCACTTTTTCCTCGGCGGGGACGTATATGTAGCTTTCCTTTGTTTTTGCTTCTGAAAGCTTTTTCGTTGGGGTCTCTTTTGTGTGACCCAGGTGTGGTGCTTGGTTTTGTCCTCTCGATAAATGAATTAATAGGGTGGTAACTGAATCCCATATGGATCCGATTAGATATAAGCTCCATCCGTAGATCGAGTGTAGTGTAAATCCGTGTATTATCGAATCTACAAGCAATTTTACGAAGCGCATCGTTAGATACATGCCTAACAGTCCGGCGCTTAATTGTCCAAATATGGAGAAGCCTTTCCACAAACGGGTGAAATAGGAATCTATAATCTTGTCTAGCGAGCCTTGGTCCATTAAGTTGGCAATATTCAGTACGTTGGAGTCTATTTGTCTGCCTGTTGCTCCTCTGGCTAATGTGTTTAATGTTGCCGGTCTTTCGGCGAGCAACATAATTTGATCTCGCAATTTGTTGAGATCTGCCGGTGTGTAGATGCCTTCCTTTGCCAAATTCCCAGGGTTTTGGTATTCCCAGGTGGCACGTGTGGTAATTCGATGTAACATCTGTTTGTTACTCTAAACGTAACACTTACGGCGGCGCATTTCACAAGGTGTGTAGCTTCCCCGGCGGCTATTGCTGTGTATCCTTGTTCTTTGGTAATGGCGAGGGCTAGTTCCTCTGGTGCGATATAAGATAATGACATCACATTCTTGATGACTTGGCGTTCTAATTCACACTTTTGTTTCAAGATGATATAGATTCTTCATTTGAGTTCGTAGGTGTTTCTCTACGTAGATGAATTTTGAATTCACGTAGGCGAAGAGATCGAGATTTGGTGTGGTCAGTTGGTCGGCTGAAAAAGGTCTTTCTGGTGTGGTGACGAAAATTCGTAACATTGGGTGTTCGGTGGCTTCTAAAGTATACCCACAGAAATTTATTTGGTGGGTTGCCATTAGTGCAAATGTCGTTTGCTCGGAGCGTACTGCATAGATGGTGGTGTTCCGGGCTCTTGTGTCCTGCGGGTTTTCCGTCTGGTAAATTCGATGACCCGGTCCTCGGTAAATCAGTTGGTACTGATTGAATGGACATCCTCTCTCCTGGTAGTATTCCCAGTAGGTGTTAGCACCGTCTTCGTCAAAACAATGTCCAGCGCGGGCATTACATCGCACGCCTGACCTTAAAACAATGCGTTCGTCCGATAGTTGTTGAGTCGCTCGATAATCAGCGAGAGTTATACGGACGATAGCGGTTACGTAGACATTGGTCCATGTTCCCATGCGGTCCGAGTATGATACTCCGGTGCAGGTTCCATCCATTGACTGTGTTCCGGCTATTTTTATACTCCGGGTTACCGTTTGAATCGGTGACAGTTCATTGATGTCATTATTTGCCAATCTAATAGTTCCTGTAGTCTGCATTTCCTTACATGCGGTAGGTCCGACGGAATACAGGTATACTTTCCTTCCGTTTTGTACGTCTGATGGATGCGAGTGCATCCCGCAGTACCGAATGCTCCGGTCGATTTCGATTCGACATTGCATCACTGCCACGGTATCAAATTCGGAGGTTTGTACCAACTCTAAATGAACTGCTTCGTCTTTCGGTTCTTCTAGGTGGTGGTTGCATCGTCCAACATCGAGCAGTCAGAAGGTACATATATTCAAATTCAGTGCCCCGCAATCAAATCCTAGTAAGGCGTATGACGGAGTCAATATTGCGAGTTCCGCCAGGTACTGAAGTGAAGGAGTAGACATTTTCTGTAACAAATTTATTTGCACGCAGTACATAATTGTTTACAATGTATAATAAACTATATTAGTGTTAAAGTATCTATTTCACTACGCAAAAAGTATTATTACAATTATTTTTACTCGTTGTCACTATCTACGGGATTAGGTAAGCGAGATATTCTTAATCTATTTGTATGTACGAGTAAAGTGCGTCCTCTGGATGTGCGTATTTCGACATTATGAGGAGGCACTTCACGGATTATCTTATAGGGCCCTTCCTACAGGGCCTCGAATTTGCCCGGTTTAGGCTTTAATAAAAAACATTTATCACCTTGTCGAAAGTTGTCAGGGTTTATTTTCGCGTCATAGTATTCCTTAGACTTCTCTTTCGCGCGTCGAAGGTTATCGCGTGCGAGAGCGGCAGATGTAAGCAAACGTTCGACTAAGTTCTTATGTATTCGTAGTAAGTTTCGTCGGCGTGCTCCTCGGCTATTTTTAAGCTGGTGGGCAGGCGGGCGAGTTTTTCGAATACCAACTCGAATGGAGTGAAACGCGTCCCCTCGTGCATCGATGTATTGTAAGCGAACGAAGCGAGATATAACCATTTATCCCATTCGCGCAGGCCATTAATATATTGCTTAATATATTCATTCAAAACATGGTGAGAACGCTCGACGCTACCGTTGGTCTGAGGATGGTATGCGGTTGTCATGCAAGCTTGAATTTTAAGAATTCGCGCGATTTCTTTCATTATTTTGCTAATGAAATTTGATCCTTGGTCTGTTAGGATTACGCGGGGTGTTCCATATGAACATATAAAATGGTCCATCAAGACACTCGCTATTTCTCGTTACGTTGCTTCTTTCAAGGGGAGGGCTAAAGAGAATTTGATTAGTAGACATTGGATGGTTAATATGTATTTACTTCCGGCTTCGGTAATTGGATGCGGAACTGTCATATCCATGCCTACTTTGTCGAATGCGTTGCCGGGTGTATCGGTTAACACCATTGGTTGTTTTGTTTTGACCCGAACTGACTTCCTTAGTTGACATCCTTTACACCGTTGGATGTAGCTTTGAATCTCGCGTTTTAGGTTTGGCCATACGAAGTGATTTCTAATTTTTGCATATGTTTTAGTGACGCCTTTATGTTCGTTGATAGGAGAATCGTGAAACTCCTTAATAATTTTCTCGCGTTTATTTTCGTCGGTGGGGCACGCGACGAGGCCCTGGCACAATAATATTTTGGTTATGGTATTGTCGAAATGATTTCGCAATAAAGTCTCTATTGTTGACTATGAAATGTCACCTATACTGGCTGGTTTGGCATATCTAAATGAGGTTAGTTGTAATTCTATACATACATCATAAAGGCTGTCAATGGCCTCCTTTATGTGGTTGATTTCCCAATTGTCGTTCACATTTCTTTTTATTAGGAGGACAACGATGTTTTTATTGCCTGCGTAGCCTATTAACTTGGCTCTAGCTAACGGAAGGACTTCCTTAAATGGGGGCAGGGTTTTGCTTTCTCGTAATGCGTGTAACGCGACGTTCGTACCGAATAGGGAGAGAACGGTTACAATTAATTAGGAAGAAATCAGTGAGAAATTAGAGGAAGACCGGCGTAAAGTGACGACCATCGTGCCGCACGTGCGACAGGGGCCGCCATGACTGTTTTCATTCCGGGAGAAGACGAACCGCGCAAGCGAAGATAGACCGTGATTGATGAAGCACGCTCCGATCTATGACGAGGCGTGCCGAAGGAATGCGAATGACGTAGCCGTAGATTTTGAGGAGCCCCAGGACAAGTACCACGATCTGCAGTTGCATAAGCGAGACAACCTTCTCTCCCGAAACAACGTGGTGCCGTCGAATAAACTGTATGTAAGTGTTGTGTAATAGAACTCCAATGTAATCGATGTTAAATGTAGATAATGTGTTCCGCGTATGTTATTGTGATTTACGGTCTGGTATTGAATTCTTATTTTTGTGTCTTTCGTGCGTAATTACATTATACAGGGTGCCCGATTTATCTGAAGACATCGAAATATCTCGAGAACTATGCACAGAATCAAAAAAGTTGTCGGATGAAAGTTGTTCGACGCGAAGGGGGGCATCCAGTGATAATTAAATTTACCCCCTCCCCCATCCCCTGGGGTGGAGTGGGGCAAAAACAATAAAACTTAAATAGGAACCCCCAGTTTTTATTGCAGATTTGGATTCTCCAATATTGACAATTTTCGCCCGCGTAGCGGATATGGAATACGATCATTCTAACAAAGCCGGGAAAAAATACATTTAGCGTTACCCAGGAACAACGACGTGGACGTAGTATTTTTTTGTTCCCTTTGGGGTGCTTGTTTTACGTGAGTCCCCTTGCCTCTCACTGTCTCACTGTTCACTTACTTGAGTAAGTGTTCGAAATGTTGACCTTCCACTTCAATGCATTTATTTATTCTTTCTTCAAATGACTTTATACATGATAGAATCATATCTGCAGAACTTTCTGCGCAAGCAGTTCTTATGCGTTCCACCATGTTTTCACGAGTCGTTGGTACTTGTTCATAAACCTTACCTTTTAGGTAACCCCATAGGAAGAAATCCAGAGATGTTAGATCAGGTGACCTCGCAGGCCAATTAATGGGGCCACCTCTACCAATCCACCTACCATTGTAATCACGGTCTAGTATTTCCCTTGCTACTCTTGAAAAATGTGCTGGGCAACCATCATGCTGAAACCACATTGTCCGTCGGACGCCCATAGCAACATCCTCAAGTAGTAATGGTACTTCTTGTTCTAGGAAATCTCGATATTTTGTTCCATTCAAATTACCTTCAATGAAATAAGGACCAATGAGTTTATTTCCTATGATTCCACACCAAACGTTCACCGACCAAGGACGTTGATGATTAACTTGTCGTAACCAATGGGGATTTTCTACGCTCCAATAATGCATATTATGCCTATTGACGCCACCATGGTTCGTGAATGTAGATTCATCTGAAAATAATACATTAGCAAAGAAATTGTGGTTCGTTTGCATTTTTTGAAATGCCCATTCACAAAACACCACGCGGTTATGAAAATCATCGCCATCTAGTTCCTGGTGCAGTGAAATGTGATATGGGTGAAACTTATGACGATGCAATATTCTTTGAATACTGTCTCTGGAAATGCCGGAATCGCGATGTAATTGTCGTGTGCTTACATGTGGATTTTGGTGAATAGCTGCTAGTACAGCTACTTCGTTAGCTTCTCCTGTAACTGTTAATCTTCGCTTCCTTTTTTTTTCATTTGTACGCTGCCATCAGAGTGAAAGGCATTCACAACTTTGTAAAAAAAAGAACGCGAGCGAGCATTATCTGGAAAACGCTCAGCATACAACGCAACAGCATCGTCAATATTCCTCTTACATTCACCATAAATAAGAATCATTTCGATTTTTTCGGGAACTGTAGCAGGATTCATTTTTAACTTGCAATTCGATTTAAGCAATGAAGGGTAGACAAAAAATAGTCACGTAAACGGAAAGTTGTTATTCTAAAAGCAAAGTGACCTCCGACCGAATTACTACCAATACTTAACTACCAATGGACTTAAAAACAGTCTTACACTGAGAGACCGTGAATACTAAATTTTAATATGGGGATTAGAAAGTCGCGATATCCATTTACTTTCCTTCAGGAAAGTAGAGAAAAATGTAGGTGAACTGGTTACGTGTGACTCAACTTATGTATAAAATGATATGCTACTTTATTTTCGAGTTATGTCGCCCTCTAGCGTTATGTAACAGAACCGGCGCCGGTGATGACCGAAATGCAAGCGATGTACATGTATGAAACCACGTGAGTTCTCTCGGGGTCCGGTAGATGGCGACGAAATCCCCAAATGAAGTAAGAGTTTCGTTTTGTTTAATAGAAGCTGGTTTGACCGTCAATGCTCAGCTTATTTATTCTCATTTCGGAAAAAACATACAGAGAGAGAATGAATGAGCTGAGTGAAGGGACATGACGCGTTTTTTAATGGATTGCGTGATATCCTCTTTTTGTTTATTAAATAATAAATTTAAAACCTAAAATGTAATTTTATTGAAGGTAGAAAACTTATTTATAAAATTGCTTCCATATTGTATGCACAATTTTTATGTAATCAGTTTTGATTTTTAATATGAAGAATATCAATTATTCATAATCTTAATTTTTCGAATGGACATTATTAAAATTTCATATTCAGAATAACAATTTTCGCAATTGATATTACTAAATTCTAATATTAAAAATTCTAATATTAGAATTTTTAATATTAAATTTTCATAAAGGGATCAAATTGTCCCTATTTGACCCCTGGATGCCCCCCTTCGTGTCGAACAACTTTCATCCGACAACTTTTTTGATTCTGTGCATAGTTCTCGAGGTATTTCAATGTCTTCAGATGAATTTGGATTTTTATCGATTACAGCGTCACCTGTGAACCGAAATGCAATAGTTCCTAGGTCAAATTGGTGTACTTTTTTCCGGAGAATCCAAATCTGCAATAAAAACTGGGGGTTCCTATTTAAGTTTTATTGTTTTTGCCCCCACTCCACCCCCAGGGGATGGGGGAGGGGGTAAATTTCATTATCACTGGATGCCCCCCTTCGTGTCGAACAACTTTCATCCGACAACTTTTTTGATTCTGTGCATAGTTCTCGAGATATTTCGATGTCTTCAGATAAATCGGCCACCCTATATATATATATATATATACACTTTAACCGCTACATACGACACGTGGGGTGATTTTCCCCAATTGAGAATCTCCTGGGGTGGCTTTCCCCGGAGGCGAAGGATGCCCTCTATTCCTGGACAGAAATTAAATAAGATTAGAGAACTAAACCTAGACGGTTTAATATCGCGGAGATGTTAGACCCGCCATCTGCGGGAAAGAACCACGGATTGCGGACGCGACTCTCTGGTGTGAGTATACCGGAGGGTATAGATGACCCCTTGGCCGAGATATTGGCCTACGGAGCGAGACGGGTACTTCGGTCGGTCGGAAGTGCGGGGTAAGGAGTGACCGAAGGTTACGGACGAGACGGACGGGTGGAGAATATCTCCCAGGAACGGTGTCGGCCACTTACTGGACCGTCGGAAAGGGATTCTCGGGTTCGACCTTAGCGGAGGTGCAGAAGGTCATGCGGACGGTTTGACCTCTATCGGAGGTGCGGAAGGTCAGGGAAATACGGAGGCAGTAGGGTCATCGGCACGTAAAATCACGTCGCAGATGTCCCCTACTGTTGCCTGTCAGCAGCGCCTCCACCTCGGCACGTAAAATCACGTCGCCGATAGGAGCCGTGGAACTCGGCAACGGCGGAGGAGCGGGTAGGGAACGTTGACTTGCCACGAAAAATCCCATCGGCAGGTTGACGACTCCCCCATCGGAGCACTTTCACCTTCACACGAATAATCCCGTCGTGGAGGTGTAGGATGTTCCGTAGAACGGACGAGGAAACAGAACGGAGCGGGTACGGAGGGTTTCCGACGCCTTTTGCCACGAAAAATCCTGTCGGCAGAAGGTCCGGCATCGTCTTGTGCCAGCTTCCTTGTCTACACGGAGAATCCCGTTGTAGATAGTCGGCTAGTACCGACGACTCGACTCATCGTTTTCGACTCCGAGCGCTGCCTTTGAACCATTGGCGGGAGCACTCTCGTAGCGCGAACGCTGGCGATCGGCCCCGGCCAGTGGAGAGAGCGCGCGGAAGCCTGGCGTCAGTGCGGCGCACTAGCGCTGGCTTCCCCGCTTGGGGGGCGCGCGGCTTACGCCGCAACGAGGATGGACTGCAACGTCTCCCTCGATGCAAAGTTACATGTGTTTTCCCCATGATTGGAAACTAGAACGAGTGCTTTCGAAGGGGAGATGTAGGAAAAATAGACCTGCCGGGTCCCGCGCATCAGGGGGTCGACGCCAGGTCTTTTGAACGAGTTGAGACTTGATTAGAGGCTTTTCTAAATTAATTTTAAAATGGTCTCAGCGGTTTTGTGTGAAGGGACTCAGCGGTTTCGTCACTATTGGAGATCATTGAGTTACGCTAACGGCTTGTCAAGACGAGTGTCATATTGATGGATAGATTTCCCCGACGAGAGAAAACTCTGAAAGGTAAATTCGAACTTACAACATGGCAAGGGAGAGGTCAAGGCCCTGATTGTAGGTTTTTAAAATTTGTTTGAGATTTAAAAAGTAGGTCGTCGATATACGAGATTGCGCTTCAAGCTGGTAGTTAGACTAATGAAAATCTACGCTTTCAATTAATCAAAAAAGATATGTAACATCCGAATTAGTTCGGTAGCGGCATATTGAAAGAGAGATTTCCCAACAGGGCACATTTAAAAGATCGAAAGATATATGCATAACGCTACAGCATTAATCTTCGAAAACTCAATGGGACTGTCCGCGAAGTCTTGCGTCATCTTAGTGACCTCATTAGTGACGGTCAGATTTCCCAATGATAGAGTCTTGAATTATAGGCCCGCGTACTAAACAGCAAATCAAAAATGCGAATCAATCCCCGAATCCGCCCGCGAGTCAGTCCGCGACTCAGACCGCAAATTAGTCCACGAATCAGTCTGCGAATTAGTTCACGAATCTACCACCTCGCATGCTGCGACAGCGCCGCGACTGTGGCGACGCTTGGTGGCGGCGGCGGGAACTAATTTCAGCCTGTTCCTCCTCTACTACTGAGATTGAATAGGTATAAATTGCAATATAGTTACAGATCATTTTGAATAATACTAATTACTATGTTCAACCGGAAAAAAATAATATTACATATTAATTTCATTTTTGGCGGATAAATAAGAAGTGAAAAACTGTGGCAAATTTTTCCCTACTTTAGAAATTTATGTTGTAACATGGGCTGGTAAACTTGTTTTCGACATCTGCAATGTTTCAGCTAGACACACATGCAACCATAAAACACACGTTCTATTTACACCAGCAGCCCATGTTGGACTTTCCCACATAGAAAAACGAGAAGTTTATGATACTAGTACCGATTAAGACGGACTATACCAAGCGACAAAGAACCCTTGGCGTCATAGCTATCGTTTAAAACTTAAAATAAACTTCTCGAAGATCAAAGAAAGAAAACGAACGTCTATTGTCAATAAGATTAAACAGGAAACGTGGGACAGCTGATTATTAAGTATGACGTAATTCTCACGACAAAATTTCGAAAACAACATAGAAGGAATTATATGTGTTAACACAATAATTCCATATTTTTCTTAATTATAAGTAGCGATAACTTTCGTTATATGTGATTCTATATTATTCATTTTTCTATTCCTTGCAGTAACGAACATATTAAATAATACTTCATTTTACTGGTCTTATTACAAACGCAGCTACGCCCTATTATTGCCATTATTGTTAATATAATATATGCGCCGCGTTAATTCGTATGAAACCATAATAAGGATTCTTAATTCAACTAATTATAAAAATAATATTATCCTGTTATACACACATATATATATATATATATATATATTACTATAATATATTTGCGAGCGTTGCGCTGCCTGGAATTATAATTAGGTTTATCAAGTCACCTAATTATATACTATAATATTTGCGAGCGTTGCGCTGAGTTAATTTGAATGGAATTATAACTAGAATTATTGACTCAACAAATTATATTAATAATATTATCCTATTATACATATATATTACTACAATGTTTTGCGAGCGTTGCGCTGTGTTAATTGGAATGGAATTATAATCAGAATTACTAACTCAACAAATTATATTAATAATATTATCCTATTTTACATATATATTACTATAATACTTGCGAGCGTTGCGCTGCGTTAATTCAAATAGAATTATAATTAGAATTATTAATAATATTACTTTCTTATTTTTACATATAATAATATTTGCGACCAGTGCGTCTACAATTATCATTTATTACAGATGTAGTTATTAATAACAAATCGGAGATCGTTAGGTGGGAGGAATGACAGAGCTATCTTTCCTTTCATTTTCCTAGGGCATTAGGTCCGCCCATTTTCTTCCCATTTATCCAATCTAAGACACAGTTCTTCCACCTCCACCAATGTAAAACCTTAAAATGTAAAGAAGGGGAAAACTCGAACTCGCAACCGAGTCGACGAGTTTGAGCCCTGGAAAAGAAAAGCCAGTTCTTCTTTACTCGTCTCTTCTCTATTTTCAACTAAAAATTCTAAAATTCGGTAAGACAAATTTTATATTTCATTTTTCAAAGAGAACTGCCTTTCTTCTTTTCCTCTTCCAAACCTTATTTTACTTTCCAACGATCTCTGACCGTGGATGCCGGACAATATCCGAGGTACCACTAGGAGACCGTTTTCCTCTTTAAATCCTTTACAACTTTTCTTTCCAACGATCTCTGACCGTGGATGCCGGACAATATCCGAGGTACCACTAGGAGATCGTTTTCCTCTTTAAATCCTTTACCACTTTTCTTTCCAACGATCTCTGACCGTGGATGCCGGACAATATCCGAAGTACCACTAGGAGATCGTTTTCCTCTTTAAATCCTTACAACTTTTCTTTCCAACGATCTCTGACCGTGGATGCCGGACAATATCCGAGGTACCACTAGGAGATCGTTTTCCTCTTTAAATCCTTACAACTCTTCTTTCCAACGATCTCTGACCGTGGATGCCGGATAATGTCCGAGGTACCACTAAGAGGTCGTCTCCAATATTAATGCCTTCCAACTTTTCTCCATTTCTTAAGTCGTCCTCCCAACGAACTCATAATCAACTGAAATTATAATTGTTATCATAAAAATAAATATATTGTTGTTTGAATAGAAATAATTTTCCAATTGTTTTATTCCACAATTTTTCCCTAACCCGGTCGTCCCAAGGTAAGAGGGACGGATTCAATTTTTAATCATTCGTTGTTTTCCTCACAACGTAGTCCTTTTTCGCTGGACGTGACAAAGGACTTAATTTTTGGCGCAGTCGGTAGGACCGGGTTTGAAAAATTGTGGATGAATCGAATAATATGTTCTAATCTCATAATTTCTTACAGGAATATAATGTAGTTGCAACCTGCTAATTAATATTATATGTATAATAAAGTTTTTTCCCTTTTAGACAAATTACAGTGAAAAAAAAGGGTGTTTTAGCTATTCGACATAGCCAGTGTTCAAGTGCTAATATACTATTTCGCGTAAAAATAATATAATAAATCGCGAAGCTGCCAAGAGCAAAACCGCCGCTGAGTAAAGTCGACGCGCACACGCGATCGAAGTACCAATATTAAATTGTTACGAAGTTTTAATTTCCGCGCTAAAATAATAAATCGCGAAGCCGCCGTAAGAGCGAAGCCGCCGCAGAGCGAAGTCGTCGCGCACACGCGATCGAAGTACGAATATTAAATTATTAAAAAGGTTTAAATTTTCCGCGCTAAAATAATAAAACGCGAAGCCGCCAAAAGAGCGAAGCCGCCGCCGAGCGAAGTCGTCGCGCACACGCGTTCGAATCACAAATATTAAATTGTCAAAAAGTTAATTTCCCGCGTTAAAATAATAAATCGCGAAGCCGCCGTAAGAGCGAAGCCGCCGCAGAGCGAAGTCGTCGCGCACACGCGATCGAAGTACGAATATTAAATTATTAAAAAGGTTTAAATTTTCCGCGTAAAATAATATAAACGCGAAGTCGCCGAAAGAACGAAGCCGTCGCCGATCGAACAAAACTTACATTATATTGTATTAGATGTGATAATGATGATAATAACAAAAAAAAAAAATAAATTAAAACACGAAGTCTCGCGAAGTCGTGTAATAACTAATGATAGGGAATAGGAAAATTAAAGTTAATTTCAGCTTCTTAGTAAACTTATGAATGCGTAATTATAAGCTATACATTTAACAAAAAGAACGGTCAGTTCCGCAAACCTATTTCTTAAAACTATTATCAAAAATCCCAAGCAGGTTGCAACGCGTTTCAAGCTTTACATACATACATATATATATATGTATATATATATAACTATTTACATGTGCAAATTTAATTGTAACTTCGAGAAATCGTTATGCCCACTGCGAGTACAACCCATTTTTTTTTTCCTCTTCTTAAAGCGTGATAAATGAGTGAAGACGGTAACTCTCGCAATAAATATAAAAATCTTAGCGAAGAAGAGAGAAAAACCGCGCTAGTAGATGGATTACCTCAGGTGAATCAGCGAAACTTAAACAGTATCGAAAGTGAACATATAGACCCATTTCAAGCTTCCAGGACGTTATCATATTCTCCTGCGAAACCTGCATATTCCGAACAAAACTCAAATCCGGTTCCTGAGTCTGTCGTAGAACTAACTCCATTTGGAAATCAATCGGATAATTCCAGTGAAGATCTGGAAAATTTAAACCAGTCCTCGTTTTCACTTTATTCAGCATCTACGGGTAAATACGAGTTTAACGCCTCCGCAATGGCAAGTAACCAATATTTAAGCATCCGAGATGCAGCCGATACAATACCTGTATTCTCCGGGTCTAGAGATGGATACACTTATACGGAATTCGCGACAGCTTGTAGTAACGCCTTAAAAATGATACCTAATGCAGCAGAACGCGCGCTCACCAAACTAACTCTTACTAGATTAAAAGGTGAAGCATATCGCACCATGCTTGGCAAAGATCCCGATACTATATCCGAGATGTTGAATATTCTAAAAGGGATTCATGGATCCCACATTTCTACAATAGAGGTATACGGAGAACTAGCTCTTTATGCCAAGGAAATTCGGAACCTGCTGCAAGTTACTTTAATCGTGCCCGAGCAATCGGCTACAGATTGAAAGAAGCCTACAGACAAGATTCTACGGAATTATCAACCGAAAAAATCGCAGAACTAGAGCTTGCCTGCTGTAAAGCTTTTATTTTAGGATTGAAACCTGACATTAATAATCGAATGACAACGCGTGATGACTTAAACGAAGCCGGGCCCCAGGCTATACAAATAGAAATTCAAATTGAAAACCGCAAACGACTAATTCCACAAGCGACTACCGTAAACATGGACTGCAATATCTGTAATAGTAACTTACATCAAACTATGCAATGTCCAATTTTAGTTAAGGAACCAAGTCACTGTCAACTATGCGACAGCACACAGCATACAGCCAAGACCTGCCAGAAACGTGAGAAGTCCGGAAATCGAGAAAATCTCGAAACTCAGGGAAAACGCGACACATGTCAATTATGCAACAAAAATGGACATTTAGCCCGTGACTGCCGAACCCAAGGAAAAAGATGTCAATATTGTAACCAACTAGGCCACGAAGCTAGAGTATGTCGCAAGCGACTTTCAAATCAAGTCTGCGACCTATGCCGGCGCACCGGACATTTAGCTCGTGACTGTAATTACGGAACTCCAGTCAGAATTTTACAACCCAGTTGTCAAGTTTGCGGGAAACTTGGTCACACTTCAAATTATTGTAGGGTAAGCCCACCTTGTCAATATTGTATGCAACAAGGACACTCTGCGAAAAATTGCCCACGAATATCAGAACAACAATTACCGCGCTGTCAGTACTGCAATCAGAGTGGACATACGGCAAACCAATGTTCCCAAATATCCAAACGACAAGGGATCCGAGAAGCCTGCAGTTATTGCAAGAAACCTGGCCATACTATAGAATCATGTTTTGCGCGAAATCGGCAAACCAAAGTCTCTAACAACGGCCCACGAAACTCGGGAAACTTTCCAAGCCTCCCTCGTCGGGAGGCCATGCAACCTCAAACATCGCCGCGTGCCAACATTCGGATGATCGAATATCCCATGGAACAGGAATAATACAACCAGTGAAGCTAACCATAGATCGAGAATCTCCATCTATAAGGATAAACTGTCCCGATCCAATAGTACTATTATTAGATTCGGGAGCTGGCCCATGTATAATTAAGCAAAGATTTATCAATCCAAAAACAATCGATCAAACTCATGTACTTAAATTACTCGGAATCTCACCACAATATGTACCTACCAAGGGACAAACATTCTTAACCATATTTGATTACCAAGTAGAATTTCATGTGGTATCAGACGACTTTCCAATTTATCAAGACGGAATCATAGGGACATCGTTTTTATCCCAACACAAGGCTAAGATTAACTGGGAAAAAAAATGCTTAGAGCTCGGCAATTACGAGTACCCATTTTTTACCCCACCTCCTGCCTTTGTTATACCTTCACGATCTAGACAGATTGTTTACACACGAGTAGCAAACAGCGAGATAACGCATGGTTATATGCCTTTAATAAACTTGCCTAAAGGAATATTTATGGGAAATGCGATAGTAGAAAACCGGAATGGAAAAGCTTATGCACCATTAATCAACACAACGGACGTGCCCTTTTCTTACTTACCCGTTCGGATCACACTAGAGGAAGTAAGTAAAATAGAATGTAACGAAACAAAACTTACCAAACGGAAACGTGTCACTCGTCGTAGAAAAAGGGCTAGACTAAAAATATCATCTACTAGGATACTCAAAATACAACCTGTATCCCGCCAACAGAAAATTAAGGAACTGCTGCGTTTGGATCATTTGAATCAAGAAGAACGTGAAGAAATAGACATCTTACTAACCCAAAGCGCAGACAGATTCTACATACCAGGAGAGTCTCTACCTTCAACGCATCTAACACAACACGAAATTCGTACAACCGACGAAGTACCTATTTACAAACGCCAATACCGTTTCCCTAGAAATTTGCGAGAGGAAATTAATCGCCAAGTTGAAGATTTACTGATGAACAATATAATCCAACCGTCACAATCGCCCTACAATACTCCTATTTGGATTGTTCCAAAAAAAGAGGATAGCAAAGGAAACAAAAGATGGCGATTAGTATTGGATTTCCGAGCATTAAACGAGAAGACTATCGGTAACGCATATCCGTTACCTAATATCTCAGAAATATTGGATCAACTAGGAGGAGCCCAATACTTCTCAATATTTGATCTTGCATCCGGTTTCCACCAAATTCCAATGAGCAAAAGGGATCAACATAAAACTGCATTTTCCACTGACCTCGGTCATTGGGAATTCGCAAGAATGCCTTTCGGTTTAAAAAATGCTCCGGCCACGTTTATGAATTTAATGAACGTAGTATTGACCGGACTACAAGGAATAGAGTTATTTGTATACTTGGACGATATTGTAATATATGCCAAGACTCTGCAAGAACACCGCAAAAAGTTCTTGAATCTTGTACACAGATTACGGGAAGCAAATCTGCAACTACAAGCAGATAAATGCGAATTCTTGAGGCACGAAGTTACATATCTTGGTCATTTAATCACCCAAGAAGGACTTAAACCAGATCACAAAAAAATCGAAGCAGTTGCAAAATTTCCAACTCCCAAAAACGTCAAGGGCATTCGAGAGTTTCTAGGTCTCACAGGTTATTATCGACGATTTATCGATAAATACGCCAGAATTTCAAAACCACTAACTAAACTATTGGAAAAGGATCGACTGTTTGAATGGACGGAAACTCAACAATTGGCTTTCGACACACTTCGTCAGAAATTGTGCGAAGAGCCTGTACTCCGATATCCAGACTTTGAAAAACCTTTTGTAGTTACCACCGATGCGAGCGGGTATGCAATCGGTGGAATTCTTAGTCAAGGACCCATAGGCTCAGATCGTCCTTGCGCGTATGCGTCAAGGGTGCTAAACGCAGCTGAACTTAACTATTCAACTTACGAAAAAGAAGCTTTAGCAATAATGTTTTGCGTCCAACATTTCAGACCCTATCTTTACGGCCAGAAATTTACTATCGTAACCGACCATCAGCCGCTAGTATGGATGCGAACCTCTAGAGATCCCACGTCTCGCCTCACGCGATGGCGACTCAAACTAGAAGAATATGAATTTGATATAAAATATAAAGCGGGAAAAAGAAACGTAAATGCTGACGCCTTATCACGCAACCCAGTAGTTGAAACGATCTCTACCATCCCCTCGGAAATGCTAGGGCTCGACGATGCATTTCCTCACTCAAATGTGGCGAATGAACGTAAAACAACTGAGAAAATAAAAACCATACGTCAGGATTTGCCAACTAGGCGTTCTAAAAGGATCAGTAAACCTTCAATAATCGGACAACAGTATCGAAAGAGTATCGACCAAAAGAAGGAAAAAGCCATAAAAAAGGCTAACAAGGAAACACTGCCAACTAATTCGGCCAGTAAAAATAGTAAAGATATTGATGTTGTAGATCCACCTTCTGAAGCTATTCTCACGCCGGACTGTGGTCCAAATTGCGGACGACCACAAATAGAAACCGATGTCCCAGCTACCGAAATCAATGCTGCCGACATTGAGGAAATTGGTTCTGAATACCACCTCATAAATGGTGAAAAGGAAAATAACCACCTCCACCATTCGGAGGACGAATTAAGTGACAAGACAAGAAATTGTACGGATCAAGAAAGTGAAGACGATGGTGAATTAGACACGATAGAGAAGCTCATATCAAGCCAAAACATTTTTGAAACACGAGATAGTTTGATGATACGTAAAGACAATTCTGTATTTTTTTTTGATGAAGCCGGAAAGCCGATTGGCTCCGGTACCCAAGAATACACAAGGAAACGAGATCTAAGTGATTTCGGTCCCGGAGTAATTAGTACCATAAAACCCTTAAGGTTAGGCACCAAACAACATTTCGGCTTCTATTTGCCAGCTCTCAACCCCAATCTGGACATGAACAAGTTCCTAGCTGCATTTCTCAGGTGCAGCAAAAGACTAACTGAATTCCTGGAATCGTACAAAATTCAAAGCTTAAGCATCCCTTGCATCGATTTCCCCAACCGAGCAGATTGGCACAAAGCCCAAGAAATCTTAATATCGCGTCTTAAATCAATTGACACTAAAATTTACATATGTTTAGGGTTAGTAAAACAACCTCAGATTTCAGAGCGATTTGACCTCATCAAGGAAATGCATAATTCAGTAATAGGGGGTCACAAGGGAGTGACTAAAACCTACCATCTATTAAGAAGAAATTATTATTGGGAAAATATGAAGGAGGATATACAAGTCTACATAGGACAATGCCTCCAGTGCAAATTAAAAAAATTAGTTCGCGTAAAAACTCGCATGCCTATGGCTATAACAGATACTCCCGGCACCGCATTCGAAAAGGTAGCACTAGATCTAGTCGGACCCTTTCCACCTACCGATAACGGAAATCGGTGGATTTTGACAATGCAATGCCTGCTTACGAAATACTTTATAGGAGTAGCGTTACCCGACGCAACCGCCCCCACTGTAGCGGACGCGTTTCTAAAACGACTCGTATGTGTATTTGGCCCCCCAAAAATAGTTTTAACTGATCAAGGTAAACATTTTTTATCAAATCTGATTAAAATATTAGCCAAACGACTTCGCATTCGACAATTAAGGACCACCGCTTTTCATCCTCAAACTAATGGATCTTTAGAACGATCCCACACTACGCTCGTGGAATACCTACGTCAATTTATAGATAAGGATTATGAATGGGATAACTGGGTGGAACTTGCGATGTTCTCATACAATTCCAGCGTCCACGAAGGAACCAAGAGAACACCTTTCGAATTAGTATACGCGAAAAATCCGATAATCCCCTCTGATCGACCCCTTCCCCAGTATGAGCGAATAGAAACATATGATAATTATCTAGTAAGGTTACTCGTTAGATTAGACGCCCTTCACAAAGAGGCACGCGAAAATCTTCAAATAGCAAAAGGAAGATCAAAACTATATTATGACAAGAAATTACATCCTGTCGAATTTGTTGCCGGAGATTACGTATTTTTAAGGAAGGGTATCAAATTCGGAAAATTGGGTGACTTGCAAGAGGGACCTTATCGAATTCTCGAAGTGTTTAATGATAAGAATATCAAATTAAAAATCGGAAGGAAGGAAAAGATCGTGTCAGCTGATCGTCTTATACCATCCGCCGCCCGAGAGCCCGACTCACGGCTCCCTAATGTTCAACATTGATTTGATACTAATCTAGTTTTATTCCTTTGTTGTTTGTTTAGTGAAAGAAAAAAGGAGAATTGAACTTATTGATCGTCGATTTTTTTTTTTTTCTACATATATCTATATATAGACACATACTGAGTAATTGCATGTATATACGTGCGTAAGTGTATACGTAAAGATACTTATACATTTGTACATACCAATATTTGTATAAGTATATCTAGATATATTATAAAAAGAAAACAGACGAGAGAAATATGGAAGATAAAGGGCACATCATATACGCCGCAGGAGATGAACCCCCGGCGTCGCGCTTAGACGCACAACTTCATAGGTGGAGAATTCCCCACCTTAAGGGCCAGGGGCCCAAGGCCAGGAAAAAGGGAGTACGGGAGCAAAAATGCCGTTCTAGGAGGAACGAAGTCGCTGCAAGAGATCAGGTTTTAGCCGATCTATATGAAGACAATCCGGAACCTTCCTATGCACGTAGCCAACCACAACGCAGGACTACCGGGCAGTTGCCCGCAAAAGGAGACGGACGTAAAAAGCATCCTCGCAGAAAAGCTATTCCACTAAGGGAAATCAATTCAGGATCCGATAAGCGGAATGCATCCGGTTACAGTCCTCATCGAACGCGGAAGGACAAAAGATCTCCGCTTCCTGAACACAAAGAGAATGAAATCTCACATCTGAAACTAAAGGATACCGGGGCCATCCCGAAAGATTCCAGCTATTTACGACGCTCAAACGTACCAGTTTATGATGATACTGTAGAAGATCCCTCACTACCGACTAGAGGGGACTTGAGGAAATGTAAACGGGCAACTCTCTACGTTGACCTGAAAGATCCATATTTTGGATTGAAAAATATGCGACCAGAACAATTGCGTGATCATGCGCCACCAAGACCACCACCTCTACCCTTTCCAGAAGAACCTTGGGAAACTGCGAGCATGCAAGGAGATGCATGTACCATTCCAATGTCAACGCCGCCTCGTATGCCCATTTCATTGGAAAACGAACCGTCATCTACGCGTGACTCCATAGAGATAGTTGGTTGTGCGAAACAATACATTGTTTTAGAAAGGTCAAATTGGGTGTCCGATACTAGCAAGGACTCAGAAATCGAGAAGAACATTGGAGCCACATTGGGCATCGAAGAAAAACGAAATCCAACCCCTACGAGTGAAATCGTTGAGTTCCAACCGTCGATGCCAATCACCGATGTGAAAGACTTATCCATGATATCTGATCATCAGATGTCGGAAGACTCACTATCGATCGACGAACATGGATCAGAAGCCTCGGGTCACAATAGTATATCCAACAATGATGTTGTAAGAACTATAGACCATCTTCTTAAAACCATCAGTAACGATGTGGAAAAGAACGTGAAACCAAAGGAATTATCACCAAAAATGCGTCTAACTGGAAAAGCGAGAAAAAGATACCAAAGGGTTCGACAGTTTTTGAGCAAAAGTAGCTCCAGAACCTCTTCAATGAATAGCCTTTCGGAACAACGCCCTCTGCCTCCCGTTCACGCGGATTTCATTCCAAAATTTTGTCCCGCCTGCGGATTCGGTATGTCCCTAGTATACGAGATAGACAAAGATTGCAAATTCTGCCCCAAGTGCGGTCACCGACTAAATTAAATATCACCTGACTAAAAGCCTATTCGAAGGAAGCTTGCATAGATCGGAATAATTATGGATAAAGAGACATACAAGATACAACGCACTTACGAATTAATTGATAACATTAGACATATATATGACTTCAAAATGACGATTAATAACACTAACAGACAGACGTACGTATTCATTAAGATTATTATATCACTCGAATGTTTAGTTGTTATATTTACGTATTTTTCACCATTTATAAATTTAGATTAAATATATGTATATGTAATTCCTTGTTGTTACGTAGTAAATAGAAAATTGTATCTTTTAGTGCACAATGCGAAACCAGTCGATCAAGAGATCTTCAAGAACATCAACAATGTCTTTCTTGCCAATTTTAGTTAGCTCACTCATCGTGGTAATGAATCCTCGTGTCCACGGATTAATAGCATACGATTGTGGCACGCCTAATGCTAACATGACGGTAATATCGCTGACTCAAATTGGAGACTGCGATATACCTGAACCTCGGGTGGATAAAACCGCCGTCTATATACAATTACTACAAATTCTCAACTATGGGAACGTCCACATCAGAACTTGTAGAATAGACGTATTTCGTGAAGTCACTCACTGCGGGATGCACAGTCACAGTTCCGCCGTAGCCCAGGGTATCGCTGAATACGTGAAAGATGTTAGTCGTGAAGAATGCAACCGAATGCATGAAAGTGGACGTCTCGTCTTTGGTTCCACCATCTTGGACGGACTGAAGAAAAATGGTACTACTGGATTCAGCACTGGTCTCGCAGGTCGAGTTGGTTTCGACGCAAAATGCCAGGGTACTCATTATACCGATCCATACGGTTCTTGGGACGATGTCATCGTGCAAGCTCGGGTTAAAATCACCCTCTCTGATTACGATGCTCAAACGCATCTACAGTCAAATCAAGTGATATTGAACACCGGCACTCGATGTCCTATTGATCGTGGAATGTGTCTAGACTCTTTTGGTAGCACAGCATTTTGGGACAACATTCCCACGGACTCTTGTAAATTCAACAGATACGGAGTTTTATATCAGGGTCCCGCCTCTAAACTGGTGGACGTGTCCAATACTTTCGCGGAAACCATATACACTGTTATCAGTCAAGATCTTACTTTCGCATTAGCAGTGGGCGGTTCAAAAACACTATGCGGTTATAATATAATAAAAACAGAGCATCCTAAATTGTTCATCTTAGAAGGACAAAAGGAACGATTCTTTAACTCTCCTGCTCCACCGCGAACTCACGACATGGATCTTTTCGCATATGTAAATAGTAAATTTATATATGTAGAAAAACACGTAAAAACTCAAGTGACTAATCTTTACCGAGACATCTTGCTGCACCGTTGTGCCCTAGAACAAGATCTTCTAAGGAACGCTCAAGCACTTGCAATCGTTAAACCTGAGGAGTTTGCCTACACATATAAAAGGGGGCCAGGATACATGGCAATAACCACCGGAGAAGTCATCCGACTCATTAAATGCGTAGTGGTCGAAGTTAGACGCGCTACGACAGAAAAGTGTTATAACGAGTTACCAGTGTATAAGGGAGAAACTTTAATGTTCCGCACCCCACGAACTCATATTCTAAAATCCGTAGGGTATGAAGTGCCTTGCAACAATGTATTACCACAAATGTTTCAACTAGAAGGACTGTGGTTCAAGGTATTCCCAACGTTAGTTGAAAGTCGAGCCCCACACATCATGTCTCCGCAATCTAGAGACACGTGGAAATACCAGAGCCCTGGAAATCTCGCTCGCCAAGGAATATACACTTCGGAAGATTTAGATAGATTAAGGGACTACATTATGAGTCCTTTTGAACAACCGGCCATCGTGAATCATCTGATACGTACCGTCAGGGGCGAAGGCGATAACTCGGCAGGGTTATCAGTTGGAGGTCTATTGGATACGGAAACGTTGCAACGAATAGCAGACTCAACCTGGAACCGTCTTTGGTTAGGTTTCAGTAACTTCGGAACTTACAGCGCCGGCTTTTTAGGCATCATCTTAATTGCCAAGATCCTAAAATTCTTAATAGATACCGCGATACATTTATTCGCTTTGCAAAGGGCGTTTGGTTGGTCTCTATACTTATTGGGTGCTGTCATGGATTCAGTATCCAACGTTCTATTACATCTACGATCATCATCCAAAACAAGAGAAACCGATTCCACAGCTCCTAAGGAACCAAGGGAAGAAACCAGAGCTTTATATCCAAGTGATCAGTTAGATGGGGTAATTATACAATCTGCCGCTACCCCCGCGTCGGAAATATCCAGACCATATGGACTTTCGTAAGATGGTTAATAAAGAACTTCACATTTTAATTGACCAAAGTTATGATAATTAGAGTGAATATAAACACAGTGAGTGGACTAGCAAGTGAGTGACTAATTAATGGCACAGTCAAGAAAGGCTAAGGTGCACCGGGTAACATGAATAACGGACTATAAGATAATCTGTAGCGTAATAACCATAAGAATTAGTTATAAATAATTTTAGTACCACTAATTGTTCCAAAACTATTAATAAATTAATTTTTAAATAATAAAACAAACGAAATTGCTACATTAGTACAGTCTAGCTTATATTCGAGATTTATTTCTGGTAAATAACTTCCCCGAAATCAATCTTAAAGGGGGGAGGTGTAACATGGGCTGGTAAACTTGTTTTCGACATCTGCAATGTTTCAGCTAGACACACATGCAACCATAAAACACACGTTCTATTTACACCAGCAGCCCATGTTGGACTTTCCCACATAGAAAAACGAGAAGTTTATGATACTAGTACCGATTAAGACGGACTAGACCAAGCGACAAAGAACCCTTGGCGTCATAGCTATCGTTTAAAACTTAAAATAAACTTCTCGAAGATCAAAGAAAGAAAACGAACGTCTATTGTCAATAAGATTAAACAGGAAACGTGGGACAGCTGATTATTAAGTATGACGTAATTCTCACGACAAAATTTCGAAAACAACATAGAAGGAATTATATGTGTTAACACAATAATTCCATATTTTTCTTAATTATAAGTAGCGATAACTTTCGTTATATGTGATTCTATATTATTCATTTTTCTATTCCTTGCAGTAACGAACATATTAAATAATACTTCATTTTACTGGTCTTATTACAAACGCAGCTACGCCCTATTATTGCCATTATTGTTAATATAATATATGCGCCGCGTTAATTCGTATGAAACCATAATAAGGATTCTTAATTCAACTAATTATAAAAATAATATTATCCTGTTATACACACACATATATATATATATATATATATATATTACTATAATATATTTGCGAGCGTTGCGCTGCCTGGAATTATAATTAGGTTTATCAAGTCACCTAATTATATACTATAATATTTGCGAGCGTTGCGCTGAGTTAATTTGAATGGAATTATAACTAGAATTATTGACTCAACAAATTATATTAATAATATTATCCTATTATACATATATATTACTACAATATTTTGCGAGCGTTGCGCTGTGTTAATTGGAATGGAATTATAATCAGAATTACTAACTCAACAAATTATATTAATAATATTATCCTATTTTACATATATATTACTATAATACTTGCGAGCGTTGCGCTGCGTTAATTCAAATAGAATTATAATTAGAATTATTAATAATATTACTTTCTTATTTTTACATATAATAATATTTGCGACCAGTGCGTCTACAATTATCATTTATTACAGATGTAGTTATTAATAACAAATCGGAGATCGTTAGGTGGGAGGAATGACAGAGCTATCTTTCCTTTCATTTTCCTAGGGCATTAGGTCCGCCCATTTTCTTCCCATTTATCCAATCTAAGACACAGTTCTTCCACCTCCACCAATGTAAAACCTTAAAATGTAAAGAAGGGGAAAACTCGAACTCGCAACCGAGTCGACGAGTTTGAGCCCTGGAAAAGAAAAGCCAGTTCTTCTTTACTCGTCTCTTCTCTATTTTCAACTAAAAATTCTAAAATTCGGTAAGACAAATTTTATATTTCATTTTTCAAAGAGAACTGCCTTTCTTCTTTTCCTCTTCCAAACCTTATTTTACTTTCCAACGATCTCTGACCGTGGATGCCGGACAATATCCGAGGTACCACTAGGAGACCGTTTTCCTCTTTAAATCCTTTACAACTTTTCTTTCCAACGATCTCTGACCGTGGATGCCGGACAATATCCGAGGTACCACTAGGAGATCGTTTTCCTCTTTAAATCCTTTACCACTTTTCTTTCCAACGATCTCTGACCGTGGATGCCGGACAATATCCGAGGTACCACTAGGAGATCGTTTTCCTCTTTAAATCCTTACAACTTTTCTTTCCAACGATCTCTGACCGTGGATGCCGGACAATATCCGAGGTACCACTAGGAGATCGTTTTCCTCTTTAAATCCTTACAACTCTTCTTTCCAACGATCTCTGACCGTGGATGCCGGATAATGTCCGAGGTACCACTAAGAGGTCGTCTCCAATATTAATGCCTTCCAACTTTTCTCCATTTCTTAAGTCGTCCTCCCAACGAACTCATAATCAACTGAAATTATAATTGTTATCATAAAAATAAATATATTGTTGTTTGAATAGAAATAATTTTCCAATTGTTTTATTCCACAATTTTTCCCTAACCCGGTCGTCCCAAGGTAAGAGGGACGGATTCAATTTTTAATCATTCGTTGTTTTCCTCACAACGTAGTCCTTTTTCGCTGGACGTGACAATGTATTTAATACTACTAGTTTAGATGATGTGTTGTCTTTTTATTATTACTTTCATAATGTCGTTTTCGTAGCATTTTTAATTGTAATTATATTTAAGCATTATTTGAAGCTTCATAAAGTTAGAATTAGTATAATCAACATTCCAAGTATTGGAAAATGTATGGGTATGATTGCATTAGTTATAGATCTTTTGCATAACATAAACTACTATTTTATATACGTAAAAAGTATTGTGACATATTAATTTGATTTTTGGCGGATAAAGAAGAATTAAAAACATTTTGGCGATATCTTCCTAACTGTAGAAATTTATTTATTTAATACAACTAATTTATAAAACGTGTTATGTTTTAATATCAAATGTAACATCAATTACTTTGGTTTCTATTAACTATTTCTATTAATAATTCTAGGGGGATTCTGGAGGACCACTTCAAGTTCGAGGTAAAGATGGACGTTATTTTTTGGCCGGAGTAATTTCTTGGGGAATTGGATGTGCAGAAGCAAACTTACCTGGTGTTTGCACACGGATATCAAAACTCGTTCCTTGGATTATGGAAAACGTTGCATAAATTACGAAACTAATATCATCTTATTAATAAAAACAAGCTATATATTAAATATACTCACAAATCTGACAATAAACTTAATATAGTACTAATATCCCAAATTCGTATAGAATACCCCATTAATGTATCTCAAACTCTCAGGCTATGTTGAACATTGGAGAACATTGTATATGCGATAATAATCCTAATTACAGCAGTTATTGCTGCTATCATATGAATATATAAATTATGAGAAACTTATTCAGTACATCGATTTATTTTCTTCCCGATCGAATGAAAGGTGATTCAGCATGAGAAGAAAAACATTTGCTACAAATTAATCGAACATTTAGCAATGTATATGAAAATGGTTTCGGATTCGCCTGGTTTAACTATTGCGATACAGGCAAATGATGGAATGGAAATTCGTTCAGTGTTAATAGGGGCAATGAAACAGATAGATGATTAACATCGCAATAAATCCGGATTAATTCAGTTTAAGTATTCATATTAAAACGTACAGAATTCACTGACGAAGTGATTTCTGATTTATTGAGATTAAATATTAGGTTTTGTACGAAGTGAACGTCCGTTTGACAATAGTTTCAATTGTATAAGGGACATATTTTGCGAGGCACAGACGAAGTTATGAAAACAAAATCCAACTAAGTGGAAAATGTGTTCCATTTTGGTGCTTATTTGTTTATCTATTGCTGATTTTGTTACTGCCGTATTTACAAAATATAGTCTAGAGTTTGCCTGCTTAAGATAAAGCTACTAAACCATTAATAAAAAACATACGTAGCCAATTCAAAATGAAAAAGTATCTGCTTGTCCTTTTGCATAATAATTTTCATGAAAAGTTTATCATTTTTTGTTATTACACTTGCCACACTCGTTCATCGGTTCTTCTGAAAATATGCATATTTATAATATAAATTTATAATAGAAATGATAATGACCTAAATCTATTAGAATAATTTAATTCAACTAAAGAAGGATGCCAACGGGTATAGGTGGGTTGTGCCCTGGAGATGCAACCTCCCTAATTGGAATTTTCGGTTAGGATATGATGGGAGGCAACACCAATACCGAATTCGATAGTCCAAATCAAAGCGGAAGGTCGAGAAAATTGCTGTAGAACTCGCGGATTATACATAGAAAAATGCAGGAATCTAAGTAGTAAAAGTACCAACAACACACAATGCGGCATATTACTACATAAGTAACTGCACTTTCTATGTAGAATCCGTGATTTCTACAGCGATTTTTTTCGACCTTCCGCTATGTTGGGCCATCGAAATTGGTATGGGGTACCTCAAATTATACTCTAAAAGAATATGCCCATTAGGGAGTGTCTATCTCCAGGGCACAAACCACCTAACCCGTGGGCAGGTCCTTAAAGCTGCAAAGCCAAAGTCACCAAAACCAAACCAAACTACTCATAAAATTTGTTACTTTTTTGTTCCTAATTTTTTACCCTTGTGCCGATTTTGTTGCTTAAATATTTTTAAAAAATCGTAGGGTTTGCCAACTTAAGGTAAAGCTACCAAACCCTAATTAAGAAAACATACTTAGAGATGTCAAACTCAAACCAAAATAGCTGGAAAAATTGTTACGTTTATGTTGCTGAGAATTTCTGGCTCAATTGTTACCTACGAAAAACAACAAAAATAAATGTACAGTACGCATTACTGGCCAAGTAACAGTTCGTGACCAGGAGGGCGAAACATTGGCGGCAATGAAAAAATCACTTCAATGATGCTACCAAAACATCTCCTAGATTAAACATCCTCTTCCATCATCTTTCACAAGTTTATTCTGAATAAAACCTTGTTTCACTATAATCTGCATTATCTTCTATATATCACTCCGAATATATCCCATATGAAATTATTTGGTTTTACCGGGTGAATAGCCAGAGAAAATGACAGAATTTACCCATATGTCCGGTATTTAACCCTCCAAAACCAAACTTTTTCATATAGGATTTGTTCAGAGTGGTGTATAGAAGGGAATGTATCATCTTAAATTGCAGTAACAATTTTTACCGCAACATTTTCGCCCAATAACTGCGGTCATATACGTAAATTCGGTCATTCTCTCGGTTTGAACTCTCTATTTCCGGTTTTTTACCCGCTAAAACAAAACATTTTGTTATAGGATTTGTGCGGAGTTATTTATAGAAGAGAATCTATCTACTTAAATTGCAGAAACAATTTTTTACAGCAATATTTTCGTCCAATAACTGCGGTCATATACGTAAATTCTGTCATTTTCTCGAATTTAACTCTCTATTTCCGGTTTTCGACCCTCTAAAACCACACCTTTTCATATAAGATTAATAGGAATAATCAAATAGGATTAATTTAACGCTGTACTTCCGGTTTTTGCCGCGTCCAAGTAGAAGAAGGTTTTATTCAGAATAAACTTGAAAGATAATGGAGGAGGATGTTTAATCTAGGAGATGTTTTGGTATCAGCAGTGAAGTGATTTTTTCATTGCCGCCAATGTTTCGCCCTCCTGGTCACAAACTGTTACCTGGGCAGTAATGCGTACTGGACATTTATTTTTGTTGCTTTTCAGAAGTAACAATAGAGCAACAAATTCCGATGCTTTTTCGTTTGCTGTACTTAATGTGGGTTTCTGCAGTTTCCTACATTCTCGACAAATGTGAGTATGGCGCCATCTAAGACGACCTGCAGCTCTCGCAAGGATACTCACCTGTACCCGGACAAGCTCCCTGTGGCTCGAGGTGGAAGGTAGGGGATAAAAAAAAAAAAAAAAAAAAAAAAAAAAAAAAAAAAAAAAAAAAAAAAAAAAATTTAGATGCTGCTTCATATGTATTTCGGTTTAGGGTTTGGTAGCTTTAGCTTGAGCTAGCAAACCCTAGTTTTTTTTTTAAATAATGAAATAACAGAATCGGCACCAGCAATATCTCTCAGCAACAAAGAAATAACCATTTTTCCAGATATTTCGTTTTACGAATGTGTAAGTTCAGCGTAAGCTAAAATGGAATTTTAATTAAGGGGTATAATTCGGAAACTCGGATTCCGAAGGGCCGGTGCGAGGTGAACCGGGAGCCGGATAGACATTAGCTGTGGCGGTTCGGCGCTCACGAACTCTATGGAATGGTGCCATCACCCGTGCTGGCGACGGAGCCCATAGTTGGGGGTCCTATACCTCGGGGGGCCCCATCAAGAATATTCCCTGATGATCCCTCTCCTCCTGCCAGACCAACTCGCAGAAGTCTCCGACGCGGATATGCGGCTGAGGAGGAAGCGAGCGGGAGGGGGGGGGGGGGCGAGAAGGCTACCCCCTGATACGAGTCCGTCATGGACGGACTGGCGCACAGTGGAGCTGAAGGTAGTGTTTTGATATACAACTAAGCCAACTAAGAACAAGTAACAAATATCATCTCAAAATGTTTCGAGTAATTGGAAAAATATGATATTCCTGAAAAATTATACAAATAAAATCGTGATTTTCATAATTTTACATTAATTTTTTGAACGTCCTCGCAGATTATCCGGTGAGCGTTTGCAAATAGCAAATGGCTCTGGTGACTTGGCGACTCCACTACACCTTGTACCTACAAAGGATGGTGGTCACCGTGCTACCGGCAATTACAGGCAACTTAACGTCATTACTGTACCGGATCGCTACCCATTACCAATTATTGAGGACTTACTTCAAGAGGCACAAGGACGAATATTTTGCGGAATCGACTTGAGGATGCCATATTACCAGATCCCCATTGCCGAAGAAGACATCCCGAAAACAGCGGTTTCTACGCCGTTCGGGCTTTACGAATTTACTTGTTCATCCATGGGATTACGAAACGCCGCTCAATCTCTTCAACGTACGATGTATCATCTGCACAAAGACTTGCCATTCGTCAAATGTTATTTGGACGATATCCTGGTCTTTTCAGCGGATCAACAGCAACATTTACAACACCTCGACCGCTTATTTCAACTGTTAAAGCTCGCCTTCGCATTAACCCGGATAAATGCCTTTTGGGAAAACCTCAGGTGATTTACTTGGGATACCAGATCGGCAATAAGGGATTTATTATTATTAAACCGCCCGTATCAAGAATTCAAGCGATTGAAGATTTTCTAAAACCTACAAGGACAACAGAACTTCGACGTTTCCTAGGATTTATTAATTATTACCGACGGTGCATTCCCGATGCCGCAAACATTCTGGCACCGTTCAACGAAATGCTCAAGCAATTTCCAACTAAAAAGAAAGCTACAACGCTGAAGTGGAACACATTAGCTAACGAGGCGTTTCTTCAAAGCAAAAAGGCGGCAGTCGCTGCAGTAGATTCAACATTTCTGAAGGCTGACGTCCCTCTTCGCCTAACAACAGATGCCTCAGACACCGCCAAACTCTCTGATGCGGAACGAAGATATAGCACGTACGACAGGGAACTGCTAGCTATCTTTGCAGCCATTAAACATTTTCAACGCTTTATTAATCAAGCATAGCAGTCCTTCTATTGAAGGATGTCATTTTACCATCTTCACTGACCATCGGCCACTTATCTTTGCAGCTCAGCAACCGTCGAGTAAAACATCACCTAGACAAGCACGTCAGTTAGATTTCATATTGCAATTTGATGTGACCCTGGACTACGTAAAAAGTAAAAGACAATATTGTCGCAGACGCCTTATCCCGTGTCTCAACAATTGACATGCCAACAATCATCGACGTAGTGAGCGGTCCAGCACATCCCAGCGCACGAGTCACAACTCGACTCATCACGCAGAAATTCTTCTGTCCGAGAATGCGCAAGGACTCTGTACGATGGGCATGTGAGTGCCAGGCCTGTCAACGTTCTAAGGTCAGCAGACACAACCGTTCCGCACTTGGAAATTTCGATACACCAGAAGCACGGTTTGACCATATTCACCTGGACCTCATTAAGTTACCATTAGTAGCTGGTATGCAATATTGCCGGACAATCATCGACCGGTTCTCAAGGTGGCCAACAGCTATTCCGATCCCGGATATGCATTCGGAGACGGTCGCTAAAGCCTTTTATAACATCTGGATAAGCCTTTTTGGCACCCCTTTGACACTTACCACAGATCAGGGGTTACAATTTGAGTCCAATCTGCTCACACCTCTATCACAACTGCTAGGTGCTAAGCGAATCCGTACGACACCGTACCATCCGCAATCAAACGGCATGGTGCAGCGGTTCCATAGAACTCTTAAAACTGCTCTCGTGTGCGAGCCAAATGTACCATGGCCGGATTTGCTGCCAACGGTTCTGCTAGGTCTCCGCTCGTGCTTCAAAGAAGACCTTCAAGCTTCTTCAGCTGAGATGCTGTTTGAAAAACGATCCGTATTCCAGGCGAATTTTTCACCACTTCAAGTCACCCGGAAGCTTATGCACCAACATTCGTCAGTAACTCAGTTGGTTGACAAATTCTTTGAAGGCCGTGCCTGCTTCAAGACACATCCCAGATCGACAACCATTCATCTTTAAAGATCTGCACAGATGTTCGCACATCTTTAGACGAATTGATGCCATCAAGAAACCATTACAAGCACCGTATACTGGACCACATCGTGTTGTACATCGGCTCAACGAGAAAAGTTTCGTTATTCACGTAGATGGCACCCTAGACACAATATTAACGGATGCTCTGAAACAGGTATATTTGGAAGCCACAGACCCGTCACCACCACCAACAGATCAGGCCGATAATAGGTCGTCAGAGCAGCAGTCATCAGCTCCACCAGCGGAGCCACCAACACCATCCCCACAGCTGTCAGTCAACCAGCCAGTTCGCAAGGTCAAGAAGACAGTATCGTTTCTTTTGCCTCCAGCGTCAGTCACTGCGAGGAGAGTAATTGTGGCGGCTCAGTCCGCGGTATAATCTCGCGCTACACATCGGCGAAAGCAGATATTAATCCCCCACTCTACGCCTGAATAGGAGGAATACGAGATTCAGGAAGAAGATTCCTGTACGCGTGTGCGTGATGCGCCTCTATAGTTCCCCACCGTAAGGTAGCGATAGGGATCATAGAAAAGGACAGTCTCTAGTCACTCGTCAACGCGACGGCACGCACTTCGCGAACGACATTTTCGGACCACGTTTTCCGGTTTCGAGAAAATGCATTTTCTATCGCCAACAGGATTCGCACGACAAGTAGACGCGTTCTCTACCTCGCCTCGCATGATTTAAGTGGTGATACAGTGAGTTCCGCGCTGTGAACAATCGTGTAAGAACAAACACAATTTCCGGCGTCTTGCAAGATCGTGTTTTCGCTCACAACGTATAAGTCGAGCCTTTTACATTTTGGAAATCAGGTTGATCCTGACAATAAAGTTTATTTTTGGTTCCTGGAAATAAGGACATTATTTCGCTTTCACCCTTCCTTCTCTCATAATGGAAAAACCCGGTCATATATGACCCCTCAATTTCCACATACGTTCACCATAAATATAATTAAGATAAATTCCATAATGGTTTTCAATGGAAAATACGAAATGTGAGTAAATATTAAGTTGTAAAAAATATTGGAGTGTGAATCGTCTCCAAACGAACCTTTTCTACTGTTACATATATATGCTTAAAAGTTATTAATTAACTGCAGGTTCTATTTCCCTCCGTCGACGATTTAAACAAATATTGTCTATTGTAAAAATAAGTAGACTTATTCAAAGACACAAAGGTAGATAGTATTGTCATCTTTAATGCAAAATTGACAGACTATTTATTGTGTTGAACATTTTAGTTAGAACCAAAATTTTATTTTTGATTATAATGAAAAAAACTTGGTAAAATTACGTAAAATTACTAAAAATTTCGATTTTACGATCTTTATTTTAGGGTTCCTTTTTTCCTCACCCATAATAAAGGTCATAAAATCGAAATTTTTAGTAATTTTATCAAGTTTTAATCAAATTGTTATAATCAAAAATAAAACAAAATTTTTGTTGTAAACAAGATTGAAAAAGAAAAGAGAAGAAACTTGGCAAAAATACTTAAAAGTACGCCATTATGGGTTGTTTTACGGGGTTCCTTAAGACCGAAGGGAAAGTTTTATGGAATCTTCCTCTTAACATAGATATCTATAATCGTGAATAAAATTTGGTTGTAATGAAAAAAAAAAAATTTTTGATCGTTCGTTTTGAACGTTCCAAACTCCAGACACATGACCCTAGTCGTCTAAAATGTTAACTGTACACCGAGAACTCACCAGTAGTAAATATCACTATTCCAATACGAAAATGAAATATTCGTTCAAAAGTTGGACCAATTCATATTATTTTTGGAAAAGTTACTACTATTTGAAGTAGTAAAATTTACTCGTTACGAGGTACTTTTTGACATGATACTATTAAATTTTACTACTTCAAATAATAATTTTTCAAAAAAATAATACGAATTTGTCCAAGTTTTGAACGAATATTTCATTTTCGTAATAAAATAGTAATATTTATTACAATTGTAATAACATTTACTACTGGTGAGTTGTCAATGAATATTTTGTATACCTTTGTGAAGAAGTATACAAAATTTGGTAAAATATATTTGTCAGTTCTATTATCGAGAGAACTCCCTTAAAACGCAATGAAACCATGACGGCATAGACGTTTCTTGTGTCTCAAAAACCACTCATTCGAATGTCGTGGAAAATGTCACAACTTTAACGTTAACCACATTAAATACTCTGTCAATTTTTTTTAGTCATCTGGTGTAACTTATTTTAGGTACATCTAACGATATACTAGGTAATACTATTCATTATATATGGATATTTGATGATTTAATTCATAATCGAATGTTATTATGGATACGTTGCTAAGTATTACCCGTTTAGTAAAATTTACTTTTGTATAAGATTCTTACACCTTAGTAACTCGTGAACTTGTTCTGTTGTACCTTTTAGCTACTTTACATTTAGTCGTCTTACGTTAAGTCAGGTTCATGTTTCAAAGAGTCTTTTCACCATATTTATCTTTGAAAACATGAGTGCAAAATGATTTCCCAACGACTCCGAAAACTCTCAAGTTACAAATCGGATTTATCTCCAATGGATATTTAAGAAATTGTCCGACATTCTGGAACCTCCATCTTGAATTTTAAAAAATTGACTGCAAGTAACAATTCTGATAAAATTTCAATTGATCTACACAAATATTCGCCATATGAAATCCGACAATTACAATATGGATGAACTGATGTCAGATTCATAATCACTGGTCGCAAAAACTATTTCAAGTGATAAATCTGATGTAGAATCGAACGGTATTAAAAAAAATTGTTTTATATTTTGGATACGTCATTACAAATATTGAAACACTGGTTTTGTAATTATATTCCGCGACACCGAAAATCTCCAATTAACCAATCTGATGAAATTTCAATAAATGAAAAAAAATTTGTCTGTCATATTGAATCCACAACTTAAATTTTGAAAACCTGATATGGGATCCATATTAGTGGACATAAAAACTCTCAGAGTAAAAAATCAAATGAAAAATCGATCAATGATTAAACAATTGTACGATAATTTCAATCCTTCCAATTATGAAAACTTGACTTTATAGTTGTGTTTGGCAAGTGAGAAAACTGTCAAGTAAAATCTGCTGCAGCAAAGATCAATATGATCAAACATGTGCTCCAAATTGTCCACAATTTATCCACCATAATCCACATTTTAATTTTAAAACATTGGCTTTATATATATTGTATATTTAGCGATCCCAAAACCCCCAAAGGGCCATCGTTTACCGACTAAAACCCTAACCTTCCTTGGCCCTCCATAATCCACTTGTCCAGTCTACAGCAAAAAAGTGACTCCGATATCCATCTCTTCCGCTGCAGACTGCAAAGGGCCATGTCGACGGTAACTTCAACCACTCCCTCTAACCACTTCAATCTTCCTTGCTGATTATGTTTGCCTCTGCTGCTGCAGAGAACTCGATGACGAAGATGGATTTGTCATCGAAGTCAACAAGGACGATGTCAGGCTTATTGGCTGATATTTGCTTGCTCGTCGGAAAGGAGTAATTTCAATATATTCGGCACGACTCATTTCCGACTACGGATTCAATATCAGTGGGGACGTACGGCAAAACTGGGGTCGCGTCAACACCGTAGGTGTTGCGGAGATGATAATACAGCACTCGGAGAGCCGCCTTGTGATGTTGAATGTATGCTGAGACTGCATATCTTAGACAAGCTGCCACGAGATACATTCCCAAGCAGCAAAATAAGGAATTCTGACCCCAGCCATAGTTGAAATGCCCTATTTTAGTAATAAATAGCCAAATTACAACCTACATTATGTCTTCTAAGTCAAAATGTACTTAAGGTCTATTTCATAGGTTAAATTAACCAAATATCGACATGAAAAATGTCCTGATAGTAAGAAAGTATTTGAGGTATATTCTGCAAGTAAAATGAACCAAATTTCAACTTTAAGATCGTCCTGAAAGTTTTTAACAAATAGGTTATATTTTAGTACATATTTTACCAAATATGAACATGTGTTCTGCCTTAAAAGTCCAATGGTTTTGAAAAGAAAAGTTACGAAAGTGAATATGCCTTTGCTAGATTCCCTATTCTGAACTTGAAAGTATGAAGGCTTTGTTGCGACCCAACATGCACTTTCAGGGCGATGCAAACTGTCTACGGGAGTAAATTTACCAATACGGCAAGCACTCACTAGCAGCAGTGAATTCCAAACAATTTGTTGGTCGATGAATTATAGAAATAAAATTTGCGAAGGTGTGTATTATTTTTTGACAACTTAACCTCAAATCATGAGATTATTATATATATATGTAACGTATGTTTTGAGGCCCCAAATAAAATGTTACATTTGACCCCGTATTTTGCTGCCAAACAACAATATAAAGGGTATAAGAATACTATCCCGTCCATAGAAAGAAGTTATTTATAAAAAATTGTATATATAGTATGTATTGGCTGATATGAGGCCCGAAGCATGTAAAGGTTAAATTGAGGACCAAAAGTAGTATATAACGACGCTTATGAGGCCCAGGAAGAAGTATATAACGACACTTATGAGGCCCAGGAAGAAGTGTATAACGACACTTATGAGGCCCAGAAAGAAGTATATAACGACACATATGAGGACCAACAAAAAGTACATAACGGCGCATATGAGGACCTACAATAAGTATATGCAAGGACACATATGAGGACCTATAAGAAGTATATAATGGCGGATATGAGAACCTACCATACGATTCCTTATGACGACTTATAACCAGTTGCCATGAAACGATTTACAGTTAATTAATTAATTTCTTATACTAAAAGGGTCATAAACGAACGTTTCAAAACATTTCAAGACAGTGGCTTTCCAAGACTGAATATTGTACATCCCAATTGAGGTCTTGAAAACAGATCGGAATCGGAAAAAGAAACTGGTCAAACATTTTCCAGACAATAAAATTGTTAATAATTATTTCGGCAGAATAATGTGGAACGAGATTGAAATATCCAGTTTTTTCAGCAACAAGTCAAGTAACAACATTTAATCGAAAAAATTGAATAAATTAAGAACACGAAACACTCGCTTCTTAACTATTAATAATTTTTAATATATTCTAGACGTATTAGATTTGCAATCAATAAACTTTTGAAAACATTTCATAAAAAGGGTATTTTGAGGATCAAAAATTTCATGTAACGGCATATACGAGAACAGAATAAGGCAAATACTGGCATATATGAGGACCGGCGCGATTTAAGGGGAGGCACCACCTTTAAATCAGCTGTATGACATACAGTTTTAAAAAATTTGAAAAAATTATCTCTGTTACGTACGGAGCGGTCGTGCGTAACAGGCGCGAAGGGACAGAAGGGGGTGTGAATGACACAAAAGATGTCCAAATAGTATATGTTTTATTAGGCGGTCCAGCACACGCGTCCCTTCGCGATCTCGCGTTAACTCGATTACAAACGCGGACTTGTTGTTATTCTAATGGCGCGCGAAGTCGAACACCGGAGCGCGCACTTATAATTTCCGGCGTTCCGCTCGAAGTTGGTTACTACGAGCTTTTCGGACACGAGCCGACGAAGTTACTCGTTCCGCAGCTAAAAACTGTCTGTCTTGAGAACTCACTTCCTCGAGATCCGTCAACGTGTCCGTTGACGGATCGACGTCGTTCTCACACACCGTCAGCATTTCCTGGCCTGGGACCCTGCTGAACTTGTAGTTTCCGTGAGCAGGCGACCGTCGTCGAGTCCTGCGAATTGCCGATCTCTGCAGGTTCCCAGCCGAAAAATGCTGACTGCTTCCCGAAATGCATTTAACCGAATTGTTCGGGAAGGATCCCATGTCGTCATATGAGACCGGATGCGCGGCGTTACCTTACTTTAATGTGATACGTAGAAATTATTAGTAGCTATAAGATATACGTATAATTATTAGTAGAATGTAGATGATCTACGATCGACGGATCGTAACACCTCCCCCCTTAAAAAAATCGGCGGTCCTCCGCCGAAGGTTTACGCGAAGCGCGAAGGCAGATGAAGTGGGATCCAATCCCACGCGTTACATTTTGTTTTTTATTTGTCTCCGTGGCAAACGTAAGTATGTCCGCTTTTGCGACATTGGTGGAACGCATCCGCTGATAGTCGGACATACTTGTCTTGATCGTTCGCTATGCCCGAGTATTGGGTGGAGGGTACGATGAATGCTGATCGTGACTGATTTCCGAAGTGCTGTGGGACCGGCACGGAGTGGTACTCGTAAATGGTAAATCGCGTATACGATACCAAGGGTATGTACAGGATGTAGATGAGGGACGTCTTCCAGTATGCAATCTTGATCGTTGATACTTCCAGCAGTGAGTCCAATGTGATCTGGCCAAAGGAATCGGAAATTCGCATTCTGGGGTGAATTCGGCGATTTCTTTGATGTAGGTGGTCAGGTTGCTGAGCGATACAAATTCGGGGTGAATCTGTCCGGCCTTTGCGAAGAGGACCGCGTTCATCAGCTGGTCGGCTTCCATGACGTAGCGTTGCACCTCGGCGCTAGCGACCGCCATGATGTGCGATAATTTCTCGTTTCGAAGAGATTGTTCTATCATTGATTCGGTTATGCTACGCTCTTTCCACAGCTGGTTTAGTGATACGTTAATGGTTTTCATTTCTTGATGCAAACCCGAAAATTCCAACGCTATCACCTTGGTTTGATCAGCGATTAGTGTCGCCGTATTGTCCAGTTGATCGTTCAGCACGTTTATTTGATCTTGTAATACGTCAATCTCTTCCTCTTCGGCCGTACCGAATAGTATCTTGCTCAGTTTCCCGATTGCTCCGAAGATGGCACGTTTCTTCCGGGGCTCTTGACCTGATAATATTTCCAGTAGGTTGTCATTCTTGCGGGCGATCTCGCGAAGCGTCATTCTTGCATCTTGAATGCGGGCGTATAGGGTGCATGTCTTCAATTCGCGACATTGTTCCTCTATTCTCGATAGGCAGGCCTGAAAATCGCTCATTTTGTCAAAGTATCCCTGCAGCGGGAACTTTGATATCAGCCGCCATTCAGTATGCGAGAGCCGCATAGGTCCAATCCTTTCGGAGTACAGACCTGGAATATCGTTGATGTTGACGTTTACGAATTTTTCTCGGTTATCCCTGTAAGCTGAATTTGAATGTAGGTTATTTTCTATTTTTCGCCTACTGGGTTCGTCACTACCGCCCCTACCAATGGCTTTCCCTCGATCGCCCTTACATAATTATCGAGAATAGATTGTTCTGTTTTCTACCCGACTGCATCTTTTCGAATACGCACGGAATAGATAACGCGATGATTACGCTCGGTAGTATTATTTTTTGATTCACGAAAGTTTACGGCGGCGTGGGTCGTACATTTGTAAAAGAGAATGCGCCGAGTCGCATGGCGAACATAAAATTCATTTAGTTAAGGGTTGGGGGTCGCTCCTTTCCAGGTGGCGATCTCTCGCAGCTTCTCTTCCGCTTCGCTTCTTATTCCGGATCAAACCTTCCTCTCGCGATCCCGTGGATGGTCCAGGTCGCCGTTACAGCCCCGCAAGAGGTAAGAAGAAGGAAGAGAGGGATCTAACGACGAGGGGTGGAGAGGTGAGGGGATCTCCTACCCTCTACGTCGTTCATCCCAGGTTTCATCTCGAGCTGTCCCTTCCCTCTTCGCGCGGAAGAGGGGGAAGCTCATCGCGCAGTCCTTCGTCAGTTACGGTGCGTGGCTAGTCCCATGTATGGGACTGTATTGTTTATGCGTAGCGCGAGGGTGGGGACCCCGCGTCATCGAGGCGGCTGCCTACGAAGCACCGCACAAAACGGAGGCCGATAATTTATGAGTGTTCACCTCCTTGCGCTTATTCTCGTTACCGAATTCCCCCTTTTGTTTTTAAAATTCTTCGAACGACGAACTTCGTTTATCGTACGAGTTCTCTTCGCCGTCGAATATAAGGGGGTCGTATCCCTTTTTCAGTTTATCGACATGTACTACTTTTGTATGAGACTCGTCTATTTCTAGGCGTACGTTACGCGGTTCTAGAACCTCGAGTATCTCATAGGGACCTACGAACGTGTCGTCCCACTTTCCATAGCTTGGTTCTTTAGCCAGCATTACCATCTCGCCTACGTGGAAGTGATGTACGTTTAGCTTCCGATCGTAGTAGGCTTTAGACCGATATTTTGCCTGTGTGAGATTCAGCGCGGCTAATGTTCGAATTTCCTCGAGAGTTGCTGCGAGCTCTCCGACGTAACCTGAGTACGTTGGTAGTGAATCTCTCGGCGACGTGCTCGACGGACATCGGGCAATTTTGCCAAATACCAGTTCATGCGGGGTGTAATTAGTACCTTCGTGTACGCTGGTATTATACGCCAGCATCGCATATGGAATGTATTCGTCCCATCTTTCGCGCTTCTTAACGTAGCACCTAAGGTACTCGGCAAGCACATGGTGACTCCTTTCAATACTTCCATTTGACTGCGGATGATATGCTGTCGTTCTCAGTTTCGATATCCTGAACAGACGTGCAAGCTCGCAAATGACGCTAGACATAAGATTTTTTCCCTGATCAGTAAGGAGTGCTCGCGGAGCGCCATATTTGCAGATGAGATGTTTGGCGATTTTCTTTGCTATTGTCTCGGCTGTAATATCGGGGAGGGGTACTATGCCAATGAGTATTTGGTCAGTAAGTCCTGCATTGTAAGGACGAACCTGTTTCCCAATTCCGATACCGTTGTTGGACCCCAGATGTCTATTGATACCTTGTCAAAGACATCTGCTGGTGTATCCGTTATGATCATAGGTAGTCTAGTTTTGTTTCGTAATATCTTTTTGCCTTGACAGATGCCACACCTGTTGATTACTTCTGTCACGTCGGCCCTCATATTCCTCCAATAATGGGTGCGTGAAAGTCGACGGTATGTTTTCTTAATTCCTTTATGGCCACCACTCGCAGAGCAATGATGTTCTCTAACTAACAGATATCGCTCGCGGTCAGCTGGTACAGCCAAGGAATCTTTGAAGAATACGATTGTTATTCTGTATTTTATCCATTTTCGGAAAAGCTCAGTAATAGTCGGCCTGCTTTGTTTGGGAATCATGTCGAAGTCATACCCGACATGTATGGCGCTGATTTGAGCTGTCAAAATGAGCTTGTTTAGCGCTTTAATACACGACGTTATTGCTGACATCGATGCTCTTTCGTCAATGTATTGCTTGATTAGAAGCGCGAACATCGTATATTTTCCAACGTTGGTTACTATTATTTCGCCAATTTTTGGAGCGTCCTGAGCAGATAATTGCTCGATGCTTAGGCGCCGTTTTTTGCGAAGCAGCTTTCCGACTTCGCTATCTAACTGACGGTCGGCCGTCGTAAAATAGGCGACGTTGCCGTTTTCACTCGTCAGATGTCGATTTGAAAATTTCACGATCGGTTCGCCTTTTTCGGACGCATTCTGATGTTCGTTTGGTGAGTCACTGATACTGGGTGCCTCTGCCTCAGTGGACGATGTCGGCAACGGATGATTTTCCGGTGCTTCTGGTGAATCGGAGGTATTATTTGCCTCTGTCTCGATTGCAGACGATGCGGGCAGTGGCTGAGTCTCCGGTGCGCTTCCCTTGGAATTATCATGGTCGCTTTCCGATGGCTCCGAGTGCGTGTTTTTGGAGGAGCCTCCCCCTGGATCAGGAGATCCTCGAGGCTGATGGAACTGCTCTGAGCCACTCTGTTTTAGGTATGGCGTATAGTGCTGTCTCTCGAGATGCAGGTGATGCCATCTCGCTTTATCGGAGACTCGCACGTGGAAATATCTGGTTTGTTCATCTCGATGATCATAATGAACGCAGACATTTACGCCGTAGAGATGCGCGAATAGGCTGATATGATTGTCATCGCCGTATTCATACTGCGCGAGTAAGACGTTGCGCGCTCGACCGGGTTCGGCAATAATGTCAAAATTGCCTCGAAGCAGGAGAAGCCTTCGCAGATCGTCCGGTGACATTGTCAGCTGCTGAACCTTGATGAGTGAGTCGAATAGGCAGTTGCCGTCAGTTACGACTCCTTCGTCTCTCATCAGAATTTCATATGGTTCAGCACAGTGCTCCGACTGCTGATAGTTTAACAACGGAGCTTTGTCTGACGTCACGTCTCTCTGGCATTGCGTTTCGTGCACGGAGAGTGGAGGAGAGGGGTGCGCGGGAAGTTGAGTTCGTTTCGAACTGCAAGAAACGTCGCGCGTCTTAATGTGGCTCTCTTCGTTGACCGGAGTGGGGGGCAATTGAACGTCAGTCCCACTCGATCGGCCATGGGATGCATTAGCATCCATTGACGTGAAGTTCCTCTCGCTGCTCGACCTGTATGTTGCTGGGGTAGCGCTATCCTTCTCGCACGCTTGTTCGCGCTCTTTGACTAAGTGATGCGGAGAAGGGGTACCTGAATTGCCAATGTGGCTCGGACGATGATGCGAGCGGTTCCTAGCATCTTTGCTGTAGCGTGTGCTCTCACTCGCTCCGTACCTCTCTCTCTCGCTTTCGCTGTCCCTGTTAATCGGCGCGGACAGTGATTTCTCTCTATGCCTCGTGCCACTTCGTTCGCGGAGATTTTCCGTTTCCGCTGCACTCGGCATGGATTCGTAAATTTCGTCGACTTCTGACGGTGCTCTGCGACGAAGTTCGCGGTTCAACGCAACGTTTTGTTTTTCGCGCTCCTTGCGCCGTCGCTCGGGCATCCGCGATTTTTTCTTACGACGCTTTCTCCAGTTCTCGCTCATTTTTGAGCTCTCTGAATTTCCTTCGTCATCGTCCAAGGGTTGAATGTTCATTTTTCCCCATACGCGATGACTATAATTTCCGTTCGGAATGGTTTCTTCCTGTTTTCTAGAAGATTCACCTCGTATGTTATTTTCCGGGGAGGAAAGTTTTTTGTCCTCCATCCTGCTGACATGATCGGTATCGAACGAAAATTCGCCCGTTTCGGGTATGATCATTCCGACTGGTAAAGTACCCATCCGATCTTCCCACCGAGTACGATAATCTTTAGTTCGATTATCTATGAATTTGTCGATATCTGACACTAATTTCGGAGAACTGGCGGAATGTTCGGCAATGGAATCCGTGTCCGTGATTGCCATCGAATCTACGTGTGATTCGATCCCCTTGTTCGGCGTAGAGGGGTGGTTTTTCGCGAGTATTCGCTCTTCGGTCCGTTGCGTATGCGACGCCGATGGTGTAGTCGATTTTTTATATACTTTACCCGACCGCGTTCTCCAGGGTTCACTGACCGTCTGTGGAGATGATCGCGCGGCGGGATCAACTAATCGCCAACCCAATATTTGCTTACGGACGACCCTTTCGGCTTCCGTTGCAAATTTTTCTTGTTTTCCGACTTGTCAGTTATCTCATCGACCTCGGTACTCGTGGCAATAGTGTTGTCATTGTTCCGATGTAGTTTTTTGTCTGCAGGATTTTCCGAACTCGAATCCGATCGTTTTCGAGTGTTGTATTGGTGGAATTCCTTCTTTCTCTTGAACCCTCGTTCTACGGGTTTTTTCTTCCGTAGGGGTAGTACAGTCTTTACGACAGGGTGTTCCACGTCCTCCTTCTGATCGCTACTGTCGATATAAACACCATCCGTCGGATTTCTCGACAATGCGTCCGCATTTGCATTTTCCTTTCCGGGCTTATACTTGGCTACGTAATCGTAGTCTTCCAACTTATTGCGTAAACGATGAAGCCGAATTATGAGGTTCTTCATCGTTTTGAGGTATTTTAAAGGTTCGTGATCACTATAGATCGTGAACTGGCGACCGTATAGATATGGTCGGAATTGTTCTATACCAAAAACTACGGCGAGCATTTCCTTATCATACGTAGGGTATCGAACCTCTACACCTCGCAAAGTTCTGGAAGCATAAGCTATCGGTCTCTCCTTCCCCTCTTCACCTTGTGACAGGACTGCACCTAGTGCGTACCCGGAGGCGTCCGTGTTCACAACGAAGGGCTGCTCGAAATTTGGCAGTTGGAGGATCGGAGCCGAACACAGCCTTTCTTTTAATAATTCGAAGGCCGTGGTTTGTTCGTCCGTCCAATCAAAAGGAACCGTTTTTCTCAGCAGGAAAACTAACGGACTGGCGATCTTCGAGAAATCTTCCACGAATCGCCTGTAGTACCCGGCGAGGCCCAAAAACTGTTTGATTTGTTTTGGATTTTTGGGTTGTGGAAAGTTTTTCACGGCAACGATCTTTTTTGGATCAGGTTTCACGGTGTTCTCGGAGATTATGTGTCCGAGATAGCTGGCCTCTTTCTGTAAGAATTGGCACTTTTGAGGCCCTAGCGAAAGATTCGCTGCAGCTAGCCGTTTCATTAGTCTATCGAATTTCTTGAGATGTTCAAGTAAATTCTTTGCATAGATGACAAGATCATCTAGATAGACTAGCATTTCAGTGCCTTGCAGACCGGTTAAAACCAAATCCATAAGCCTCTGAAATGATCCAGGGCCATTTTTAATGCCCATGGGCATTCGAACGTATTCGAAATGCCCGTTTATCGTAGAGAATGCCGTTTTATGGGCATCTCTCTCGTCCATCATTATTTGATGGAATCCCAACTTCATATCAAGCGTAGTAAAGTATTTCGCTTGGCACAGCTGATCGAAAATATCAGCGATATTCGGGATTGGGTGGGCGTCGCCGATCGTCTTTTCATTTAAATCACCAAAGTCGATCACGAGCCTCCACTTTTTCTCGCCATTCGGACCTGCCTTCTTCGGCACGACCCAGGCTGGGGAGTCATATGGCGAATTCGAGTGTCGTATGATTCCAGCGTTAAGCTGCTCTACTACAAGCCGCTGCATCTCCTGGTTAATCACGGGAGGGTGGCGAAATCGTTTCGCACGCACCGGAATATCGTCGACGGTGTGTATTCTGTGCGAAAAGATTGACGTCGCCTTTAGCGGTTCACCCGGTAAATGGAAACGACCCGCGTGTTTTGTAACAAGAGCGCGCACGTGCTCTTGTTCTTCCCGCGATAAGTCACTCAAATCCATGAGCGCCAACACCTTCTCAGCTCGGGTGTTGTCTTGCTCTTGATGCTGCTTCGTTGCGTGGACTTTCGCGCGTCGCGGCGTCGCTCGTTCCTGCTCGATTTCGGAACTCTGCTCGCTCTGGAAGTCGCACGGTTCGAGATTTACTACGGGAATTTTTACGCGTACTGGTTCCTCGTGGGTATTTACCGCTACTGCAATCGCGTATCCGTTATAATTATTGACGAGGGCTCTGCCTAAATAAACTCCATCGATCGTGTCGATTTTTGGCAGGACTCCCGTCTTTACGTCGTTACCGATTTTCACGCGGATTACTTTCCTTGTGCGCGGGGGCAACTCAACAAATTGCGTGTCCGCAAAAGGCATTTTTCGATTGCCTAAATGGAACATTTCGTTCGCGTAATCGATTTTCACGGCGTTTTGTCGCAAAAACGGATCGCCTAGAATCCCGTCCTCGGAGATGGGAAAATCGTCTGGGACGATTTGAGTTTCGATGATTAAATCATTGAAACTTATTTTTGCGCATCCGATAGTGCGCGTTATCCCCTCCCCGATTCCTCTCAATTCGTAATGAACGTCTAGGTCGGGAAACATGTCGCGTCTTAACTTAGATAATTTAATAATATTGATTTCCGCGCCGGTGTCTACTAAGAACGTCGCGTCGGAAAAATGTAAGTCCGGGCTGGAGATTTTTAGTCTCGGACATTGAGCGTAGTCAGCAGTCCCGAGACGGACCGCTGCTCGCTTCCTCTCAGAATATGCACCTTCCTGGGTGGATTCTGAGACTGGACATCCGGAACGCTCGGACCTCCAGTCGTGGCACGAGCGCTTGTCGAGTTTAAATGTCCTCTAGAGCTGCCGATTCGATTTCGGTTTTTCCCTTGGCGCGCGCTATTCTCGGGCTGACGAGTATTATGGTCGGGCACTGATTTTTCGAATCGAGGCGTATTTCGATTCTCTGGCGCCTTTTTCCCGGGTTTTTCCCGATTCCTACTGTGCAAGTAATTTTCATTACGCCTCGGAGGAACTTGGATGCACGGCTGAGTCTTTTATCTTGCCGTAACGTGATGCAGCGCTCGCGCGTGTGACCGATTCACTTACAATGAGTGCACTGTGTCTCATTGTATAATCGCGCCGGGCAGTCGTTTTCGTCGTGGCCCGACCTTTCATAGTACGTTGTCGACGTGTCCGTATTAGAATCGGAAAAACTGCACTCGTCTATATAGCGAGTCTCGTCGCACGCAGTAACGACGCGTGCGAATGCGCGTCTTGGCGGTTCGGTACGGTGGTTTGGCTGGGTTTCGGTTGTCGTGGCATCTTTTGCGGAGAACTGGCGATCAAAGCTAATCGCGAGCTCCGTGGCCTCTCCTAGCGTTCTCGGTCGCGCATTTTGGACTCTCAACTCCATCAGTCCGCGCAACCCGATGACGAACTGCTTAAGGCACCCGTCCTCGATCTCTTTCGCGAGGGTATCACGACACTCCGCGGAAAATTTAGTCGCGGCTTTCGCGGCCGCGACTCCGGCCGCACACAGATCCGTTACGCGATTTCCGAAATCTTCGACAGATTCCGCGGGTTTCTGGATCAAACCGGGGATTCTGCCGATGAAAATGTGGGGGCTTTCGTGTCCCCCGTAGGTTTTGTCCAATTGGACCAAAAGCTCCTCGACGCTTCCAAGCTCGTCGAGTATTGGAACATATCGTTCCGCGCGGCCCTTTAACTTTCCTCTTAGAAGGAAATTGAAAAGCGGCTTGCTAGCGTCGGTTAACAAAGCCAGCGCCCCTTTGCACGCGCTTGCAAATTTCGCGTATGTTTCACGATTTCCCTTCGCGATCTCGCGTTAACTCGATTACAAACGCGGACTTGTTGTTATTCTATTGGCGCGCGAAGTCGAACACCGGAGCGCGCACTTATAATTTCCGGCGTTCTGCTCGAAGTTGGTTACTGCGAGCTTTTCGGACACGAGCCGACGAAGTTACTCGTTCCGCAGCTAAAAACTGCCTGTCTTGAGAACTCACTTCCTCGAGATCCGTCAACGTGTCCGTTGACGGATCGACGTCGTTCTCACACACCGTCAGCATTTCCTGGCCTGGGACCCTGCTGAACTTGTAGTTTCCGTGAGCAGGCGACCGTCGTCGAGTCCTGCGAATTGCCGATCTCTGCAGATTCCCAGCCGAAAAATGCTGACTGCTTCCCGAAATGCATTTAACCGAATTGTTCGGGAAGGATCCCATGTCGTCACATGAGACCGGATGCGCGGCGTTACCTTACTTTAATGTGATACGTAGAAATTATTAGTAGCTATAAGATATACGTATAATTATTAGTAGAATGTAGATGATCTACGATCGACGGATCGTAACAATCTCTTTAGTAATTTTTAACGTGGAATTCAGTGGTGCTAGAATAAAAGGTGTAAAAAATTTGTTTGACCCAAAAAAAAAATTTTCTTTTTCAAAAAAATCGGAATTTTTTAAAATTCATACTAGAGGCTGTAGAAAATGTGTTTCCATGTTCACCCTAATTTTCTTGAATTTTTACATTAATTAAAAAAAATGTAGAAGCATTTTTTCAAAACAACAAATGTTTCAAAAAAATTTCTTACGCTTTTTATTCTAGCACCACTGAATTCCTCGTCAAAAATGACAAAAGAAACAATAGTTTCAATTTTTTTAAAGGTGTATTTCATAGAGTTGATTTTGAAGGTGGTGCCTCCCCTTAAAAATCAAGTAAATGTGAAAAAATCATTAAAAAGTTACTGGACATTTTGTCTCCCAATACAATTATTATAATAATAACATTGTCAGAATTGTGTAGGAGGATGTCTTTGAAATATCAATCAGTTTTCTGATTGAGAAACTCTCGCTTCTTAACTATTAAGAGTCATTAATATATTTTAGACGTATTAGATTTGCAATCAATAAACTTTTGGAAACATTTCATAAAAAGGGTATTTTGAGGACCAAAAATGTAATGCATCAGCACATATGAGGACAGAATAAGGCATACAATGTCATGTATGAGGACCAGCGAGTTTTTCGGTCAAGTGAATGAGAAAAAATCATTAAAAAGTTACTGGACATACATTTTCCTCCCAATACAATTATTATAACTAGTGTTAGCGTGGTGCCTCGCTCGCTTCGCTCGCTCAGAAACTTCGACCCAGCGGAGAGTCGGCTATTCCTTAAGACTCGTTTGTTTACTAACAGCTTTCAATTATATTATAAAATTATATTGAATTTTGGGGGTCCAATCATTTTTAGGCCCAAGTGGCTTCGATAGATGTGTTACAACAATATAGTGATTATTATATGTATGAAAATTGATAAAGAGCATTTTCAAAACTTCGACCCCGACAACAGGCCAGCCGAAGTATTAATAAATAAAAGTTGCAAAACACTTACTTCATGCACTTGTATTCTAATAGACTATTCGATGCATATTACATGTTTACTGTGTTTTACTAATTACTGTCTGTATTATTATGATATTATATATACAATATATATACATATAATTCGTCCAAGATATCTAGAAAGTGTCGAAAAGATCTATGACGGATATCTTATAGATATATATAGGACATCTTTTAGATATATCGAAATAGTTATTTTCGTATTAAGGGCGTAAATGAACTTTGCGCTCGTAGGGGGTCACCGCGCCCGAGGAGCTGGCAAAGACTACCCCTGGGGGATAGGGGGTCGAAACGTCGAAATTTGATGAAAAACAATAGGGTAATTTTTTTGCCGCGATGACCAAATTCAATACTGTTTCAGATAATAGTCATAAACATTTTAAACCAGTTTTTATGGCATTATCGTTGACTTTAGGAAGAAAATGCATACGTCCCGTTTTTTTGTCTCGCGATAACTCGCGAACGGATAAGCGTATCGACATAAATTTTTTTAAAAATGCGCGTCTTGGCATAACTTAGATCTGATTAGATTTTGGGGCAGATCCACCCGTCCATTACTAAAAAAAATTAGCCCCAATTAAGTTTCTTTGTAGTTTTTTTCATTTATTTTGAAAAATACAAATATTATTAAAAAATGTTTCAAACAAAAAAGATAGAGCATGAAATTCTCTACAAAAAAGGTTCTATGCATTTTCTTCCTAAAGTCAACGATAATGCCATAAAAACTGGTTTAAAATGTTTATGACTATTATCTGAAACAGTATTGAATTTGGTCATCGCGGCAAAAAAATTACCCTATTGTTTTTCATCAAATTTCGACGTTTCGACCCCCTATCCCCCAGGGGTAGTCTTTGCCAGCTCCTCGGGCGCGGTGACCCCCTACGAGCGCAAAGTTCATTTACGCCCTTAATACGAAAATAACTATTTCGATATATCTAAAAGATGTCCTATATATATCTATAAGATATCCGTCATAGATCTTTTCGACACTTTCTAGATATCTTGGACGAATTATATGTATATATATTGTATATATAATATCATAATAATACAGACAGTAATTAGTAAAACACAGTAAACATGTAATATGCATCGAATAGTCTATTAGAATACAAGTGCATGAAGTAAGTGTTTTGCAACTTTTATTTATTAATACTTCGGCTGGCCTGTTGTCGGGGTCGAAGTTTTGAAAATGCTCATTTTCAATTTTCATACATATAAGAATCACTATATTGTTGTAACACATCTATCGAAGCCACTTGGGCCTAAAAATGATTGGACCCCCAAATATCAATATAATTTTATAATATAATTGAAAGCTGTTAGTAAACAAACGAGTCTTAAGGAATAGCCGACTCTCCACTGGGTCGAAGTTTCTGAGCGAGCGAAGCGAGCGAGGCACCACGCTAACACTAGTTATAATAATTGTATTGGGAGGAAAATGTATGGCATTGGACACTCGGTCCGTACAATTCAGAGAATTTTCGACAAATTTTTTAAAATATCGCATTTCGCGACAGATGGCAAAGCGAAGATTTTTCGCAAAAATTGAGGATAAAGCTGTTTTTGTTTTTTTCCACTTTACATTATGGCGTATGTCAACAAATAATTTTTATTTGTCCAAATTATTTTTTTGACTATTTTCGAATTTACCGCACGAACCGAGTGTTGCCGAACGCCTAGCGGTGTTGCCAAGTTTCTTCCTGCTTACTGCGCGGTGCGGAGTGCCAACGACGCTAAGCGTTCGGCAACACTCGGTTCGTGCGATAAATTCGACGGCGCGGCATAAGCAGCATGGTAAGATTTGCATATAACATGGCTCCAGCGTGATTTTCTTCACTTCGTCTTTGAAAATTTGGCACAAAGAAAACGAATTAAAAAACGTTAGACTCACGCAATATCGAAATTTTCGTTTTCGGAACTTTGTTTCCCGGCCGCGCAAATTATACGATTTTAAAAAAATATGGATGCTTTTTAGAAAATAACATATCGAGAACTGTAGATGGAAGATACGGTAAGTCATGCAATATAATTTTGAAGGGTTACTTTTCGATTGTCGGAGGATAAAAAGCGAGAAAACTTAGTCAATTCATCGGAGATCGAATAACTTTTGGCAAGACTTTTCAGTGCGCAAAGTAAAACGCACAAGCGTCGAAACCTGTTCTTTTTTTTTCAATAAATTAAAATTTATGTTTTTTTTCCGACATTGGACACTCGGTCTGTACAATGAAATTTTTTCTAAGACAAAAGTGTGGATAAAACCGTTCCTTTTTTTATTATGAAACGACTAGCCTACAAATACCTACCTTTGAAGTCCATACCCGGAAAGCAGCCTCACTATGGGGAAATGCGGAAGAACACACACGAACGCATATTCAATAGATATACACAGGAAATGAATTGACAAATTGGGGGGGGGGGGTGCCAAACGTGCAAGAATGATAAGTATACAGTATAGGTATACATTTGCCCCCCCCCCCCCCCCATGGGACAAGTAAAACTATATCTTTTTTTTTTTTTTTTCTTTTTTTCTTTTTTTCTTTTTTTTTCTTTTTTTCTTTTTTTCTTTTTTTCTTTTTTTTTTGTAACGTAATGGTACCAAAATCTGGCCTTATCGTCCATGTATTGACGATGTCTCGCCGCCTCCTGTCTCTTCGCTCCTCGAACCCTGGGGCCCCTAGGGTGACGCTGAAACAATACAAACATATTATAAGTAAAATACACGACAATAGGCAGTTATAGAAATTTTTTTGAAATTAAATATTTAATCGCACCAAACAATAAACATATTGCATCTAAATTTTATAAGGAAACGAGTTATCGCTTTTAAAAATGATAAAATAATGGTTATATACTTAAAAATCTGCAATAAATAGGAATGCATAATCTGCAACTATGTGTGCGATGAAATAAATAATAAATATATTGTATATATTTTTAATATATTATTTTAATGTAATATATTAATTTTTATATAATATAATATTTTAAATATATTGTATATATCATTGTATAAAAAAAAATAGCAAAATTTATTGTAGATTATTATTTTTGTAGTTCAATTTTTAACAGTACTCTACCCACTGACAGAACAATATAGTAAAATGTACTAATCCTAAATAACTATTATTTATTTTATATTTTACTATTTTCCTTCTCCCAGTGTGTAGCTTACCATTCAAAATTCAACTACAAACGCGATCCTAAAAATCAACCAATCAATTTCTGCCATTTATATCATCGCGTAAATAGTTGCAGACTGTTTATACAAAGTTTCAAGCGTATAACCGTCATGTTATTATTTTTCTGCGTAATCTATATAAATGCAATATGTTATCTTCATGCACTACTCTGCGTAATGAAAATTCATTCTTAAGCTATTTGTGCGATTAAATAAATGGCAGAAGTTGTTTGCTAGATATTTACTATCGTGTTTACTGGGAGAAGGAAAATAGTAAAATATACCGATCCTATACGTGTACTACCTGTAAGTAGATACGTTGTCAAATGTTACAGTTTATACGTATCTGTCAAAGTTACTTGATCCACACGTATACTACAAGCAGTAGTAATTTCGACTATTGGAATAGTTATGCTAGATATTTACTATCGTGTTTGTAGTTTAATTTTGAATGGTAGGCAAAACCCTGGGAAAAGAAAAATAGTAAAATACACTGATCCTATACGTGTACTACCTGTAAGTACATACGTTGTTAAATGTTACAGTTTATACGAAGCTGTCAAAGTTACTTGATCCACACGTATACTACAAGCAGTAGTAAGTTCGACTATTGGAATAGTTATGCTACATATTTACTATCGTGTTTGTAGTTTAATTTTGAATGGTAGGCAAAACACTGAGAAAAGGAAAATAGTAAAATATACTGATCCTATACGTGTACGTCCTGTAAGTACATATGTTGTTAAATGTTAAAGTGTATACGAACCTGTCAAAGTTACTTGGTATACGTGTATACTACAAGCAAAAGTAATTTCGACTAGTACAATAGTTATGGTAGATATTTACTATCATATTTGTAGTTTAATTTTGAATGGTACGTAAAACACTGGGAGAAGGAAAATAGAAAAATATACTGATCCTATACGTGTACTACCTGTAAGTAGATGCGTTGTTAAATGTTACAGTTTATACGAATCTGTCAAAGTTACTCGATCCACACGTATACTACAAGCAGTAGTAATTTCGACTATTGGAATAGTTATGCTACATATTTACTATCGTGTTTGTAGTTTAATTTTGAATGGTAGGCAAAACACTGAGAAAAGGAAAATAGTAAAATATACTGATCCTATACGTATACGTCCTGTAAGTACATACAGGGTCATCGAAAAGTATCGGACACCCCTAATATCTTCAGTTAGAATGCACTTAGGAGGAAATGTCCAATAGCAAAGTTGTATGGTTTCAAGCGGGGAGTAAGATGATGACCTTGACTTTGACTTTGACCATGTCCGTCAAGGTCATTTCAAGGTCAATCTTATTTTTTTAAATAGAACCCCCTACATTTTATTGCATATTCTTATAGCTTATCGCGAGAGCTTTCCAAAACACTATAATAAAATATTTTTTTATTAAGTACTTTTTGAGTTATAAAGGTTTGAAGTTAACAATTTTTTGACACAAAATGTAGAATATCTTGTAAAATATTATTTAGTTTTCAGTAATCATAACCTTAATACTTTTGTGCGCGGAATAATGAGACCAATTAATTGGTTTAAAGAAAATACATTAATCGGATCCCCCTAATATTTTCAGTAAGAATGCATTTTGGAAAAATGTCCAATAGCAAAGTATTGTACGGCTTCAAGCAATTATGCTAATAGGCTCTGGCGAAAAACTGCCCGAACGTAATCGCGAGAAGCTGCTCGAATGCGTGATTTCCGAAGGCGTTAGCGGGAATCTGACCGAAAGCGTTGGCCAATCTTTATTCTCTCACTCTCGCAGGCACCAATGTACGAGCAAACAATACGGATCACTGATTTGAAACTTTGATGCAGTGCTGTCTTCTTCTTAGCGAGCAGCAGTCACCTCGTGGACGAAAACGAACAGCCTCAAAAAATTTTTCTGTAACAAAAGAAACCATTGCGCTTCAATTGATTATCCCAAACATCTTCATTTTGTTTCCAATAACCCAGAAATTTTTCGTAAATATTATTAATTGATCTATTAGATTTTCAGTTGCTCAACGAGCTTTTTGCTAGTGCTGGTTAAAATAAACAAATCGATAGTTGGACCAACACTTAATAATTAGTATTTTTCTCTACTTAATTATCTAGATCAATTTCCTATCACTTACCTGATTAATTCTTCTTCGCTCTAATTAAGAATGGCGGAGCTTTCTGAAAGAAATCGAATAACACTGTTAATGATGCGAGGATGGGGAGATCAACAAAGAGGGTGTAAAACAGTAACGCGATTATTTAATGAAAATTTTCGGAATGAAAATAATAGGATCTCCAAAAGTACTGTAATCCGTACTATTCAACGTTTCGAGGCCATTGGTAGCGTTAAAAGCCGCCCAAAATCTGGTAGACCTAAAACAGCAACAAATAATGATAAGGCATTAGATGTTTTACAGTCTTTCGTTGAAGATCCCCATATTTCCATCAATCGCGTTGCACAAGAACACGAAATCGGTCATGCATCTGTCAGTAAAATTCTGAAATTGAATAAATGGCATCCATACAAACTCCATTTGGTCCAAGAGTTGTCCGAAGACGATTTTGATAGACGCATCGAATTTTGTGATCTTATGATGGAGATGATTGTCGACGATCCTCTATTACTTGATAATATTGTTTTCTCTGATGACGCAACATTTGAACTGACGGGAAATGTAAATAGACACAATTGTAGATACTGGAGTGACGTTAATCCTCACTGGAAAAGAGACAATCATACTCAATATCCACAAAAAGTTAACGTGTGGGCTGGTATTCTTAATGGTAGACCAGTTGGCCCTTTCTTCATTGAAGGCAATTTGACAGCACAAGTATACCTAGTCATGCTTCGCGAACAAATTGTTCCAGCTATTCGAGACATAGCTGGTGGAAATATGGATGAAATTTATTTCCAACAGGATGGAGCTCCACCTCATTATGGTGTCATTGTCCGTCAATATTTGAATGAGCTCTTTCAGGACAGGTGGATAGGGCGAAGGGGTCATATTGAGTGGCCACCTCGGTCTCCGGACTTGACCCCACTTGACTTTTTTTTGTGGGGTTACTTGATAAGTAAAGTTTATGCCACCAAGCCTCAAGATTTAGATGATTTAAGAGGGAGAATAACTCGAGAGATAGAACTAATACCGCCAGAAACCTACCGGAATGCGGTTTCGGCTGTTTATAACAGATTGGCACATTGCCTGGCTGTTGAAGGGCAACAATTTGGACATTTGTTGTGAATTGTTTGGTACAATTAAATATTTTGCCCAAGCTAACCAATTGGAATTAAATTTGCCTTAACTGGCCGGACTCACACACCACTCTTGCCTTAACTGGTCGGACTCGCACACCACTCTTGCCTTAACTGGTCGGACTCGCACACCACTTAACAAATTGTTAACTTCAAACCTTTATAACTCAAAAAGTACTTAATAAAAAAATATTTTATTATAGTGTTTTGGAAAGCTCTCGAGATAAGCTATAAGAATATGTAATAAAATGTGGGGGGTTCTATTTAAAAAAATAAGATTGACCTTGAAATGACCTTGAAGGACATGGTCAAGGTCAAAGTCAAGGTCATCATCTTACTCCCCGCTTGAAACCATACAACTTTGCTATTGGACATTTTCTCCTAAGTGCATTCTAACTGAAGATATTAGGGGGGTCCGATACTTTTCGATGACCCTGTATGTTGTTAAATGTTAAAGTTTATATGAACCTGTCAAAGTTACTTGGTATACGTGTATACTACAAGCAAAAGTAATTTCGACTAGTACAATAGTTATGGTTGATATTTACTATCATATTTGTAGTTTAATTTTGAATGGTACGTAAAACACTGGGAGAAGGAAAATAGAAAAATATACTGATCCTATACGTGTACTACCTGTAAGTAGATGCGTTGTTAAATGTTACAGTTTATACGAATCTGTCAAAGTTACTCGATCCACACGTATACTACAAGCAGTAATAATTTTGACTATTGGAATAGTTATGCTAGATATTTACTATCGTGTTTGTAGTCTAATTTTGAATGGTAGGCAAAACACTGGGAAAAGGAAAATAGTAAAATACACTGATCCTATACGTGTACTACCTGTAAGTACATACGTTGTTAATGTTACAGTTTATACGAAGCTGTCAAAGTTACTTGGTCTACGCGTATACTACAAGCTAAAGTAATTTCGACTAGTGGAACAGTTATGATAGATATTTACTATCGTATTTGTAATTTAATTTTGAATGGTACACAAAACACTGGGAGAAGGAAAATAGTAAAATATACTAATCATATACATGTACGTCCTGTAAGTGCATACGTTGTTAAATGTTACAGTTTATACGAAGCTGTCAAAGTTACTTGGTCTACATGTATACTACAAGCAAAAGTAATTTCGACTAGTGGAATAGTTATGGTAGACATTTACTATCATGTTTGTGGTTTAATTTTGAATGGTACGCAAAACACAGGGAGAAGGAAAATAGTAAAATATACTGATCCTATACGTGTATTGCCTGTAAGTAGACACGTTGTTAATTGTTACAGTTTATACGAAGCTGTCAAAGTTACTTGGTCTACGCGTATACTACAAGCAAAAGTAATTTCGACTAGTGGAATAGTTATCCTATCTGGGATTAGTATATTTTACTATTTTGTTCTCTACGTGGGTAGATAACTGTTGAAAATTGTACTACAAAAATACGATAGTACTAAACCGCAATAAATTTATGCTATTTATCATGTCTATTCATATATACCTCTAGTTCATGTCGCTGTTGTGGTGGCTCCTCCATGCGCTCGTCCGCCTTTGTTGCCCCGGCTCCGGCATCACCGATTTTCCCCTCGTTTTTTTTTCCTCCCGCAATCGAACAGCCTCGTCGCTGAAATAAAGAATAAACAATTACATATACGATTATAAAACATTCTAGGGATGTACAATCGTGTAATTCTGATTTCTTATCGATTATTTTTTTTTGTCTGCAATGCTTGGCTCTTTGCTCTTCCGTACATGTGCCGCGCCGTCAAATTTACCGCACGAACCGAGTGTTGCCGAACGCTTAGCGTTGTTGCCAAGTCGTTGGCTCTCCGGACTCCGCGCCGCGCAGTAACCAGGAAGAAACTTGGCAACACCGCTAGGCGTTCGACAACACTCGGTTCGTGCGGTAAATTCGAAAATAGTCAGAAAAAAAATAATTTGGACAAATAACAATTATTTGTTGACATACACCATAATATAAAGTGGAAAAAAACAAAAACAGCTTAATCCTCAATTTTTGCGAAAAATCTTCTCTTTGACATCTGTCGTAAAATGCGATATTTTAAAAAATTTGTCGAAAATATTCTGAATTGTGCAGACCGAGTGTCTCGTGTCGGAAACAAAGTTAGGAAAACTGAATAAAAGAAATATTGCGCAAATTACATCTAATTTGTTCGCATAGGCCACAACATCAAGCTTAATTTATTGAAAAAAAAGAACAGTTTTCGACGCTTGTGCGCTTTACTTTGCCAATTATTTTACTTTGCGCACTGAAAAGTCGACTATAAGTTTTCTCTCTTTTTATCCTCCGACAATCAAAAAGTAACCCTCCAAAATTATATTGTATGACTTACCGTATCTCACCATCTGCAGTTCTCGATGTGTTACTTTCTAAAAAGCATCCATATTTTTTAAAAATCGTGCAATTTGCGCGACCGGGAAACAAAGTTCCGAAAACGAAAACTAAAATTTCAATATTGCGTGAGTCTAGCGTTTTTTAATTCGCTTTCTTTTTGCCAAATTTTCAAAGACAAAGGGAAGAAAATCACGCTGGAGCCACGTTATATGCAAATCTTGGCCTGTCGGGAGGTGTGTTGATTTTCGGAACTTTGTTCCCCGGCCACATTCGCAAAAATGCATGCATTTTTCGTAACGACAACGCACGGCCCGTCGCGCTGCACTCTTGTACGGAAGCAGAGAGAGAGAGAGGGAGCGAGTGTCTTTCTATTCCGAGCAAGTGAGACCGTCTCGAAGCGCGAGTGAGCGGAGCAACCTAGAAAGAGAAGGTCTTATGTCGATCGCCTGAAGTTAGACAAAGAGATGGCCGCTGTCAAACTTTGATGCTTTATTTTTACTATTTATAAGCTAACAATTTTGTCCATACTACTTTAATCGCTATTCCTCGACACGAGAATCCGATTTCTGCAAAAAAATCCCGAAAATCCCTCGAAAATCGCCGTGAGGCTCCGGTATCAACGAGAGGCCTAATAACATTCCCGTTTAAGGCGAGACGCACATGGGGACGGGAATCCGAATCTAAGGTAAGCAGATTAGATTCGCATGAATCCATTGACGCAAACGATCTACTTGACGCAATGGGCTTACGCAAGGGGAGGGTAGGTGCACTATAGCCGAATGACCCGTAAAAGTGGTCTTCTTCATGTCAAATTGATTGACCTTAGGACGCGACGGAGTGGGGATCGCAGACGAACGTGGTAACGGCCTCGGACAACGCATAGAAGGGTGATCGCCGAGCCCATCTACATTGGCGTCCCGTTCGACCAGGGTATCCTAGAACCGCCGCAAAATGGCGTACCGCCCGAGCCGATCACGAATTATTTCTATCGACCCTGAAATGAGTAACTCGACCCTATCGCATCGGCCGATAAGGTCACGCAATTCGACTATCTTGTCGATCTCCGCCCGAATTGTGGAGATTTGCTCAAGGCTGGCGATGCGTCGCCTAGCCGCGCGAGATGGCGTGACGTTAGTGGCGGTTGCCGTAAATGCCACGGGCGTGGTCGTAATGGTAAAATGTCCCGATGCAGCGGTGGGCGTCATCACCGTTCAGGTGGGTACTACCGTTACGCGGGAAGTAGCGGGGGTAGGTACAAAAGATTCCATATTACGGAAATTAACACAACCCAAAAAGGACGCAATTAAGAGAACCGCGAAAGAGTGACGATAGGGAGTAGGGATAGATATCATAATCTAATCCCTAAACACTACCGGAAATACTAAAAAGACTCCAAAAGATCGGACGCTATTTAAGGTCGCGATGCAACTCGAGGTGCTACGTCGAGCTGCGAGATTCGTCGATCGAGCAACCTGCTGTCTGTTTTACTTCAGCAGGAGCTTCTCTTTTACTCGACGCAAAGTGGATGCGCTATGCGTTATCATGAGAAAAATATAATTATGGCGTCCGCTACCCAAAACCTAAAATTCCGAAAATAAACCCAGAAATCAAATAGGGGAAATCAAAATCTGAAGATTTATAATTTGAATAGCGCGCAAAAATTATCAATAATATTCGAAAAATTGACGGATGAACTCATGCAATTTGTAGGAAGTAGGCAGACGCGAGTCGCGACGGGAAACGGAACTTTATTTTTACTCGAAAATTATTCGAGTCGCTGTACTGGTACCTGAAACTTACAAAAAATAGATACGAATCCTATTAGCTGTAAGAACCATATCAAAAATGAAATATCGTTACAGCAACGCAAGAACTGCGTGTCGTTTTCTTGCTCCTTGAAGGGAAAGGGGGAATCCCACACCTGTAAATCGCGAAAATCTTTAAATATTCTAAATGAAATGTAAAATTTTCCGAAAATGTTTCCAATTAAATTTTAGAAATTAAGTGGACTATTAATTTCTATTTGTTACAAAATCAAAAGTGGAAAACGAATGAAAAAATAGCAAGTTGAATTTAATTCCCACAAGTGTGAAACAGATTCAAAATCTGTTCAAAACACACAAAAAAATATCAAAAATTAAATAATCTAATTAATTGAACTTGAGTCTGGAAGACTAGACCGGAAATCAAAGAAAAGTTTAAACCAAGAAAAAAATTCAAAAATCCTTATTAATTTGTATACGATAATTTACGATTAAGTTTCAAAACAACGAAATACTATTATCTAAATTTTGAAAACATCAAGAAAATTTACGTTACTATTTTCTCGGTATGTATAAATATTATTCAATACAAATCCAGGGACGGTAACACGCGCCGCCGATTGCATCACTCCATGTCCTTACCGGGAGTGGCACAAAGGGGGGGGGGGGGCTGTAGAGAGAATCGCAAAAGTTGAGAACATAAACAATGTTTGATAACGAGCAACCTTCTCGGGATAATAACAAAAACAAATCTATTATTTTCGACTTCGAATTTATTACTCTACTATTTCCGGAAACTATGAAAATAAATCACAAGTAAATACTTACTCTAAATAGAGGGATTTATTATGATGATGATTTCAAAATATCAAAATGAGCATGAAATTAATCATGTGCTATCCAAAGACTTAAATATTCAAACAGAAATTCGAAAATCAATGAAGTCAAAATTGAGTTTTCAAGAATCAAAACATTCGAATAAATTCAAAAAACGCGACGAAAAATATATTTAATAATTTCTCGGAATTAAAATATATTATTTCCTTTATAGGTAGCTCAGGACAATAATCACGCTATTATCGGGACAGCGTTGTGTACTAATGAAGAGGGGACACAGGGGTAAACAGTAAACAAGCCCGCATAATGTTACTAGATTTCTCAAAAAGTAATTAATTAACTCGGGATTATTTTCGTCTTTGTTTGGAAATAGAAAAATAAATTATGGACAGTTACGCGGAATTTTGAAAATAATAATTTTAAAACTATGAAATTAAATTCTACAACACCCGACAACTTTCTGAGAATTTTTCGGAAAATCTCAAAAAAAAAATTATTGGCGACAACTCAACAAAAATACCTCTCTTTTCCTTTTCTTCTCTTAGGATTGGCATGGTTTTTCGGAAAGCTTAGGGAATCAGGAAATAGATGACAAATCAAATGACACATATAATTTATTATATATTATTATACTTTAAACTATACCAGTATATATTATCGCAAGGGTAAATAGAGGATGCGGACCGCGCAAATGGAACTGGAAAACGCGAAAATCACAATCAAGATGTACAATTATTTTCTCCGGCGAACTGCACCGGACCAGTTTCTTACAAAAAATTATTTTAAGAAATCTACTTAGATGTTCCCACCAAGGATGCCATTTGTAATCCCTCTGTTCGGTTTTACGTCCCCGCAGGGGACTTGTGGAAGAGAGCGGAGCGGGTTATCTCCGTCCACAATTTTATTGTGGAAGAGTGAGGGGTCGAAGTGCCCGAGCTCGAAGAGGAGCAATGCTTTTGAAAGATCCGCTTCTCTTAGCAAGTTTTGAGAATTGACGACCTCACGGACCCGATCGTTCGGCTGGTCTGTGCCGACGAATGCCTGATCGTGAAACGACTCGAGAGACCCACCGTACTGGGGAGCTAGGGTGCGGTGTCAAGCCCCTGCCGGCGGGTTCCACACGGGGGAGCGCTACGGCGTGCCGTGTCCGTGCAGGCAGTAACCGCAGAAAGGGTTGGCCTCTAGCGGGCCGTGGCGACGTTAGAAAGGTTCTCTGAACCAACAGAAGCATCAAGGCAGGCAGCTTGTTGCTAATAAATGTGGTAGCTGACTTGTTGTATCACTTTTTTAAGTGTGCACAACCGGCGGTGCTGGCGCATCACTAAAATTTGGCCCCATCCCCCATGGGGGGGGGGGGGTGTTTTTAACCCGAACGGGAGGCAAGACACCTTAAATAACTGTACTAGGTGTTCGGTTTTACGTAAAGGAAAAGCGGAGAGAGAGCCAACAAAATTTATTGACGCAATTATCGAAAGGAACAAGATGTATTTCGGTACTATTACAATTATGATATATTCCTCATAATCATTCGAATCCTTATTTTTTTGCGTCAAATTATTTTTTTCCTGTACTTGTCAGAATGAATATTTTGTTGAACTAATTAATAGTCAAAATTTAGATCCCCCCTTTTGAAGGGCCCAACGCACGTACGTGCCTTGTGTGCCTAATGGGTAATCTGGCCCTGAGTATATACCTTTAGGATATTCAATTGAATTGATTTAACTGATACATATTTTTTCGATTTCGTTATAGAAATGAAGACTGATTTTGCAGCCGTACTTGACTTCGAAGAATGACATTGATCGTGAGTCTAGTGGAGTGTTATGATGTATTATTATATCAAGTTCAGTTAAAGCAATAATACTAATACATAATCGTTTGTTTTTGTTACAGATACAGTTGAAAATCAAGACGTTTGGAGCAGGATGAATAACTTGAATAAAGATGTTTTTACAGATTTAAAAGTTTTCTATTTATTTATTTATGGCGGATCCAATATGGCCGACCGAAATGCAAAAAGTTCCTTGATCCGGGTGAAACTGAGTACTCGGGGGTTTTTGAGGTCGTTCATCACGAATTTGAATTTTTCAGATTTCAATTCAGATTTTTAAGGTCTCCTTCCTTACGGTCGCACTTGGAGGTAATTTCAAGGTCAAATAATCTACTCGGATTTGTATATGTATTGGAGATTACTGTAAACAATGGCATTGCACGAATATTTTACGCAATAGAAAGTTCTGGATTCATGTAAACGGCAACATTATAACAAACATTATAAAAAAAAATATTTCTTGTAAAGAAACTCGCCAAGTTCTTATTAGTAAAACATTATTACCACTAAAAATGCTATCAGAATTAAATTGTGTACAATTATAATGCTATATTCTTTTAAGAAAGAAGCATTGAAATCATGTAATAAGGCTAAGTTCTTTCTAATGAATCAAACTATTCATTAATGCAATATACAATAATTTGGAAAGAAAATTTTGCTTACATTCAGAACAGCACAACATTTTTCAAGAAACTTTTTTGAAATCTAAGTAATTCTAATCATTTGTTTAATGAAATTACAATTTAATAAAAAAAATGTTATTAATGTATTTAATGATTTTTAAAAAAGATGCAATATCATCAATAATATACACATTGGCCCTTTTTCCAAGCATTCCGCAACTGGCTTGTCAAAAACTTGCCTGCCCTTTTAGTCAAGTTTTTCAGAGAATCTTGGTCCCCGAAGAATGGTCCCAAATTTTCAGAATACATGTATTAGTTTGTCAGTCAATACATTATTGTATTATTTGTAATTACTTACATTTTGTTACGCACATATTCCAGTTAATTTATCATCACAGCATTTACATTAATTTGCAGAACAAAATATTCATCTTCACAATATTTCATACGACAAAAAATTCTAGTATTATATAACTCTATTAGTAAACAAAGGTAATATTAAAAACGGGGTACTTATTATTGCACAATGAGATGTCGGGGAAAAGCATAATAATATAGTAAAAAAATTTGGTTTGGAGACTGTAATGGTAGCGCCCGACCGCCAACAGGGACCAGACCGTTCACATATGTCCTAGCTTTGTAAGATGAACCGTTCTTTGTTTACCATTCAAGGTATTGCTTGTCAATGCAATACCATATCATAATTGCTGTTTTATTTCCTGTACATTTTTGCAATTTCATCCATTAAGCATACGTTTTTGGCGAATGGTAATATGGCGCTATCTAGAAACATGATATTGAAAATTGCAAGGACTTAAAGATTGAGAAAAATAGTTTTGTAATTTGGGATAGCATTATACTTTTATTACTTAACACCATAAACAGATTACTTAATGACAGCGTTTTTTTCTTAACTCCCAAAACTTTACTAAAAGGGTAGCCAAGTTTTTGACAAGCCAGTTGTGGAATGCTTGGAATGCTTGGTGTTCTGAATGTACGCAAAATTTTCTTTCCAAATTATTGTATATTGCATTAATGAATAGTTCCATTCATTAGAAGGAACTTAGCCATATTACATGATTTCAATGGTTTTTTTTTAATAAGAATATAGCCTTATAATTGTACATAATTTAATTCTGATAGCATTTTTTGTGGTAATAATGTTTTACTTGGAATATAGAAAATAAGAATTTGACCAGTTTTTTTTTTAAATTAAGTATTCTATATCATAAGATTAATGTATATCATAAGATTGATTAATAACTTTTACACCTCTTAGTTTGCGGAATCTTAGTTCGCCGCCTCTGTTGGCAATTTTTCGTGATGAAGTATCGATCCTCGCATGTACAGAGGCTCATTTTTTAAATAGCTCCAAAAAAATACATTCTTCGATAAATTTGTAATTGCCCGACCTACATAAATGTAATGTTGTATACATACCAAAAATGTTACACTGTTAAACTTAAAAAAGAATAATAAAATAAGACAGCTAAAAAAGGATGCAGTCGATGAAGACGAAGCCAGTGCTTGTTCATTTGTGATGTATGCCATTTTGTCTATACCTTATCCTGTCTCTTAATCCTCGAACTGATTAGGCTCTACTATGTCGGCCAATCACGGCCATGCGCTCAGGGAGCTGTGCGCAAAATTCCCGGGCTTCTCATCACTGTACGTTCGTCGTCCGAACGAGCTATGCATAAGCACGAATCCGCAATGATTGACGTGAATGACATATGTTGAATGCGAGATATTTTGAGTTTATCGTGAATTTTTAATTTTTAGTTTACTATCATTTATATTTTGTATCTAATTATTTTGTATCGATGTTCTAATAGTGCCACTTTTACTTGCGTACACGTGACTATACACACGATCTTCTATTAGTTGTATCAAATACACACTCATAATCGCATTATATTATGTATTCACGTTGTGACAACTGTAATAGTTATTATTATCTTTTCTTGAACTTTTAATTATTTAATTCCATGACTTTATTCCCATGTTATGTTAATTTCCGTATTTGTATTTGGTTGCAGTGAGACAAACATGAGCTTCACGAAAATATGTCCCACACCTCGTAATCTGAACGTTCTCTAGGTCTCGCGTTCGAATCCCCGTCGATGCCTGTTCTTCTGTGTGTTTTCGATTTGTTTGGAAAATTGACGAAGTAAACATTGCTCGGAGAAAGTACGAATTCGGGACCGCTGTAGACTTCAGTCGGCAGTTTGCCGGTATCATCAGCGACTTCCCCGCGTTGTGGGTATTACCTCGGAAAAAGATGGGGCATAAACAGCCGAATAGGCTACTGGCGGTACCGGCATTGACATAGGGGGGACTGGTTCTGAGTTGTTGTTGTGTTGTCCTATCCTCCGTCATGTATGATGTTTGCGTGTTCTCCATCCTATACCTCTCCATCAGAGATAGGCATGAAAGTCATTAAAGCATGGGGAAATATGAAAAAATTCTGTTATCTTATTCGTATTTATCGAAGACATACAGTTGTTTTCGCATAACAAAATATTTACTGTAATATTGGTGTCGGGTAGCCATGGGGAGGTTGTAGCAGGATGTTCGGGGCTTCGCAGGAAGCGGGGGAGCGTGACGGGTATGCCCCCCCCCCCCAACCTGTCAAAAACTCGACTAAACCGCGTTTTTTTACGCATCAGTGTGAACAAGACGTGCTCATTTATCAGTGCTTCGGCTGGCCTGCGGTCGGGGTCGAAGTTTTGAAAATGCTCATTTTCAATTTTACTATAGGGTGATTATAATCATCAATGAGCATTTTCAAAACTTCGACCCCGACCGCAGGCCAGCCGAAGCACTGATAAATGAGCACGTCTTGTTCACACTGATGCTTAAAAAAACGCGGTTTAGTCGAGTTTTTGACAGGTTGGGGGGGGGGGCCCATACCCGTCACGCTCCCCCGCTTCCTGCGGAGCCCCGAACATCCCGCTACAACCTCCCCATGGCTACCCGACACCAATATTACAGTAAATATTTTGTTATGCCAATGAATGGACGACTACCAATGAATGGACGATTTTCTACATATTTCTATTTCTTATGAATGTATGATGCTTAACATGCAACAAAATACATATTTTTATGTTCTTTGAACATTGAAAACAATATTTACAGTACTGTTGATCTTCCAGTGTTTATTATTTTGTAAAATCAAAGCAAAGTTTTAAATCCATCCAAAACTGGTATTGAAAACGTCCCATTTGATTTAACCCGTCTATTCATTGGGGTTTAGCGGATTTTTTTACAAACGTATGAAGACGAGTTTAATAATTAAATAAAATCAAAGGTTGAACTACACGGTCATAAAGAGCAGAGTCTAACGATTCTAATGGTGGTATCATAATTAAATTTTCATAAAAGAATTCAAAAGTTACAATCGATCAAAGTGTGAAAAATGCTTAACCGTCCATTCATTGGCATATTCACCCTATTTAAGGAACAAGATATGGTTACAATATATGTATAGAAACTACTCGAACCTAACGATGCTAGAACTACCCTCTGCCGCCTTCTTTCCTGGCAGTGTAAAAATGGGAATATTCCCGGAAGCATCAGCCTTTCGTCAGGGAACTGCAATACGAATTAAGCCAAAATTGTAGGCACCCGGGTCGAAGGCATCTAGTTTATTGTTGATTTGGGTTCCTTAGGGTCTGAAACGTCGACATTTGATGAAAAACTATATGGTAATTTTTTTGCCCGAAGTGACCAAATTCAATACTTCGTCCAGACTTAGTCTGGGTCGAAGTAATAATGACTATAGGCTGATATAATAGATGTGTTTAACGTTCAAGGCCCTATTGCGCGCTTGCAAATCCTTGTACATATGCCAATATTGACTTTTTGGCCATTTGAGCGCAATTTCATGATTTTGGTCGTAACAGCCAAGGGGTTCATACATTTTTAATAATTGGATTTTCTTCTTACAATGGAAGCCTCTATGCTTTTTCTCAAAATATAATGATAGAACCTATCAATTTATTTATAGATTCTCGTGAAGTTCTGAGGAATCAAATGAGTATACTGGACAAGGTTGCAATAACTCCAAAAAGCGGTGCGTATTAAATATAATTAATTTATATAAATATAATTAATTTATATTAATATAATTAATTTATATAAATATAATTAATTTATATAAATATAATTAATTTATATAAATATAATTAATTTATATAAATATATTACTATTATTTTGTACCCTTTATTTTTGTGTCATTCCCACACTTTTCTTCATCAATTACACTTTTATTGACTTTAAACAAATTTTTTACAGAAACAGGAAACTGCCAGAATGCCACTTTTAGCATAGAAATCGCTGAAACTGGTATATATTAATGAATACAATGTTTATTACTCGAAAATACTTGTTTTTGTATATTATTTTACATTATTTAATTATGCTTTTAGATATAGCGATATGGTAGTGGCGTCTTCTACAGTATTGGAACCTTCAACTGCCGGTAACAAATTTTGAAAATTATATTATCTTTACTAGTTTTAATTTTACAAGTGAAATTTTTTATTTACGCAAGTATAGTTTTGTCTCAGATCTCTTTAGTGTCCAACAAATCAATGTCCTATAACATGGTGGCCACCGTCAAGGAAAACCGGGAAATCAGGGAAATGTCAGGGAATTTCAAAATTGGTCAGGGAATCAGGGAAAAGTCAGGGAATTTCAAAATTGGTCAGGGAAAAATTAAATTGTAGACAAATCTTTAAAAAGTAAAAAACATTATTTAACAAAAAATCGCACAATTTCATTTTTAGAAAAATGCTTTATTTATCGTGTTTCGCATAAAATTCTTTTAAATGATTTTAAATGCTTTCTCACAAATTTAAACAAATATTGACGTTTTTTATCAATAACATATTTCAGTTTTGAACATTTTCGACCGATTTCACCAAAAACCAACAATTTTGAAAAAAAAAATAATCTTAAATTAAATATATTTGTGGTACTGCTCAGTTTTAAACGTTCTGGTACATTGCAACAAATATAAACACGTTTAACAATAACACATTTCGGTATTGAATATATTCTAACAGATTTGAATAAAATATAATAGTTTAACAAAAATAAATGCAAACAATTTTATATTTAAAGATATTTATCTTTCTATAAAGATACTTTACAGAATATTTCAATCTTTGAAATTGAAATCTATGAAAGCATAAAAAGGCTAAAAATCGTAGAAAAATTTTTAAAATGTTGAAAACAGCACTAAACTCCCAAATTTTGAGAATATTAAATTGTTTAAATGATTATTTTACCATTTCTATTTTAAGTAGTTGATATTTGTCCAATAGTATTTGAAAAATATAAAATTTATGGCAATTTTTTGTTATTGTCAACATTCGTAAGAATTTTAACAATACTTTGAATATACTGTCCAAAATCGCCTAAATTCTAAAATTTATCAACATTTATAATTATTGAGTAACATATTACCGCAGAACTTGACATTTTATAACAAATTTTGAGAACCCCCAACAAATTTTCTACTATTATTTTGAATTAAAATCCGCAGGAATATGAGTTTTTTTCTGGATTTTTATAGACAATATGTTTTAGAATATACTACTCGTTGTTGATTGAAAAAATAAAGAATTTATTGAAAATGTGTAGCTGTTTTTAAAACATTTTTATCCGTATTGTTTATTTTTAATAGATATCATTAAAATATTGGTCAGGGAAAAATCTGGGAAAAGTCAGGGAATTTTTTTCCGAGAAAAAAGCGGCCACCATGTATAACATATTGACATACTATGTCTGGAAATGAAACATTTTGAAAACGTATTCTTTAAACATTTTTAAAAGTATTGCACCTTCACGATGAAACTGAACCAACTTTATATAAAAACTTTTTTTATTTCAAATTTTCTTCATGCGTTCGATTCAGGAGTTAAAAATAGTGTGTAAAAAAGTGAGTTTTGTGTTAAAAAATTAGTTTTTTAGGAATTAAATGTGATAAATGTATTGTGTCATTTAATTTATTAAGAAAGCAAGTAGATTAATAGAATAAAATTTTCTTTCGATTTTTATCATGTGATCCAGCATGATCTTTAAATGTAAAAATACAAAATTTCTATTCTTTAGAAGTTTATTGCTTCAAAAATGCTAATGTTCTCAACAAATGATATGCAAAATAGAAATAAAACAGGGTTTAATTTTTTTCTTCGCCATTGATAAGTAATTTTATCCATACAAAATGTTCTATTAACCTTTAGAGGGCCGGGATGACGCAGAGTAGGCGTGATATGTTTATTCATTAATTAAGCAGAACTAAGTGGGTCCTTAAGGGTTATTTAGGTCTCTGAACACGATTCTGTCATCAAAATGAAAATTCAAAATGGAGGAAGTAATATGGCGGATACTATACCAGGTGTATTTTTTTTTTTCTTTTATTGAAAACTTTCCACCTTAATATCTCAGAAACCGCGGCGCGGATCGAAAATCGGGGAAATACGTGTGCCCCCCCCCCTCCCCATAATATTTCGAGCTATTAGCGCGACCCCCGACTACCCAATATCAAAATACTCGCAAGTAAAAAAAACTCCGTGGAAACTATAAGTCAGAGTGATTATTTTAAACACTAGCGTTCAAAAAGGCGGCCATATTGGATCCGCCATTTTGAATTTTGAAAGTTTGATTGCAGAATCGTATTCAGCAACCCCAAAAATCCCTAGGGAAACATTTTTGAGGCTTGGGAAATCTTCTAAACGTTTTTTACGAAAAAGAAAAAAGATTACCATGCGCATTACCGTACCGGGCCAGGATGAAGCCTGGAGGCGTCATGAACCGATCTGCCAAAGACTTGGTCTTAGTTTAGTCTTTTGTGCATGGCTTTTTCATAGAAAAACGGGGCTTTTGAAATTTCTCAAATCCCGGCACTCTAAAGGTTAATAAAATAATCGAAATACTGTACCTATTTCTTACATTTGTTACATAATTTCTGAAAAATTGATTTTTTTTTTTTTAAATTTGTATTATATTATAAAAATTATAATTTTATTGTTATAAAATTTTTTGATTGATTTTTTAACACAAAAAAATCACATTTTTAAAAAAATGCTCGATGAATTTCGCCAAAAATTATTTTACACACTATTTTTGAACTCCTAAATCGAAAGCAAGAAAAAAAAATTTACACTACAAAAAATTGGCATTTAAAATTGGTTCAGACACACCGTGCCTTCTGCTCTGTTTTTCATTTCGGATTAATTTTTTATTAGAATTTGTGTTATAATACATCCGTAATCATAAAGAAGCAACATTTTAAATGCAGTCGAAGGGTTCGAGTTGTATTAAGCAACTTTTTAAACGACAAAACCAGTAAATCAGATTAGGTTACCTGGTTTTCCGCAAAAAATATAGTTACCTGAATTTTTCCAACAACTTCTTTTAATTCAAATTATTTTTATATTTCATGGATCTAGAGCCACTTTCGTGTACTTGTATCGTTGAGATTTTGACATGAGAGCGAAAAAAGAGAAAGTGAACGATTTTTATACACTTAATGATAGAGAAACAGAGATATGAATATCAAAAATGTTTAGTTTGTGAGTATTCTATTAAAATTGAAGAATCTAAGTTTGTTTCTGTTATTGGTTCAAGTATTACTATGATGCAATCCTAATTTCAATATTATTGTTCACACCAACGCCTAATTTCTTAATTGATTTCACATATAATGAAAAAATGAATTGAGTGACCTGGTTTTTCTGTACAAAGCGATGGTCTCGTGATTTGTCTTTTCTAAATTTGTCAAAAACGTAACACTTAATCCAAATTCTGATCTGACAGGACATATTGTAAATAAAAACTCCTTACTGTTTCTGATGATTCTTCAATTTTTTCAAATAGTGGTAGTTCAGATTTTTCCTAGTGACCACATCATTATGTAAGGGAACACGGGACAAAGTGGAACGCCTGTGGGATGTTGCATAAAAAAAATTATGTCCAAGTATCAAAACCCTAATTCGGTTCCTAAACTAACTGCGTATTTAGATAAAAATCGGGAACGATATTCCACTTTGCCCAAACGCAAATTGGCCTGAGCACAATGGCAATCCTTAAGATTCGGGATCGATCCCGAAAACGTTCCATCCTTTTCTCCCTCATGGAGATAGAAAAGGATAAAAGACAAGTTATAGGGATAAAGGATTTTCATTGCGCTTACGCCTAATTAAATAAAACAGTGACATTCAGAGTGGTACTCAATAGTTCCAAAGTCGCTACCAGGCAGCGCCTCGATTTACCCCTAACAAAGCGAATTATTGTATTTGTCCAACCAATCTTACATTGTCGAGAATTGTACCGTTTTCCAAGTAATCTTTCCCTTCATATCATTACCGTTATATGATTTTTCTTGATCATTTATTACTTACTATTTTATTTTGCGCTGCCGTGATAGAATTAATTTTAATTCTAAATTATGAATATTTGTTATATAGATATCTCCAGTGATGTTGCTGATGAGAGCGATGAATATGTTCCATCCGAACAATGTTCATTGTCGTCGAAAAGTGCAACAAAAATGGATGCAGACGTGCCTGAAAAGAATATGGCGAAAGTTGAAACATCTATGGCTTATAATACTTCTGGACACTCGGCACCAAACGATCGTGAATTATTAATTCACAATTCAGAAACAACCCCGTCGTATTCCAAAAGACATTTTTGCGGTTATTGCTTAACCTTTCAAACGAAAATTTCTCGCCACTTGCAACGCAAACACAGCAATGAAGAAAACGTTCAAAAGTTTACAAGTCTTCCTCCAAAATGTCGTGAAAGGATCGGTATAATATCAAAAATTCGAAAGGATGGTGATTATACATATAACGTCAACGATAACTTTAATAAAGGGGAATTGCTAGTTGTACAGAGTACATTAAGAGTCAAAATAAACCAGCTCAACTGGAAACTGAAGATTTTTTAAAATTGTTTGGCGAAGACTTTGCGACCAGTATCAATAAACCTGCGGTGGAATCCCGTAACCAGATTACAAGGAGAAGGATATTACAGCTACCCAGCATGGATGATATAAAAAAATTATACGACTATTTGACTACAGAAAGGGATCGAAATTTTGACATTTTAAAACATTTTAAACATTTTCTAAAATAGTATGGGAAAAATTAGCGCAGGTGTGTTTGGTATTGCTGCAGGTGTTCAATAGACGAAGACCGGGCGAAATTGAACGCGCGCATATTAAAGATTTCGACAAGTATCAGCGCATTGACGAATTTTCTGATAAGGAAATATTCAAATCCCTTCAAAAGGAAGGTCAAACTCTCGCAAAACGATACGTACGTTTTTTAATTCGTGGCAAATTAGGTAGGTCTGTTCCGGTATTGGTTGACGTTAAACTGTTAAAATGCCTAAACCTTCTAAAGGAACACAGACTGGCAGCTGGTGTTTCTACTACCTGATTAAACATACTTACTCGAAGTATGTTGTGCCCAGAATCGTGAAAGGGCGTTCAACCACACAGGTTGATTCGGGTTGGCGAATGGAGGCGGCCTGCTTCAAAAGAAAAGAATGGAAGGAAAATAACGATAATTTGCCTTATTCTGTCCTTTTACCAGAAAAAAAGGTGATTTTTATTATCCTTTTTTATCAGTACAAATTCCGTTTAAAGTGGGTGGATTGGTGGGTGCAAAAAGTTCGTGAGGAGGCGGAAGAGGTTCGAGAGGAAGGGGAGGAATAAAAGTGATCGGGGAGTCAGAGCGGGTGAGTGAATGTTCTTGAATAGTGGAAGGGAGAGGTTCGACTGGAGGAGGTTGTAGTGGAGGGTTCTGAGGGAATTGAGGGTCGGGGAACGAACTAAGGTTCGCCCCTTTTTCCCTGGCGGCTCGCTCGCGGAGGCGTCGCTGACGACGGAAGTAGGCCCTATCCTTTTTCAATACCGGCACTAAAAAAACAAACAGAGGACGAGAATTTATGTGTGTAATTGGTGATTTCTATGAGGAATTAGTAGGACAAAGAAGTGGGATGGATATATATATATATAAATATGTGTGTGCGTTTAAGAATTTATTTAGTTATAAGAAATAGAACCAAAAATATAAATAATAATAATAATAATAATAATAATATTGTCTTTATTGTAGGTACATAAAACATACAAAAGGCGAGCCACAGCGCAAGCTGCTTTACAGTCTGACCTATAATAAATTTGAATTAAAAAAAAAATAACGCGGAGGTCACTACAGTCCCTACTGACTCTCGTGGTTGCATCCGGTCACCCAAAGGGCTCCAGTTAAACGCACTAGAGTCGCTAATAAACAAAAAGAATCCCTAAGGTGTCGGCTTCTTTATTTATGTATTCAAAAAAAATGTGATGCTCAAAAAAAAATTGCAAAGAAGTCCGACACATTCGTCTCATAAAAATAAAAAAATATAAAATAAATTTAATGCCTGAAACATTGCATTTTTATCGGCTCATATCGGGCATGAAAAGAGGGAGTGGAAAAGAAAAGGGTGGTTAGAGGGTTTATTATTTTGGTGTATATAAAAAAAAAATTATACTTACTAGTTATTGGATGTCGGACTCGAGCTGAAACCCTCCGAGATTGATTTCTCGTGGAACTCGGCTCCTTAGGAAGTTTGGTAGGAAGAGGGGAAAAAAAACGGTCGCCTGGACCTGTTTTCGAGAGAAAGTGGGTTGATATTCGGTCACCTGGACCTGAATATTCTTTTTTGGAGGTGAGGATACGGTCACCTGGACCTGTATAAAAAAGGGAGTTATAAATGGGAAGAGCCAAGTCCGGTTGGTGATCTGGTTACGAGGCGAACTCCGGTTGACAGTGCCGGTGGCCCGTGTTCCGGTCCAGCAAAATGAACTCGACCTGGTTGGCGCTATAGAGGGTCCACGTGGAAGACCGGAGGTGACGATCCAAGACCGGTGGAAACTGCCGATATGGAAACGGCAGCAGAGACCTCGATGATCCACGGAAGCCCAACCAAAATTCTGATGAGCTCGTCCAAAAAGACGATTCCAAAGTCTGGGTCGAAGCCGAAGCCGGAGTCTCAGCAGAAGTAGAGTAGAAGAGTTAGAGTAGGAAGATTCGTTGGAATGTCGCCCTTTTTATATTGGTTCTCCCCTCCAGGAAAATTCGTGGGTCGGACCAGGCGTGGGAATGTTAAGTTTGGTGGAAAAATTTGTACCATTTTTTTTGTAATTATAAAAAACTGTCCCTGTGTTGTTTATAACAATAAATTTTTAACAAACTATTTGCTTATAAAGTTACATTAGTATTTACAAATATGAACGAAAGTTCTAGCATAATTAGAACTAAAGTAAAAAAAAAAAATTATTAATTTTTGTATTAATTATTTGTTCAAACTTTCAATATTTTCAGGAATCTGTTTTTATGAAAATATTGTTTGCGTTTCGAACCGAACGGGAACGTAGAAATTGTTTCAGGATGGAGTGAGAGATCGTTCGAAAGAAAAGAGACACCGCGGGTTCAATTTAATTTCCAAATTTATTAATCGAACTGATACACGGTAAAAGTTTTCGAACTGTAATCGCGTTTCTGACAAAGGAATCGTCGGTATAGAAAAACGATCGGACACGTGCGACATCGACGAGCGAAAGCTGTAGACTCCCTTGCGCATTAGCGCGCGCGGAACCCCGCGCCGAGTGGGAGATCACGCGCGGTGACCTCTAGTGACATTGAGTCGTATTATCATTGCTACTCAAGCGGTAATACATACCGCGACATACCGCCCCCGTAGCACCGATTAGCGGGCTAAACTGTCTCTAAGTCCTAAAACTAGTTACGAACTCAGCTAATTGCTAAATAACTAAATAAGTACATAGGTTGTCCCTAAACTAAACTAATTCATCTACTCGGACTCCAAATCGACGGGCAGCAATGCAAGCTGCGTGATCGGTCGACGAAGCGTAGATGTAGCGGTGCGCACATCAACAACGCGTACAATTCCATCGTCTCCTGGTACACAATGAATCACGCGCGCAAGAGGCCATTTGGTCGGAGGCATATTTGGTCACTTGACGAGGACCATTTGCCCGAGAGCGATAGGTTTAGTCGGTAAGCGCCACTTAGTACGCTGCTGCAGCGAGAGCAGGTAATCAGCTGACCATAGCCGCCAAAAACGTTCGTTCACTTGTTGATATAATTTCCAACGCGACAGACGATTAACCGGGTCGGACAGCAACGATCGCTCAGGCAACGCGCTCAAGGGCCCCCCAATAAGGAAATGACCAGGCGTGAGTACAGTTAGGTCGTTCACGTCATCGGAAATTGGACAGAGTGGGCGAGAGTTAAGATTAGCTTCTATTTCACACAGAAGAGTCGTTAGCTCTTCAAACGTGGGAGTGAGATCTTTCAAGACTCGCTTTAAGTGGAATTTTACGCTCTTTACGCCTGATTCCCACAGACCTCCGAAATGAGGCGCTGCGGGGGGCATAAAATGCCACGTGACGCGATCTTTAGACAATAAATCCTTAAAGTTTTCATCTGAGATAGATCTCTGGAATGCTTGTTCGAGTTCGGTGTTAGCACCGACAAATGTGATACCTTGGTCGCTGTACATGCACGTGGGGAGACCTCTACGAGAGGTAAACCGTTTGAAAGCGGCAATAAAGGTAGGAGTCGAGTAGTCCGAAACCAACTCTACGTGAATTGCTTTGACCGCGAAACACACAAACAAAGCCACGTAAGCGGGTTGCGATTTCCGACCGCGACCAATGCCTAGACGGACTTGAAGAGGACCGGCGTAGTCCACCCCACAGTGCACGAAAGGACGTTCAGGTCGAGTAACACGAGGTGTAGGCAATCGTCCCATTGTTTGTGTGCTGAGCTCGACTTTAAGACGTGCGCACACAACACATCGAAATATTACTGCTCGAATAAGTTTTTTCGCTTGTATGACCCAGTATGTCTGTCTCAGAGTCTGGTGCATAAGCGCAACTCCTCCATGTAGACAGCGTTGATGGATATCAGAAATCAGCAATTAATTTGACAATGGGATGATGGCGTAGCACAATCGGGTGTTTGGCGTTGAACGCGATATCGGCGTTGGCTAAACGGCCTCCAACACGAATGAGTCCGTCCTGGTCCAGGAAGGGAGAGAGCGTATGTAGCACACTCTTCGAACTCACTAGCTTCTTATCGTGGAGAGCGATTAGCTCGTTCGGGAAGAGCTCGATCTGTAATTGACGCAAAACGGATCGCTCAGCGGCTTGAAGCTCTTGAGCAGTTAAGTTTCCTGTAGTCACGTCACCACTGAGACGTTGTTTCCATCGCAGAATGTATGCCACGATTCGAAGAAGACGCGGCCACGATGATACTGTGGTACTAAACAACGACAGGAGTTGATTTGAATCAGCAACGTGCGCAGTGACTTGAGCACGAGCTTCTAGTACTGCATGGTCAGGGAGCGATGAATTGGATTGAGGCCAGAGGTCATTCGTTGAACTTAGCCAAGAGGGCCCAGATAGCCATAACGAGTTGGAAGACAACTCAGTGGCCAGGAGACTTCGTGAAGCGAGATCTGCCGGATTATCTGCGCTTGGTACATGGCGCCATACTACTTCTGGAAGCGACCTTTGCACTTCGGCAACTCGATTGGCGACAAAGGTTTTCCATCGCACTGGACACTCGCTGAGCCAATGTAGCACGATGGTCGAGTCCGTCCAACACTGTATGGGCAAATTAGAAAACTGTGGAACCTTACGAATGGACTGCAATAATCGCGTCAAGAGAACGGCTCCGGACAATTCTAGTCTCGGAATAGTAAGCTGACTAATTGGAGCGACCTTAGTTCGACTCATTAAAAGTCTCACTTGGGGTGGTTGCGTGGGATGCGTAATACGTAGATAGACTACTCCGGCGTAGGCAGAGCTTGAGGCGTCTGAAAAGCCATGTAGCTCACAACCTACTGTTTCAAGAGCTTGACCAGTCCATCTAGGAATTTTGAAATGATCAAGAGCCTGTAAAGTTCCATAAAAAGTTATCCAATAAGCGCACAAGTCGTCAGGAAGAATTGTGTCCCAATCGATGCGAGATAGCCACAACTTCTGCATAAAAATCTTAGCGGAAATTATTACCGGGGATACCCATCCCATTGGGTCGTATAATTTGGCCACCAATGAAAGTACTGTTCTTTTAGTTAGAACATCTGGTGTTGGCAAGTTAGTTTTGTACTGGAACGTGTCCTGAGTCGGGTTCCAGAAGAGACCTAACACCTTCAAACCGTCCGTTTCTTCGAGCGGCTTTTCCCACGCGAGTCCGTGATCGGTCGGGTCGACGTCAGATATGAGAGCCGGAACATTGCTCGCCCATTTCCGCAAGACGAAGCCTCCACCTCGGAGAAGGTCTATGAGTTGTCGTTTGATTTCAATCGCCGTGTCTATGTCGTGCGATCCAAAAAGACAATCGTCAACGTACAGGCTAGTTTGCAAAACCTGTGACGCAAAAGGGAAGCGCGGTCCGTCGTCTATACTTAGCTGCTCTAAGACCTTCAGAGCGAGATACGGAGCACAAGCGATTCCGAATGTCACGGTGTTCAAACGATAATCTAAAATGTCGGATGCCGGTTCGTGTCGCCAAATGATCCGTTGATGATCACGATCACGTGGGTCGATCAGGATTTGCCTATACATTTGTGCAATATCGGCACAGTAAACAAAAGGAAACGTCCTCCACTGCAGCAAGATCTGCACAATATCGGTCTGGAGCTTCGGTCCAATGAATAAATGATCATTGAGCGAAGTCGAGTTAGACGTTTTATACGAGGCATTAAAAACTACTCTTAGTTTAGTAGTGGTGCTACTCATTTTTTTTAACGCCATGATGCGGAAGGTAAACGACATTGGAACACTGTTCTGAAGGTTCTACCGGCGACATGTGACCTTGAACTGCGTAGTCACGCATGAACTCCCGATATTGTTGCGCGTCTTCCGGATTGCGGAAGAGGCGTTTTTCAAGTGAGCGAAATGCCTTCAGAGCACTGTTACGCGAGGCTCCAATGTTTATCGGTGGTGGGGCACGGAACGGCAACCGAACGACATATCTTCCGTCGGCTTGTCGAGAGTGTGTTTCCGCAAAATGGGTTTCGCACATTTCATCGTCGTGCGAAAGGATTTTAGAGGCAACGTGAATATCCTCAACTTCCCAAAATCGCTTTAAACTTAATTCTAAAGAGGCGTTGTCAGTACAATGGAATGCCGGAATGTTCGTGGGAACGCGTGTCGATGGAGATTCAGTCCAGCCGGATAGAACCCAACCGAAAATAGTTCGTTGTGCAGTTGGTTGACCTATTTCGCCCTTTACGAGACCGTCGGGTAAAATGTCTCCATATAAATCGGAACCGATGATTAAGTCGATCGGAACGGAGCTATCGGGCTTTGCGTCGGCCAACGGCGAATGTTTCACATGACGTAATGGAACTTGTGATCTGAACGTACTGGGCTCGTAAGACGTTAGTTTTTTCATGACAAGAGCACGCGTATGCAACTTAGGCGTGTCCGAGCTAGTAGGAGAGATGCTTATTTCGGCAGCACGATTTACGTTTCCGGCAGACGTTCCGCCGATTCCGGTGACTGACGTGGAAACGCGTTCGGTACGCGTTCCTAAAAGATTGACGAGGCTGCTGGATATAAAAGTCCAAGTGGACCCTTGATCGAGCAAGGCACGAACGACCGCTGACTGTCCGTTAGTCGATTGTACGGTGACGTAAGCAGTTGCTAGTAAAATTACTGACGATTTAATCGGCGAATTCGCGGCACAATTTACCGGGACCGGCAATGAGTCGTCAGACTTAGGAATTGTCGGGGAAATCTCAGGCACGGTTGACTGAGTTAAAGAATTCGAATGGCGGGCCGATTCAGAATTTTGCTCTCGATGCAGCAGCGTGTGATGCTGCCGGCAGCACACGAAACAAGAGCGTGAACTCGGACATTTACCTATAGTATGATTCCCGAGACAATTGTAGCATAAATGGTGTTGTTTCACAAATTCAATTCGCTTATTTACATTTAAATTTTTAAATCGTTTGCATATAAAAATAGCATGAGAACCCGAACAGATGGGACAGCTATTTGAAGACGCTGTAGCGTGAGACAAAGTTGACACATTTGATTTACGTGTACCATGCAATGATTTCGTTTTCTGCGCATGAATTCCTGTATCGCGAGGTGGGGTTGCATCAGCTGATTGTAAACCACACGATCTGTCATTCAAGAATTTCTTAAAGACTTCAAAAGTCGGATAAGTCTTTTGAGAACCGAGGCTGAGCAACCAACACTTGCGCGATTCAGGGTCCAATTTTGATTGGAGCAAATGAACTATAATTGCATCCCAATGAGCGACCGGTAAACCTAACGTTGTTAACGAACCTAAGATCGCAGTTGATTTGTAAAATAATTCGCGAAGTTCTGATGCGCATTCTGAACGAGACGTCGGTAATGAAAAGAGAGATTGCAAATGTTTGTCAATAATGCACCGCTTATTTTCGAAATGATTTGTCAACAATTCCCAAGCTACAGCAAAATTGTCGTTTGTCGAATTTAAATGTGAAATCATGGATAATGGTTCACCCGTAAGAGCCGATTTCAAAATAATGAAATTTATGAATACCGTCAAGTCACCGTCATCATCTTTAATAATAATCGAAATGAAATAATCCGCGAACGTGTCCCATCTATCGTATTCACCTGAGAATTTAGGAAGTTCGATGCGTGGAAGCTGCGTCAGCACTCGGCTGCGATGAAGCGGAGAAGGCGGGGCAGAATCCGTCGGTATGATGCGAACCGTAGGAGGCGTCAGCTGTTGGATAGATTCCTCGATGTCAGCAATGGCATCCAAATAAAACAATTGTTCTGAGGCGAACCGACCCTCGGACAAATATGGGTGGCGTTTTTCCATTCCAGAGGCACTGTGTATAATCTGCGCATGCAATTGACGACATTGCGTCCACAGTGCTTTAATGTAGGTTAGCCGAACATTTAATTTTACGACAGTTCGTTCCGCCGTGTCAGGCAATGACGTGACGGCATTATGTATTTGTTGAAAATTGCTTGTATGCTCTGCAAGCATCACTTCAAGGTCGGCCTCAGTCATGCTGGTCCAGGAATCTGTCTCGGCGTCGCTTGACCAAAGATTTAAATTCTTGAAATCGTCCAGGGCTTTAAAATGTGTGGTGGTTCGCCTTAAGGCTAAATGTTCTTAAACAGCAGTCGAAATTTTCAATGTCCAATTGAGAATCCACCTTTCCAATCGCAAAGTCCAGCGGAGCGAAACTGCGAGAGCGGCGGCGGCGACAGGCAATGGAGGGAGAGTCCAAGTTTCCACTCGCAAAGTCCAACCGAGCGAAACTGCGAGAGCGGCGGCGGCGGCGTGGTGATGGAGGGAGAGTCCAATTTTCCACTCAGCAACGTCCAGCGGAGCGAGACTGCGAGCGCGGCGGCGGCGGCGGCAGGCAATGGAGGGAGAGTCCACTTTCCGACTTGGCAACGTCCAGCGAAGCGAAACTGCGCGTGCGGCGGCGGCGGCTGCGGCGGCGGCGACGGCGCAATGGAACGGGAGCCAAATCCCTCGCGGACTGGTAGTGAAGAGGGGGTACTTCCCCTGTGCGCCGTGAGAGGGGCGCTGCGTCTATCTATGACGCGATGTGGTCACGTGATCGACTTCTAGAAGCTTCTAGAAGCGTCCCTTTTCGCAAAATCCAAATGCGAAATTATCGAGAAATTGCGAAATTTGCACACACTGCACTATGCACTATGCACGATGCACTGATTTTGCACACAATATTCCTTCTAGGTTTCACGCGAAATATCCCGAACACTCAATCCTGGCAGGATCGCCAAATGTTTGCGTTTCGAACCGAACGGGAACGTAGAAATTGTTTCAGGATGGAGTGAGAGATCGTTCGAAAGAAAAGAGACACCGCGGGTTCAATTTAATTTCCAAATTTATTAATCGAACTGATACACGGTAAAAGTTTTCGAACTGTAATCGCGTTTCGGACAAAGGAATCGTCGGTATAGAAAAACGATCGGACACGTGCGACATCGACGAGCGAAAGCTGTAGACTCCCTTGCGCGTTAGCGCGCGCGGAACGCCGCGCCGAGTGGGAGATCACGCGCGGTGACCTCTAGTGACATTGAGTCGTATTATCATTGCTACTCAAGCGGTAATACATACCGCGACAAATATATTAAAGAAAAATTTAACAAACAAATTGATGCAATTTTGTATATTTTACTTAATTTTAATTTTTGCTGATAATATAGGAATCTTACTTATTTGTGGGCAGAGAAAGACCTGTTCTTTTCCGATCTTTAAGTTTTTATGGTGGTGTCGTTTTACCTAGAGAGGAGGTCGATTTTCTACGATTTCGGTTATCTATTGAGGCCGGTATGGTAGGTTTTACAAATCATGAAAATACATTGTAGTTCGGTTAGTGTGTTGTATATCGGCGCTGTTACTAAATTCCCATATATTCGGGGATTCCCAAAAATGTATTTCGTCGCAATATCCTAGTTACGTGAGACGTAACATTATTACCTAAATTGCGGTTCAGAAAACTGATTGATATTTCAACGACATCCTCCCAGACAATTCTGACAAATTCATTATTATAACAATTGTATTGGGAGGAAAATGTATGTCCAGTAACTTTTTAATGATTTTTTCTCATTGCCTTGACCGAAAAACTCGTTGGTCCTCATACATGACATTGTATGCCTTATTCTGTCCTCGTATGTGCCGTTACATGAAATTTTTGGTCCTCAAAATACCCCTTTTTTGAAATGTTTTCAAAAGTTTATTGATTCTCAAAATACCCTTTCTATGAAATGGTTTCAAAAGTTTATTGATTGCAAATCTAATACGTCTAGAATACATTAATAAATATTAATAGTTAAGAAACGAGAGTTTCGTGTTCCTAAGTTATGGAATTTTGAGATGTAGCATTATTACCTAAATTGCGGTTCAGAAAACTGATTGATATTTCAACAACATCCTCCCACACAATTCTGACCAAGTCATTGTTATAATAATTGTATTGAGAGGAAAATGTATGTCCGGTAACTTTTAAATGTTTTTTCCACATTTACTTGACTTTAAATCGTGCCGGTCCTCATATATGCCATTATTTGCCTTATTCTGTCCTCGTATGTGCCGTTACATTAAATTTTTGGTCCTCAAAATAGCCCTTTTTATGAAATGTTTTCAAAAGTTTATTGATTGCAAATCTAATACATCTAGAATATATTAGTAATTATTAATAGTCAAGAAGCGAGTGTTTCTTGTTCCTAATTTATGGAATATTGAGATGTAGCATTATTACCTAAATTGCGGTTCAGAAAACTGATTGATATTTCAACGACATCCTCCCAGACAATTCTGACAAAGTCATTATTATAACAATTGTATTGGGAGGAAAATGTATGTCCAGTAACTTTTTAATGATTTTTTCTCATTCACTTGACCGAAAAACTCGTTGGTCCTCATACATGACATTGTATGCCATATTCTGTCCTCGTATGTGCCGTTACATGAAATTTTTGGTCCTCAAAATACCCCTTTTTTGAAATGTTTTCAAAAGTTTATTGATTCTCAAAGTACCCTTTCTATGAAATGGTTTCAAAAGTTTATTGATTGCAAATCTAATACGTCTAGAATATATTAATAATTATTAATAGTTAAGAAGCGAGAGTTTCGTGATCCTAAGTTTTGGAATTTTGAGATGTAGCATTATTACCTAAATTAACTAATATTTCAACGACATCCTCCCAGACAATTCTGACAAAGTTATTATTTTAATAATTGTATCGGAAGGAAAATGTATGTCTAGTAACTTTTTAATGATTTTTTCTCATTCCCTTGGCCGAAAAACTCGCTGGGGTCCTCATACATGACATTGTATGCCTTATTCTGTCCTCGTATGTGCCGTTACATGAAATTTTTGGTCCTCAAAATACCCCTTTTTTGAAATGTTTTCAAAAGTTTATTGATTCTCAAAATACCCTTTCTATGAAATGGTTTCAAAAGTTTATTGATTGCAAATCTAATACGTCTAGAATACATTAATAAGTATTAATAGTTAAGAAACGAGAGTTTCGTGTTCCTAAGTTATGGAATTTTGAGATGTAGCATTATTACCTAAATTGCGGTTCAGAAAACTGATTGATATTTCAACAACATCCTCCCACACAATTCTGACCAAGTCATTGTTATAATAATTGTATTGAGAGGAAAATGTATGTCCGGTAACTTTTAAATGATTTTTCCACATTTACTTGACTTTAAATCGTGCCGGTCCTCATATATGCCATTATTTGCCTTATTCTGTCCTCGTATGTGCCGTTACATTAAATTTTTGGTCATCAAAATAGCCCTTTTTATGAAATGTTTTCAAAAGTTTATTGATTGCAAATCTAATACATCTAGAATATATTAGTAATTATTAATAGTCAAGAAGCGAGTGTTTCTTGTTCCTAATTTATGGAATATTGAGATGTAGCATTATTACCTAAATTGCGGTTCAGAAAACTGATTGATATTTCAACGACATCCTCCCAGACAATTCTGACAAAGTCATTATTATAACAATTGTATTGGGAGGAAAATGTATGTCCAGTAACTTTTTAATGATTTTTTCTCATTCACTTGACCGAAAAACTCGTTGGTCCTCATACATGACATTGTATGCCATATTCTGTCCTCGTATGTGCCGTTACATGAAATTTTTGGTCCTCAAAATACCCCTTTTTTGAAATGTTTTCAAAAGTTTATTGATTCTCAAAGTACCCTTTCTATGAAATGGTTTCAAAAGTTTATTGATTGCAAATCTAATACGTCTAGAATATATTAATAATTATTAATAGTTAAGAAGCGAGAGTTTCGTGATCTTAAGTTTTGGAATGTTGAGATGTAGCATTATTACCTAAATTAACTAATATTTCAACGACATCCTCCCAGACAATTCTGACAAAGTTATTATTTTAATAATTGTATCGGAAGGAAAATGTATGTCCAGTAACTTTTTAATGATTTTTTCTCATTCCCTTGGCCGAAAAACTCGCTGGGGTCCTCATACATGACATTGTATGCCTTATTCTGTCCTCGTATGTGCCGTTACATGAAATTTTTGGTCCTCAAAATACCCCTTTTTTTAAATGTTTTCAAAAATTTATTGATTCTCAAAATACCCTTTCTATGAAATGGTTTCAAAAGTTTATTGATTGCAAATCTAATACGTCTAGATTATATTAGTAATTAATAATAGTTAATAAGCGAGAGTTTCTTGTTTCGTGTAACTTTTTAATGATTTTTTTCTCATTCACTTGAAAAAGTGAATGAGAAAAGTGGAAGTGAAAAAGTTCTCATGACTAAAAAACTCGCTGGCCCTCTTACATGCCATTATATGCCTTATTTTGTCCTCGTATGTTCTGTTACATATAATCTATTCATTGATAAATTTGTGCGCTTGCAGGAAACCATCTTGTGATGGAATTTGTGACTTGGAAAGATGTTTTCGATAAAAATATCGCTTTTTTACATACTTAAGTTTTGAGGTCCTCGAAGTATACATTTCATACTTTGCCGAATTTTGAGGCCAGGCCTCGAAATAACGAATTATACGTTTTGTATACTTTGAGGACCTCATAAAAGCATGTTAGTTTGAGTCCCGGCCTCAAAACATCCCATACGTATATTTAAATTTTGAGGGCCGGCCCGACCTCGAAGTAACCGCTACAGGTACTAAAATGTCCTCGAAATATACTTTAGAGATATATATACAGGGTCATCGAAAAGTATCGGACCCCCCTAATATCTTCAGTTAGAATGCACTTAGGAGAAAATGTCCAATAGCAAAGTTGTATGGTTTCAAGCGGAGAGTAAGATGATGACCTTGACTTTGACCTTGACCATGTCCTTCAAGGTCATTTCAAGGTCAATCTTATTTTTTTAAATAGAACCCCCTACATTTTATTGCATATTCTTATAGCTTATCTCGAGAGCTTTCCAAAACACTATAATAAAATATTTTTTTATTAAGTACTTTTTGAGTTATAAAGGTTTGAAGTTAACAATTTGTTAAGTGGTGTGCGAGTCCGACCAGTTAAGGCAAGAGTGGTGTGCGAGTCCGATCAGTTAAGGCAAAAGTGGTGTGTGAGTCCGGCCAGTTAAGGCAAATTTAATTCCAATTGGTTAGCTTGGGCAAAATATTTAATTGTACCAAACAATTCAGAACAAATGTTCAAATTGTTGCCCTTCAACAGCCTGGCAATGTGCCAATCTGTTATAAACAGCCGAAACCGCATTCCGGTACGTTTCTGGCGGTATTAGTTCTATCTCTCGAGTTATTCTCCCTCTTAAATCATCTAAATCTTGAGGCTTGGTGGCATAAACTATACTTTTCAAGTAACCCCACAAAAAAAAGTCAAGTGGCGTCAAGTCCGGAGACCGAGGTGGCCACTCAATATGACCCCTTCGTCCTATCCACCTGTCCTGAAAGACCTCATTCAAATATTGACGGACAATGACACCATAATGAGGTGGAGCTCCACCCTGTTGGAAATAAATTTCATCCATATTTCCACCATATTTCCGCCATTCTTAATTAGAGCGAAGAAGAATTAATCAGGTAAGTGATAGGAAATTGATCTAGATAATTAAGTAGAGAAAAATACTAATTATTAAGTGTTGGTCCAACTATCGATTTGTTTATTTTAACCAGCACTAGCAAAAAGCTCGTTGAGCAACTGAAAATCTAATAGATCAATTAATAATATTTACGAAAAATTTCTGGGGTATTGGAAACAAAATGAAGATGTTTGGGATAATCAATTGAAGCGCAATGGTTTCTTTTTATATATATATATATATATATGTGGGATGCGAGTCTGAAAAGTGGGGGGTATCGTGCGACACACGGCCGCGGCGCAGCGCGGCGTGGCGAGCGAACATGGCGACATTCGAGAAGCGCGGCGAACAGTCAGTCTCATTGGCGACCGCGTGCGAACGACATGGGTTATGTAATTTTAGAATAAATCTTATCTTAAAAAGTACAACGAAGAGAGTCTTCTGATTTCCAATCCCACATATATATATCCATCCCACTTCAGTTTTAATTTAATCGCATCGTATTAGAGGACAAAAAATTTTTGTTTTTTCAAGGCCTACAACTTTTTTCTGTGTGATATTTCGGTAACTATGGGTCGAAACGAGTTAAACGCGAAAATCCTGAAAAATCGGCATTTATCCTGTTTTTATGGCTATAACAAGAGAGATATTCATTGTAGATCAAAAACCAATAGAGACAATTTATAGAGCTTTAACATCACACAGGGTGATCGGCCAACCATTACCCAGCGGCTAATTCTAGATTCTACAGATAATTCTGAACAACTTTTTCCTCTAAAAAAATGTTCGGGAAGGTAGAGTTTTTAAGTTATTCGACACTAAAATTTAGGTGAAAAAATCACATTTGTTGAAATATCACGACTCGGTTTGAAGGTACCTTAACGAACCGGAGCTCATTTTAAAGATATTTTAAAGCTCTATAAATTGTCTCGATTGGTTTTTGTTCTACAATGAATGTCTCTCTGGTTATAGCCATAAAAACAGGATAAATGCCGATTTTTCAGGATTTTCGCGTTTAACTCGTTTGGACACATAGTTACCGAAATATCACACAGAAAAAAGTTGTAGGCCTTGAAAAAACAAAAATTTTTTGTCCTCTAATACGATGCGATTAAATTAAAACTGAACCCTACAAGAGCCTCGTAAAGTTGACAAAATACAGTTCGACAAATAAATCGATATTAATAACAAAATGTTATGAAAACTAGTACAAATAGGGTTCAGTTTTAATTGAATCGCAACGTATTAGAGGACAAAAAATGTTTGTGTTTTCAAGGCCTACAACTTTTTCCAGTGTGATATTTCGATAGCTATGTGTCCAAACGAGTTAGACGCGAAAAACCTGAAAAATCGGTATTTACCCCCGTTTTTATGGCTATAACAAGAGAAATATTCATTGCAGGTCAAAAATCAACAGATACAACTTATATTTCTTGAAAATATCTTTAAAATGAGCTTCGGTTCGTTATGATACCTTCATACAGAGCCGAGATATTTCAAAAAACGTGATTTTTTCCCCCTAAATTATAGTGTTGAATAACTTAAAAACTCTACCTTCCCGGAAATTTTTTCAAAGGAAAAAGTTGCTCAGAATTATCTGTGCAATCTACAGTTAGCCGCTGGGTAATGGTTGGCCGATCACCCTGTATATATACATATATATGTGTGTAAGAATTTATTTAGTTATTGAAGATGAAAAGAACAAAAAAAAATATAAATAATAAATTTGAATTAGCCGGATAAAAAAACGCGGAGGTCTCTACAGTCCCTACTGACTCTCGTGGCTGCATCCGGTAACCCAAAGAGGCTCCAGTTAAGCACACTAGAGTCGCTAAAATAAAAAAAAGGAATTCCTAAGGTGTCGGATTCTTTTGTTGGGGTGGTTTTAAAAAAATTTGATTATGTAAAAAAAAAGGAAAAGGAATCCGACACATTCGTCTCATGAGAAAAAAAAATAAAAATAAATTTAATGCCTGAGGCATTCGTTTTTATCGGCTCGTATCGGGCATGAAAAGAGAGACTGGGAAAGAAAGGGGTAATTAGTGGGATTATTATATTCTGAAAAAAAATATATACTCACTGGTTGAATTGACCCTTGTTATCTCAGTGACGGACGTCAAGAGTTTGAGTAGAAGTAGAGTAGTAGAGTAGGAAGATTCGTCGGAAAGTCGCCCTTTTTATATTGGGTCTCCCCTCCAGGAAAATTCGTAGGTCGAACCAGGCGTGGGAATATTAAGTTTGGTGGGAAAATTAGTACCATTTTTTTGTAGTTATGAAAAAAACTGTTCTTGTGTTTTTTATAACAATAAATTTTTAACAAAATATTTGCTTACAAAGTTAAAGTAGTTTTTACAAACATGAACGAAAGTTCTAGCATAATTAGAACTAAAGTTAAATAAAAATTATTAATTTTTGTATTAATTATTTGTTCAAACTTTCAATATTTTGTAAAAGAAATGTTTTTGTTATAAAAGGAATTTTTGTAATGTTGGTATTTGAGTTCGCCTTTAATTTTCTTATTAATTATATGTCAGTTACTTATTGCTAGAATTATTCGTTCGTTGTTTGTATCAATTTTACAATTTTTGTGTACTTGGTTGTGTAGAATTGATTTGAGTATTATATACAGTACCGCTCAAAAGTATGAGCTCACACTTGCGGAATTTTGGCTAAATTAAAATGTTGATATCTCATCGCCAATTTAAAGTACGGGAAAAATAAAAAAAGGGAATTAAAGAGGAGACTTTCAGCTTCCAAGTCGTGGTGGTTTGATTTCTATATATACATTTCCATACGAACTATGCTCGATTTACTAAAGTCATTTTTTCGTATTATTTTTTCTTTTTCAATCACCACCGATTTTTAAAAAAATGATTGCAACAGAAATGTACAACGTGTAATCGAAAGGTAATCCCAATAGCTTCAATTTGCCTCTTCGGGAGTTTGTCTAATATTTCTTTACAAATACTTATTTCATTTTGAACAAATTAATGTGATTTTTTTTCAATCTGCTGTATCTCGGAAAATTAACGTGATATAAAAAATGTTTAAGAAACAAAAAGTTTCATTTTTTAATTATCTATTGGCTGAAGTTTTTCAAATTTTTAGAAGGAAATTTTTTTAATCCTATTTTGTCAAATTTACGCTTTTGTGCTGCGATTATTTTGTCGACTTCAACATTTTTTATGTAACAATCATTTTCGGATGCAAAGTTGCATTGAAACTATGATTAAGTTTAAGATTATGTTTGTCTTTACTATTAGGATGTCTCACGCAAAGCGCGTTGCGGTGTTTTTGAAGAAAGCACTTATACAGGGTCATCGAAAAGTATCGGACCCCCCTAATATGTTCAGTTAGAATGCACTTAGGAGAAAATGTCCAATAGCAAAGTTGTATGGTTTCAAGCGGGGAGTAAGATGATGACCTTGACTTTGACCTTGACCATGTCCTTCAAGGTCATTTCAAGGTCAATCTTATTTTTTTAAATAGAACCCCCTACATTTTATTGCATATTCTTATAGCTTATCTCGAGAGCTTTCCAAAACACTATAATAAAATATTTTTTTATTAAGTACTTTTTGAGTTATAAAGGTTTGAAGTTAACAATTTGTTAAGTGGTGTGCGAGTCCGACCAGTTAAGGCAAGAGTGGTGTGCGAGTCCGACCAGTTAAGGCAAGAGTGGTGTGCGAGTCCGACCAGTTAAGGCAAGAGTGGTGTGCGAGTCCGATCAGTTAAGGCAAAAGTGGTGTGTGAGTCCGGCCAGTTAAGGCAAATTTAATTCCAATTGGTTAGCTTGGGCAAAATATTTAATTGTACCAAACAATTCAGAACAAATGTTCAAATTGTTGCCCTTCAACAGCCTGGCAATGTGCCAATCTGTTATAAACAGCCGAAACCGCATTCCGGTACGTTTCTGGCGGTATTAGTTCTATCTCTCGAGTTATTCTCCCTCTTAAATCATCTAAATCTTGAGGCTTGGTGGCATAAACTTTACTTTTCAAGTAACCCCACAAAAAAAAAGTCAAGTGGCGTCAAGTCCGGAGACCGAGGTGGCCACTCAATATGACCCCTTCGCCCTATCCACCTGTCCTGAAAGACCTCATTCAAATATTGACGGACAATGACACCATAATGAGGTGGAGCTCCATCCTGTTGGAAATAAATTTCATCCATATTTCCACCAGCTATGTCTCGAATAGCTGGAACAATTTGTTCGCGAAGCATGACTAGGTATACTTGTGCTGTCAAATTGCCTTCAATGAAGAAAGTGCCAACTGGTCTACCATTAAGAATACCAGCCCATACGTTAACTTTTTGTGGATATTGAGCATGATTGTCTCTTTTCCAGTGAGGATTAACGTCACTCCAGTATCTACAATTGTGTCTATTTACATTTCCAGTCAGTTAAAATGTTGCCTCATCAGAGAAAACAATATTATCAAGTAATAGAGGATCGTCGACAATCATCTCCATCATAAGATCACAAAATTCGATGCGTCTATCAAAATCGTCTTCGGACAACTCTTGGACCAAATGGAGTTTGTATGGATGCCATTTATTCAATTTCAGAATTTTACTGACAGATGCATGACCGATTTCGTGTTCTTGTGCAACGCGATTGATGGAAATATGGGGATCTTCAACGAAAGACTGTAAAACATCTAATGCCTTATCATTATTTGTTGCTGTTTTAGGTCTACCAGATTTTGGGCGGCTTTTAACGCTACCAATGGCCTCGAAACGTTGAATAGTACGGATTACAGTACTTTTGGAGATCCTATTATTTTCATTCCGAAAATTTTCATTAAATAATCCCGTTACTGTTTTATACCCTCTTTGTTGATCTCCCCATCCTCGCATCATTGACAGTGTTATTCGATCTCTTTCAGAAAGCTCCGCCATTCTTAATTAGAGCGAAGAAGAATTAATCAGGTAAGTGATAGGAAATTGATCTAGATAATTAAGTAGAGAAAAATACTAATTATTAAGTGTTGCTCCAACTATCGATTTGTTTATTTTAACCAGCACTAGCAAAAAGCTCGTTGAGCAACTGAAAATCTAATAGATCAATTAATAATATTTACGAAAAATTTCTGGGCTATTGGAAACAAAATGAAGATGTTTGGGATAATCAATTGAAGCGCAATGGTTTCTTTTGTTACAGAACAAATTTTTGAGGCTGTTCGTTTTCGTCCACGAGGTGACTGCTGTTCGCTAAGAAGAAGACAGCACTGCATCAAAGTTTCAAATCAGTGATCCGTATTGTTTGCTCAAGAGCTCGTACATTGGTGCCTGCGAGAGTGAGAGAATAAAGATTGGCCAACGCTTTCGGTCAGATTCCCGCTAACGCCTTCGGAAATCACGCATTCGAGCAGCTTCTCGCGATTACGTTCGGGCAGTTTTTCGCCAGAGCCTATTAGCATAATTGCTTGAAGCCGTACAATAATTTGCTATTGGACATTTTTCCAAAATGCATTCTTACTGAAAATATTAGGGGGATCCGATTAATGTATTTTCTTTAAACCAATTAATTGGTCTCATTATTCCGCGCACAAAAGTATTAAGGTTATGATTACTGAAAACTAAATAATATTTTACAAGATATTCTACATTTTGTGTCAAAAAATTGTTAACTTCAAACCTTTATAACTCAAAAAGTACTTAATAAAAAAATATTTTATTATAGTGTTTTGGAAAGCTCTCGAGATAAGCTATAAGAATATGCAATAAAATGTAGGGGGTTCTGTTTAAAAAAATAAGATTGACCTTGAAATGACCTTGAAGGACATGGTCAAGGTCAAAGTAAAGGTCATCATCTTACTGCCCGCTTGAAACCATACAACTTTGCTATTGGATATTTTCTCCTAAGTGCATTCTAACTGAAGATATTAGGGGGATCCGATACTTTTCGATGACCCTGTATACATGAATACAATTGTTGATATTTTCTGTGTATGTTAAAATAAAGTTTATTGTTCATTTATAAATACATGTACATGAATTATTATATCTCAAACTGAGCATCGTTGAAATGCAAATCTAGATCTGTTAATAATCGCAGCACAAAAGCGTAAATTTGACAAAATAGGATTAAAACAATTTCCTTCTAAGAATTTGAAAAAACTTCAGCCAATAGATAATTAAAAAATGAAACTTTTTGTTTCTTAAACATTTTTTATATCACGTTAATTTTCCGACATATAGCAGATTGAAAAAAAATCACATTAATTTGTTCAAAATGAAATAAGTATTTGTAAAGAAATATTAGACAAAATCTCGAAGAGGAAAATTGAAGCTATAGGGATTACTTTTCGATTACACGTTGTACATTTCTGTGGCAATCATTTTTAAAAAAATGGGAGGTGATTGAAAAAGAAAAAAATAATACGAAAAAATGACTTTAGTAAATCGAGCATAGTTCGTATGGAAATGTATATATAGAAATCAAACCACCACGACTGAGAAGCTGAAAGTCTCCTCTTCAATTCCCTTTTTTTATTATTCCCGAACTTTAACTTGGCGATGAGATATCAACATTTTAATTTAGCCAAATTCCGCAAGGGTGAGCTCATACTTTTGAGCGGTACTGTATATATTATATATTGTATTATATAAATTAATGATTGTGTACAATTGTTTCAAAGTTATAAAAAAAATATTAAGATATTGTTTTTCATTTATATTTTCGTGTACATATTTTAATTTTGATAAATAGTATTACTAAATAATGGTTTGGTTTTTACACTTATTTATTAACATTTCAATTACGCAACGATATTAATGTTGTAATTTGTATTTATTGACTTTAATTGATTTCTCTATTTATTCACTCATTATGTTTTTTTTTATATTTAAAATGATTTAATTTATTGATATTTTGTTTTATTGAAAATATTGTTAAATTTTGAAATAAGAATTAATATTGGTGCGTAATTCTAAATGTTCTAATTTATCGAGGAGACAAACTAAAAATAGGAAAAGAAGGTCATTCTCTTTGCCTTGAGAAAGTGTTTTCTCGAATTTCCTCTTTTTTAAGGTGTCTTTTGGGTGTCGGTGCGTGTACGGCTTGAGAATGCCTTTTTTTAGACTTTTATATTTTAACATAGAAAAGTTATCGTGTGTGGAAAAAATTATAAATATTGAAATAGGAATTTATTTTTATGAAAATATATTTAAAAAAAATTTAACAAACAAACTGAGGCAATTTTGTATATTTTACTTAATTTTAATTTTTGCTGATTATATAGGAATCGTACTTATTTGTGGGCAGAGAAAGACCTGTTCTTTTCCGATGTTTTTATGGTGGCGTCGTTTTACCTAGAGAGGAGGTCGATTTTCTACGGTTTCGGTTATCTTTTGAGGCCGGTATGGTAGGTTTTACAAATCATGAAAATACATTGTAGTTCGGTTAGTGTGTTGTATATCGGCGCTGTTACTAAATTCCCATATATTCGGGGATTCCCAAAAATGTATTTCGTCGCAATATCCTAGTTACGTGAGACGTAACATTATTACCTAAATTGCGGTTCAGAAAACTGATTGATATTTCAACGACATCCTCCCAGACAATTCTGGCAAATTCATTATTATAACAATTGTATTGGGAGGAAAATGTATGTCCAGTAACTTTTTAATGATTTTTTCTCATTGCCTTGACCGAAAAACTCGTTGGTCCTCATACATGACATTGTATGCCTTATTCTGTCCTCGTATGTGCCGTTACATGAAATTTTTGGTCCTCAAAATACCCCTTTTTTGAAATGTTTTCAAAAGTTTATTGATTCTCAAAATACCCTTTCTATGAAATGTTTTCAAAAGTTTATTGATTCTCAAAATACCCTTTCTATGAAATGGTTTCAAAAGTTTATTGATTGCCGAATAAGGCCGAATAGGGCCCAAAAAGGCCCAATAAGGGTCCAATAAGGCCGAATAAGGGCCCAATAAGGCTCAATTGGACCGAATAAGGGCCAATTGGACGGAATAAGACCGATTAGGGCCCAGTAAGGCCCATTAAGGTCCAATAAGGTCCAAAAAGGCCCAATTAGGCCCAATAAGGGTCCAATAAGGCCCAATAAGGCCTAATAAGGGCTCAATAAGGCTCAATTAGACCGAATAAGGGCCAGTTGGACCGAATAAGGCCGAATAGGGCCCAATAAGGCCCAATAAGGCCTAATAAGGCCCAATATTGTCCAATAAGGCCCAAAAAGGCCCAATAAGGCCCAATTGGACCCAATAAGGGCCAATTGGACCGAATAAGACCGATCACGGCCCATTAAGGCCCAATAGGGTCCAATAAGTGTCCAATAAGGCCCAATAAGGCCTAATAAGGGCCAAATAAGGCCCAATAACGCCGAATAAGGGTCCAATAAGGCTCAATTGGACCGAATAAGGGACCAATAGGGCCCAATAAGGCACAATAATACCCAATAAGGCCCAATAAGGCCGAATAGGGCCGAATAGGGCCAAATAAGGCCCAATATGGGCCCAATAAGGCTCAATTGGACGGAATAAGTCCGATTAGGGCCCAATATGGACTAATAAGGCAAAATAAGGGCCCAATAAGGCTCAATTGGACCGAATAAGACCGAATGGGGCCCAATAAGGCTCATTAAGGCCCAATAAGGCCCAATGAAACCGAATAAGGGCCAATTGGACCGAATAAGGCCGATTAGGGCCCAATAAGGCCCAATAAGGCATAATAAGGGCCCAATAAGGCTCAATTAAAGCGAATAAGGGCCCAATAAGGCAGAATAGGGGCGAAAAGGGCCAAACAAGGCCCAATAAAGCCCGATAAGGCCCAATAAGGGCCCAATAAGGCCGAATATGGCCTAATAAGGCCCAATAGGGCCCAATAAGGTCCAATTGGACCGAATGAGGCCGAATAGGGCCCAATAAGGCCGAATAAGGGCCCAATAAGGCTCATTTGGACCGAATAAGGGCCAATTGGACCGAATAAGACCGATTAGGGCCCAATAAGGCCCATTAAGGCCCATTAAGGCCCAATAAGGCCCAATAAGGCCCAATAAGAGTCCAATAAGGGCCAATAAGGCCCACTAAGGCCCAATAAGGCCAAATAAGGCCCAATAAGGCCAAATATTGCCCAATGAGGTCCAATTGGACCGAATAAGGCCGATTAGGGCCAAATAAGGCCCAATATGGCCCAATAAGGTCCCAATAAGGCCCACTGAGGACCAATAAGACCCAATAAGGGCTCAATTGGACCGAGTAAGGACCAATTGGACCGAATAAGGCCGATTAGGGCCGAATAGGGCCAAATAAGGCTTAATATGGCCCTATAAGGCCCAATAAGGGCCCAGTGAGGCCCAATAAGACCCAATAACGCCCAATAAGGGTCCAATAAGGCTCAATTGGACCGAATAGGGCCGAATCGGGCCGAATAAGGGACCAATAGGGCCCAATAAGGCACAATAAGGCCGAATAGGGCCGAATAGGGCCAAATAAGGCCCAATAAGGCCCAATATGGCCCTATAAGGCCCGATAAGGCCCAATAACGCCCAATAAGGGTCCAATAAGGCTCAATTGGACCGAATAAGGGACCAATAGGGCCCAATAAGGCACAATAATACCCAATAAGGCCCAATAAGGCCCAATAAGGCCCAATAAGGCCCAGTAAGTGCCAATAAAGCCCAATAAGGCCTAATAAGGGCCAATAGGGCCCAATAAGGCCCAATAAGGGCCAATAGGGCCCAATAAGGCCCAATAAGGGCCAATAGGGCCTAATTGGACCGAATAAGGCCCAATAAGGGCCAATAAAGCCCAATAAGGCCTAATAAGGGCCCAATAAGGCCCAATAAGGCCCAATAAGGCCCAATAAGGCCAAATAAGGCCCAATGGGACCGAATAAGATCGAATAGGGCCCAATAAGGCCAGATAGGGCCGAATAGGGCCAAATAAGGCCCAATAATACCCAATAAGCCCGATTAGGGCCAAATAGGGCCGAATAGGGCCAAATAAGGACCAATATGGGCCCAATGAGGCTCAATTGGACCGAATAAGACCGAATGGAGCCCAATAAGGCCCAATAGGGCCCAATAAGGCCCAATGAAACCGAATAAGGGCCAATTGGACCGAATAAGGCCGATTAGGGCCCAATAAGGCCCATTAAGGCCCAATAAGGCCCAATAAGGCATAATAAGGGCCCAATAAGGCTCAATTAAAGCGAATAAGGGCCCAATAAGGCAGAATAGGGGCGAAAAGGGCCAAACAAGGCCCAATAAAGCCCGATAAGGCCCAATAAGGGCCCAATAAGGCCGAATATGGCCTAGTAAGGCCTAATAGGGCCCAATAAGGTCCAATAGGGCCGAATAAGGTCCAAAAAGGCCCAATAAGTGTCCATTCAGGCCTAATACGGGCCCACTAAGGCTCAATTGGACCGAATAAGGGCCAATTAGACCGAATAAGGCCGATTAGGGCCCAATAAGGCCCCATAAGGCCCAATAATATCCAATAAGGGCCCAATAACGCCGAATAGGTCCCAACAAGGCCCAATAAGGCCAAATAAGGCCCAATAAGGCGCAATATTGCCCAATGAGGTCCAATTGGACCGAATAAGCCGATTAGGGCCCAATAAGGCCCAATAAGGCCCAATAAGGCCCAATAAAGCCCAATAAGGCCCAATAAGGCCCAATAAGGCCCAATAAGGTCCAATTGGACCGAATAAGGCCGATTAGGGCCCAATAAGGCCCAATAAGGCCCAATAAGGCCCAATAAGGCCCAATAAAGCCCAATAAGGCCCAATAAGGCCCAATAACGCCCAATAAGGGTCCAATAAGGCTCAATTGGACCGAATAAGGGACCAATAGGGCCCAATAAGGCACAATAATACCCAATAAGGCCCAATAAGGCCCAATAAGGCCCAATAAGGCCCAATATGGCCCTATAAGGCCCGATAAGGGCCCAAGAAGGCCCACTAAGGACCAATAAGGCCCAATAAGGCCTAATAAGGGGCCAATAAGGCCCAATATTGTCCAATAAGGTCCAATTAGATGGAATAAGGCCGATTAGGACCCAATAAGGCCCAATAAGGCCCCATAAGGCCCAATAAGGCCCAATAAGGCCTAATAAGGCTCAATTGGACCGAATAAGTCTGATTAGGGCCCAATAAGGACTAATAAGTCCCAATAGGGCCCAATGAGGCCCAATAAAGCCGAATAAGTCCCAATAAGGCCGAATAGGGCCCAAAATGGCCCAATAAGGGCCCAATAAGGCCAAATAAGGGCCCAAAAAGGCTCAATTGGACCGAATAAGGGTCAATTGGACCGAATAAGGCCGATTAGGACCCAATAAGGCCCAATAAGGGTCCAATAAGCGGCCAATAAGGCCCAATATTTTCCAATAAGGTACAATTAGATCAAATAAGGCCGAATAGAGCCAAATAAGGCCGATTAGAGTCCAATAAGGACCACTAAGGCCCAATAAGGGCCCAATAACGCCGAATAGGGCCCAATAACGCCGAATAGGGCCCAATAAGGCCAAATAAGGCCCAATAAGGCCCAATATTTCCCAATTAGGTCCAATTGGACCGAATAAGGCCTATTAGGGCCCAATAAGGTCCAATAAGGCCCAATAACGGCCCTTATTCTGTCCTCGTATGTGCCGTTACATGAAATTTTTGGTCCTCAAAATACCCCTTTTTTGAAATGTTTTCAAAAGTTTATTGATTCTCAAAATACCCTTTCTATGAAATGGTTTCAAAAGTTTATTGATTGCCGAATAAGGCCGAATAGGGCCCAATAAGGCCGAATAAGGGCCCAATAAGGCTCATTTGGACCGAATAAGGGCCAATTAGACCGAATAAGGCCGATTAGGGCCTAATAAGGCCCATTAAGGCCCAATAAGGCCTAATAAGTCCCAATAGGGCCCAATAAGGCCCAAAAAGGCCCAATAAGGGCCCAATATTGCCCAATAAGTTCCAATTGGACCGAATAAGGCTGATTAGGGCCCAATACGGCCTAATAAGGCAATATAAGGGCCCAATAAGGCCCAATAATGCCCAATAATGCCCAATAAGGCCCAATAAGGTCCAATTGGAACGAATAAGGCCGATTAGGGCCCAATAAGGCCCAATAAGGCCCAATAAGGCCCAATAAAGCCCAACAAAAGCCGAAAAAGTCCCAATAAGGCCGAATAGGGCCCAAAATGGCCCAATAAGGGCCCAATAAGGCCAAATAAGGGCCCAAAAAGGCTCAATTGGACCGAATAAGGGTCAATTGGACCGAATAAGGCCGATTAGGACCCAATAAGGCCCATTAAGGCCCAATAAGGCCCAATAAGGGTCCAATAAGCGGCCAATAAGGCCCAATATTTTCCAATAAGGTACAATTAGATCAAATAAGGCCGATTAGAGCCCAATAAGGCCGATTAGAGCCCAATAAGGACCACTAAGGCCCAATAAGGGCCCAATAACGCCGAATAGGGCCCAATAACGCCGAATAAGGCCAAATAAGGCCCAATAAGGCCCAATATTTCCCAATTAGGTCCAATTGGACCGAATAAGGCCTATTAGGGCCCAATAAGGCCCAAGAAGGCCCAATAAGGTCCAATAAGGCCCAATAACGGCCCAATAACGCCGAATAGGGCCCAAAAAGGCCCAATAAGGCCGAATAAGGGCCCAAAAAGGCTCAATTGGACCGAATAAGGCCGATTAGGGCCAATAAGGCCCATTAAGACCCAATAAGGCCCAATAAGGGTCCAATAAGGCCTAATGAGGGGACAATAAGGCCCAATAAGGGTCCAATAAGGCCCAATAAGGCCCATTAAGGCCCAATAAGGCCCAACAACGCCGAATCGGGCCCAGTAAGCCCCAATAAGGCCAAATAAGGCCCAATAAGGACCAATATTGCCCAATGAGGTCCAATTGGACCAAATAAGGCCGATTAGGGCCCAATAAGGCCCAATAAGGCCCAATAAGGGTCCAATAAGGGGCCAATAAGGCCCAATATTTTCCAATAAGGTACAATTAGATCAAATAAGGCCGATTAGAGCCCAATAAGGCCGATTAGAGCCCAATAAGGACCACTAAGGCCCAATAAGGGCCCAATAAGGCCCAATAAGGCCCAATAAGACCCAATAAGGGCCCAATAAGGCCCAATAAGGCATAATAAGGGCCCCATAAGGCTAAATTGGACCGAATAAGGGCCAATTGGACCGAATAAGGCCGATTAGGGCCCAATAAGGCCCATTTATGCCCAATAAGGCCCAATAAGGCCAAATACGGGTCCAATAAGGCCTAATACGGGCCCAATAAGGCCCAATAAGGGTCCAATAAGGCCCAATAAGGCCCAATAAGGCCCATTAAGGCCCAATAAGAGCCCAATAACGCCGAATCGGGCCCAGTAAGCCCCAATAAGGCCAAATAAGGCCCAATAAGGACCAATATTGCCCAATGAGGTCCAATTGGACCAAATAAGGCCGATTAGGGCCCAATAAAGCCCAATAAGGCGCAATAAGGCCCAACCAGGGCCCAATAAGGCTCAATTGGCCCGAATAAGGCCGAATTGGGCCGAATAAGGGACCAATAGGGCCCAATAAGGCCCAATAAGGCCCAGTAAGTGCCAATAAAGCCCAATAAGGCCTAATAAGGGCCAATAGGGCCCAATAAGGCCCAATAAGGCCCAATAAGGCCAAATAAGGCCCAATGGGACCGAATAAGATCGAATAGGGCCCAATAAGGCCAGATAGGGCCGAATAGGGCCCAATAACGCCGAATAGGGCCCAATAAGGCCAAATAAGGCCTAATAAGGCCCAATAGGGCCCAATAAGGTCCAATTGGACCGAATAAGGCCGATTAGGGCCCAAAAAGGTCCAATAAAGCCCAATAAGGCCGAATAAGGGCCCAATAAGGCCTAATAATACCCAATAAGGCCCAATAAGGCCGAATCGGGCCAAATAGGGCCAAATAAGGCCCAATAAGGCCCAATGTTGCCCAATGAGGTCCAATTGGACCGAATAAGGCCGATTAGGCCCCAATAAGGCCCAAAAAGGCCCAATAAGGCCCAATAAGGCCCAATAAGGCCCAATAATGCCCAATAAGGCCCAAAAAGGCCCAATGAGGCCCAATAACGCCCAATAAAGGCCCAATAAGGCTCAATTGGACCGAATAAGGGACCAATAGGGTTCAATAAGGCCCAATAAGGCCCAATAAGGCCCAATAAGGCCCAATAAGGCCCAATAGGGCCCAATATGGCCCAATAAGGCCCGATAAGGGCCCAAGAAGGCCCATTAAGGACCAATAAGGCCCCATAAGGCCCAATAAGGCCCAATAAGGCCTAATAAGGCTCAATTGGACCGAATAAGTCTGATTAGGGCCCAATAAGGCCCAATAAGGCCTAATACGGGCCCACTAAGGCCCAATTAGATCGAATAAGTCCCAATAAGGCCGAATAGGGCCCAAAAAGGCCCAATAAGGGTCCAATAAGGCCGAATAAGGGCCCAATAAGGCTCAATTGGACCGAATAAGGGCCAATTGGACGGAGTAAGACCGATTAGGGCCCGGTAAGGCCCATTAAGGTCCAATAAGGTCCAATAAAGGGCCCAATAAGGTCCAATTGGACCGAATAAGGCCGATTAGGGCCCAATAAGGCCCATTAAGGCCAATATGGCCCAATAAAACACAATAAGGGCCCAATAAGGTCCACTAAGGACCAATAAGACCCAATAAGGGCCCAATAAGAACCAATAAGGGCCCCATAAGGCCCAATTGGACCGAATAAGGGACCAATAGGGCCAATAAGGCACAATAACACCAATAAGGCCCAATAAGAGCCCAATAAAGGCCCAATAAGGGCCCAATAAGGCCCGATATAGGACCAAATAAGGCCCATTAAGGACCAATAAGGCCCAATAAGGCCTAATAAGGCCAATAAGGCCCAATATTGTCCAATTAGCAATAAGCCCAATAAGGCCCAATAAGGCCGATAAGGCCCAATAAGGCCCAATAAGGCCCAATAAGGCCCAATAAGGCCCAATAAGGCCCAATAAGGCCCATTGGACCGAATAAGTCGAATTGGGCCCAATAAGGCCGAATAAGGCCCAATAGGGCCCGAATAAGGCCCAATAAGCCGTAATTAAGGCCCAATAAGGCCAATAGGCCCAATGAGGCCCAATAGGGCCCAATAAGGCCGCAAATTAAGGGCCCAATAAAAAATTGGACCGAATAAGGGCCAATTGGACCAAATAAGGACGAATAAGGCCCAATAAGGCCCAATAAGGCCCAATAAGAATGCCCAATAAGGCCCAAATAAGGTCCAATTGGACCGAATAAGGCCGATTAGGGCCCAATAAGGCCCAATAAGGCCCAATAAAGCCAATAAGGCCCAATAAGGGCCCAATAATGGCCTCCAATAAGGCTCAATTGGACCGAATAAGGGCTCAATAAGGGCCCAATGAGGCCGAATAAGGGCCGATTAGGGCCAATAAGGCCCAATAAGGCCCAATAAGGCCCAATAAGGCCCAATAAGTTCTAATAAGGCCTAATAAGGGCCCAATAAGGCTCAATTGGACCGAATAAGGCCGAATTGGGCCGAATAAGTCCCAATAAGGCCCAATAAGGCCCAATAAGGGTCCAATAAGGCTCAATAAGGCCTAATAAGGGCCAATAAGGCTCAATATTGCCCAATGAGGTCCAATTGGACCGAATAAGGCCGATTAGGGCCCAACAAGGCCCAATAAGGCCCAATAAAGCCCAATAAGGCCTAATAAGGGCCCAATAAGGCCTAATAATCCCCAATAAGACCCAATAAGGGCCCAGTAAGGCCCACTAAGGACCAATAAGACCCAATAAGGGCCCAATAAGGCTCAATTGGACCGAATAAGTCCGATTAGGGCCCAGTAAGGCCGAATAAGGCACAATAAGGCCCAATAAGGGTCCAATAAGGCCCAATAAGGCCTAATAAGGCCCCAATAAGGCCCAATATTGTCCAATAAGGTCCAATTAGACCGAATAAGGCCGATTAGGGCCCAATAAGGCCCAATAAGGCCCAATAAGGGCCCAATAAGGCCCAATAAGGCCCAATAACGCCCAATAACGCCCAATAAGGGCCCAATAAGGCTCAATTGTACCGAATAAGTGCCAATTGGGCCGAATAAGATCGATTAGGGCCCAATAAGTACTAATAAGGCAAAATAAGGGCCCAATAAGGCTCAATTGGACCGAATAAGGCCGAATAGGGCGCAATAAGGCCTAATAAGTACCAATAGGGCCCAATAAGGCCCAATAATGCCGAATAAGGCCCAATGAGGGTCCAATAAGGTCTAATAAGGCCTAATAAGGGCCCAATAAGGATCAATTGGACCGAATAAGGCCGAATTGGGCCGAATAAGGGACCAATAGGGCCCAATAAGGCCCAATAAGGCCCAATAAGGGACAATAGGGCCCAATAAGGCCCAATAAGGCCCAATAAGGGACAATAGGGCCCAATAAGGCCAAACAAGGCCCAATAAGGCATAATAAGGGTCAACTAGACTGAATAAGTCCGATTAGGGCCCAATAAGGACTAATAAGGGAAAATAAGGGCCCAATAAGGCTCAATTGGACCGAATAAGGCCGCATAGGGCCGAATAAGTCCCAATAATGCCGAATAGGGCCCAATAAGGCCCAATAAGGCCCAATAAAGCCAAATAAGTCCCAATAAGGCCGAATAGGGCCCAAAAAGGCCCAATAAGGGCCCAATAAGGCCGAATAAGGCTCAATTGGACCGAATAAGGGCCAATTAGACCGAATAAGACCGATTAGGGACCAATATGGCTCATTAAGGCCCAATAAGGCCCAATAAGGCCCAATAAGGCCCAATGAGGGTCCAATAAGGTCTAATAAGGCCTAATAAGGGCCCAATAAGGCTCAATTGGACCGAATAAGGCCGAATTGGGCCGAATAAGGGACCAATAGGGCCCAATAAGGCCCAATAAGGCCCAATAAGGGACAATAGGGCCCAATAAGGCCAAACAAGGCCCAATAAGGCATAATAAGGGTCAACTAGACTGAATAAGTCCGATTAGGGCTCAATAAGGACTAATAAGGCAAAATAAGGGCCCAATAAGGCTCAATTGGACCGAATAAGGCCGAATAGGGCCGAATAAGTCCCAATAAGGCCGAATAGGGCCCAATAAGGCCCAATAAGGTCCAATAAAGCCAAATAAGTCCCAATAAGGCCGAATAGGGCCCAAAAAGGCCCAATAAGGGCCCAATAAGGCCGAATAAGGGCCCAATAAGGCCGAATAAGGCTCAATTGGACCGAATAAGACCGATTAGGGACCAATATGGCCCATTAAGGCCCAATAAGGCCCAATAAGTTCTAATAAGGCCTAATAAGGGCCCAATAAGGCTCAATTGGACCGAATAAGGCCGAATTGGGCCGAATAAGTCCCAATAAGGCCCAATAAGGCCCAATAAGGCCCAATAAGGGTCCAATAAGGCCCAATAAGGCCTAATAAGGCCCAATAAGGCCCAATAAGCCCAATAAAGCCCAATAAGGCCCAATAAGGCCCAATAAGGCCCAATAAGGCCGAATAAGGGCCAATAAGGCCCAATAAGACCGAATATGGCCTAATAAGGCCCAATAAGGCCCAATAAGGCCCAATAATGCCCAATAAGGCCCAATAAGGCCCAATGAGGCCCAATAAGGCCCAACCAGGGCCCAATAAGGCTCAATTGGACCGAATAAGGCCGAATTGGGCCGAATAAGGGACCAATAGGGCCCAATAAGGCCCAATAATACCCAATAAGGCCGAATAGGGCCGAATAGGGCCAAATAAGGCCCAATATGCCCAATAAAGCCCAATGAGGGCCCAATAAGGCCGAATAAGGGCCCAATAAAGCTCAATTGGACCGAATAAGTTCAAATAGGGCCCAATAAGGACTAATAAGGCCCAATATGGCCCAATAAGGGCCCAATAAGGCCCACTGAGGACCAATAAGACCCAATAAGGGCCCAATAAGGCTCAATTGGATCGAATAAGTCCGATTAGGGCCCAATAAGGACTAATAAGGCAAAATAAGGGCCCAATAAGGCTCAATTGGACCGAATAAGGCCGAATAAGGCCCAATAAGGCCCAATAAGGCCCAATAAGGGTCCAATAAGGCCCAATAAGGTCCAATGAGGTCTAATAAGGCCCATTAAGGCCCAATAAGGCCCAATAAGGCCCAATAAGGCCCAATAAGGCCAAATAAGGGTCCAATAAGGCCCAATAAGGCCCAATAAAGCCTAATAAGGGCCCAATAAGGCTCAATTGGACCGAATAAGGCCGAATAGGGCCCAATAAGGCCCAATAAGGCCCAATAAGTCCCAATAAGGGTCCAATATGGCCCAATAAGGCCCAATAAGGCCTAATAAGGGCCCAATATTGTCCAATAAGGTCCAATTAGACCGAATAAGGCCGATTAGGGCCCGATAAGGCCCAATAAGGCCCAATAAGGGCCCAATAAGGCCCAATAACGCCCAATAACGCCCAATAAGGGCCCAATAAGGCTCAATTGGACCGAATAAGGCCGAATTGGGCCGAATAAGCACCAATATGGCCCAATAAGGCCCAATAAGGCTCAATTGGACCGAATAAGGGCCAATTAGGCCGAATAAGGCCGATTAGGGCCCTATAAGGCCCATTAAGGCCCAATAAGGGTCCAATAAGGCCCAATAAGGCCTAATACGGGCCCACTAAGGCTCAATTGGACCGAATAAGTCCCAATAAGGCCGAATAAGAATAGGGTCCAAAAAGGCCCAATAAGGGTCCAATAAGGCCGAATAAGGGCCCAATAAGGCTCAATAAGGAATAAGGGACAATAGGGCCCAATAAAGGCCCAATAAGGGCAATAAGGTCTCGATAAGTCCCAAGGCCCAATAAGGCCAATAAGGGAAATAAGGGCCCAATAAGGCTCAATTGGACCGAATAGGGCCCAATAAGGCCCAATAAGGCCTAATAAGGCCCAATATTGTCCAATAAGGTCCAAAAAGGCCCAATTAGGCCCAATAAGGGTCCAATAAGGCCCAATAAGGCCTAATAAGGGCTCAATAAGGCTCAATTAGACCGAATAAGGGCCAATTGGACAGAATAAGGTCCAATTAGACCGAATAAGGCCGATTAGGGCCTAATAAGGCCCATTAAGGCCCAATAAGGCCCAATAAGGGTCCAATAAGGCCCAATAAGGCCCAATAAGGCCTAATAAGGGCTCAATAAGGGCCCAATAAGGGCCCAATAAGGCTCAATAAGGCCGAATAAGGGCCCAATAAGGTCCAATAAAGCCCAATAAGGCCTAATAAGGGCCCAATAAGGACAATATGGCCCAATAAGGCCAAACAAGGCCCAATTAAGGCCAATAATAGCCGAATAGACTGAAAGTCCGATTAGGGCCCAATAAGTACTAATAAGGCAAAATAAGGGCCCAATAAGGCTCAATTGGACCGAGTAAGGCCGAATAAGGCCCAATAAGGTCCAATAAAGCCCAATAAGGCCTAATAAGGGCCCAATAAGGACCAATAAGGACCAATAAGGCCTAATAAGGCCCAATAAAGCCTAATAAGGCCCAATAAGGGTCCAATAAGCCTCAATAAGGCCTAATAAGGGCCAATAAGGCTCAATATTGCCCAATGAGGTCCAATTGGACCGAATAAGGCCGATTAGGGCCCAACAAGGCCCAATAAGGCCCAATAAAGCCCAATAAGGCCTAATAAGGCCCCTAAGGCCCAATAAGGCTCAATTGGGCCGAATAAGGCCAAATAAGGGACAATAAGGCCAATAAGGAGCAATAAGGCCCAATAAAGGCCAATAGGGCCCAATAAGGACCAATTAAGGCCAATAAGGCCCAATAAGGCCCATAAGGACCAATAAGGCCTAATAGGGCCCAATAAGGCCAATAATGCCGAATAGGGCTCAATAGGACCGAATAAGGCCCAATAAGGCCCAATAAGGTCCAATAAAGCCCAATAAGGCCTAATAAGGGCCCAATAAGGACCAATAAGGACCAATAAGGCCTAATAAGGCCCAATAAGGGCCAATAAGACGAATAAGAAATAGGGCCCAATAAGGCCCAATAAGGCCCAATAAGGCCCAATAAGGCCCAATAAGGCCCAATAAGGCCCAATAAGGCCCAATAAGGCCCAATAAGGCCCAATGCCGCACAATAAGGACCCAACAAGGCTCAATTGGAACGAATTGGGCCGAATAAGAGACCAATAGGGTCCAATAAGACCCAATAAGGGCCCAATAAAGCAGAATATGGCCTAGTAAGGCCCAATAGGGCCCAATAAGGTCCAATTGGCCCGAATAAGGCCAAATAGGGCCGAATAGGACCAAATAAGGCCAAATAATACCCAATAAGGCCCAATAAGGCCGAATAGGGCCGAATAAGGCTCAATTGGACCGAATAAGGCCGAATAGGGCCCAATATGGCCCAATAAGGCCCAATAAGGCCGAAGAGGGCCCAAAAAGGCCCAATAAGGGCCCAATAAGGCCCAATATGGGCCTAATAAGGCTCAATTGGACCGAATAAGGGCCAATTGGACCGAATAAGGCCGATTAGGGCCCAATAAGGCCCAATAAGGCCCAATAAGGCCCAATAAGGCCCAATAAGGTCCAATTGGACCAAATAAGGCCGATTAGGGCCCAATAAGGCCCAATAAGGCCCAATAAAGCCCAATAAGGCGCAATAAGGCCCAACCAGGGCCCAATAAGGCTCAATTGGCCCGAATAAGGCCGAATTGGGACGAATAAGGGACCAATAGGGCCCAATAAGGCCCAATAAGGCCCAGTAAGTGCCAATAAAGCCCAATAAGGCCTAATAAGGGCCAATAGGGCCCAATAAGGCCCAATAAGGGCCAATAGGGCCCAATAAGGCCCAATAAGGGCCAATAGGGCCTAATTGGACCGAATAAGGCCCAATAAGGCCTAATAAGGGCCCAATAAGGCCCAATAAGGCCCAATAAGGCCCAATAAGGCCAAATAAGGCCCAATGGGACCGAATAAGATCGAATAGGGCCCAATAAGGCCAGATAGGGCCGAATAGGGCCAAATAAGGCCCAATAATACCCAATAAGGCCGAATAGGGCCGAATAGGGCCAAATAAGGCCCAATAAGGCCCAATAACGCCCAATAAGGGTCCAATAAGGCTCAATTGGACCGAATAAGGCCGAATCGGGCCGAATAAGGGACCAATAGGGCCCAATAAGGCCCAATAATACCCAATAAGGCCCAATAAGCCCGAATAGGGCCGAATAGGGCCGAATAGGGCCAAATAAGGCCCAATATGGGCCCAATAAGGCTCAATTGGACCGAATAAGGCCCAATAAGGCCCAATAAGGCGAAATAAGGGCCCAATAAGGCTCAATTGGACCGAATAAGGCCGAATAAGGCCCAATAAGGCCCAATAAGGCCCAATAAGTCCCAATAAGGCCTAATAAGGGCCCAATAATGCCCAATAAGGCCTAATAAGTGCCCAATACGGCCCAATAAGGCCAACTAAGGGACCAATAAGGCCCAATAAAGCGAATAAGCCCAATAAGGCAGAATAGGGCGAAAAGGGCCGAATAAGGCCCAATAAAGCCCAATAAGGCCCAATAAGGCCCAATAAGGCCAATTAGAGGCCTAATAAGGCCCAATAGGGCCCAATAAATTGGACCCAATAAGGCGAATAGGCCCAATAAGGCCAATAAAGGCCCAATAAGGCTCATTTGGACCGAATAAGGCCAATTGGACCGAATAAGATCGATTAGGGCCCAATAAGGCCCATTAAGGCCCATTAAGGCCCAATAAGGCTCAATGGACCAATAAAGGCAATAAGGGCCATAAGGCCCAATAAGGCCCAATAAGGCCAAATAAGGCCCAATAAAGCCCAATAAGCCCAATGAGGTCCAATAGCTAATAAGGGCCGATTAGGGCCCAATAAGGCCCAATAAGGACCAATAAGGCCCAATGAGGCCCAATAAGGACGAATAAGGCAAAAGTAGGGCCCAATAAGGCGCAATTGGACCGAATAAGCCCGATTAGGGCCCAATAAGGCCAAATAAGGCCCAATAAGGCCCAATAAAGCCCAACAAAAGCCGAAAAAGTCCCAATAAGGCCGAATAGGGCCCAAAAAGGCCCAATAAGGGTCCAATAAGGCCGAATAAGGGCCCAAAAAGGCTCAATTGGAACGAATAAGGGTCAAATTGGACCGAATAAGGCCGATTAGGACCCAATAAGGCCCATTAAGGCCCAATAAGGCCCAATTAAGTGTCCAATAAAGCGGCCAAATAAAGGCACCAATTATTTTCCAATAAGGTACAATTAGATCAAATAAAGGCCGATATAGGAGCCCTAATTAAGGCCGTTTAGGAAGGCCCAATAAGGAACACAAAGGCCCAATAAGGGGGCCCTACAATAACGCCGAAAATAGGGCCCCAATAAACGCCGAATAATGCCAAATAAAGGCCCAATAAGGCCCATATATTTCCAATTAGCACCAATTGGGACCGAATAAGGCCTATATTCGGGCCCAATAAGGCCCAATATGGCCCAATTAGGTCCAATAAGGGCCCAATAACGGCCAATAACGGCGCGAATATGGGCCCAAAAAGAGCCCCAATAAGGCCGAATAAGGGGCCCAAAAAGGCTCAATTGGGACCGAATAATCAGGCCGATTAGGGCCAATAAGGCCCCCGTTAAGACCCAATAAAGGCCAATAAGGGTCCAATAAAGCCCAATAATGCGGGGACCAATAAGGCCCAAATAAAGGTTCCAATAAGGCCCAATAAGGCCCAATTAAAGCCCAATACCCACCCCCCCCCCCCCCCACCCCCCCCCCCCCCCACCCCCCCCCCCCCCCACCCCCCCCCCCCCCCACCCCCCCCCCCCCCCACCCCCCCCCCCCCCCACCCCCCCCCCCCCCCACCCCCCCCCCCCCCCACCCCCCCCCCCCCCCACCCCCCCCCCCCCCCACCCCCCCCCCCCCCCACCCCCCCCCCCCCCCACCCCCCCCCCCCCCCACCCCCCCCCCCCCCCACCCCCCCCCCCCCCCACCCCCCCCCCCCCCCACCCCCCCCCCCCCCCACCCCCCCCCCCCCCCACCCCCCCCCCCCCCCACCCCCCCCCCCCCCCACCCCCCCCCCCCCCCACCCCCCCCCCCCCCCACCCCCCCCCCCCCCCACCCCCCCCCCCCCCCACCCCCCCCCCCCCCCACCCCCCCCCCCCCCCACCCCCCCCCCCCCCCACCCCCCCCCCCCCCCACCCCCCCCCCCCCCCACCCCCCCCCCCCCCCACCCCCCCCCCCCCCCAATGTAACATTCCGCACGAAATATGGCCGTTAAGGTCCGAAAATGGACTTTAAGCTAACAAAATATACGTAATATAATATATCCAACGTATGTCCACTTCTGCGCTACGCGCCTCCAACGATACACGCCAACAAATGCGACCGAAATTATCGAATTTCATTAATTTACGTAAAAACGTAAAAACGTAAAAACGCAAGGAGTACCGCGTGTAAAGGAGCCCAAAAAGACAAAGGAGTTATTCACATCACACCAGCGCGTCGCGTCGTCGTGGCGGCCATCTTGTGCGCGCAGCGCCGCATCTTCTTGGAAAAATGGAGGTGCCGCAGACGTCCACTTATGTACGTACACTGGACTTCCACGTATGTATGTACACTGGACGTCCATTATTCGTCCATAAAAATGCAAGCCCGAATGGTCGAAAAATGGAAGCACGGTTGACGTCCACGTGAGTGCGTACACTGGACGTCCAAGTATGTACGTACACTGGGCGTCCATTATTCGTTCGTAAAAATGCAGGTCCGAATGGTCGAAAAATTGACGTACCGTGGACGTCCACATCAGTATGTACACTGGACGTCCAAGTATGTACGTACATAGGACATACGATATACGTTCATACATTTATGGACCTAATTTGGACGTAATATGGCCGTCCGTCGGATGTTCAGAGATGGACGTACATATAACGTCCGGAGATGTACCTACATTGGACGTCCATTTACGTCCATTTTTTGTCCTGGACGTATGGACCTAACATGGACGAAATATGTACGTCCAGTGGACGTCCAGTGCTGACTGGGTATTGGGCCTTATTGGCCCTTATTGGGCACGTATTGGGCCTTTATTGGTCCTTATTGGTCCTTATTGGGCCTTATTGGGCCCTTATTGGGACTTATTGGGCCTTATTGGGCCTTATGGGGCCTTATTGGGCCCTATTCGGCCTTATTCGGTCCAATTGGGCCTTATTGAACTCTTATTGGGCCTTATTGGGCCTTATTTGCTTTATTTGGCCTTATTGGGCCTTATTGGATCTTATTGGGCCCTATTCGGCCTTATTGGGGCCTTATTGAGCTCTTATTGGGCCTTTTTGGGCCTGATTGGGCTTTATTGGGCCTCATTGGGCCTTATTGTACTTTATTGGGCCTTATTGGGCTTTATTGGGCCTTATTGGCGCTTATTGGGTCCTTATTGGGCCCTTATTGATCTTTATTGGGCCTTATTGGGCATTATTGGGCCTTATTGGGCCTTATTGGGTCTTATTGGGCCTTATTGGATCTTATTGGGCCCTATTCGGCCTTATTGCGGCCTTATTCAACCCTTATTGGGCCTTTTTGGGCCTTATTAAGCTTTATTAGGCCTTATTGGGCCTTATTGGATCTTATTGTGCCCTATTCGGCCTTATTGGGGCCTTATTCAACCCTTATTGGGCCTTTTTGCGCCTTATTAAGCTTTATTGGGCCTTATTGGGCCCTTATTGGGCCTTATTGGGCTTTATTGGGCCTTATTTCGCCTTATTGGGCCTTATTGGGCCCTTATTGGGCCTTATTGGGCTTTATTGGGCCTTATGGGGCCTTATTGGGCCCTATTCGTCCTTATTCGGTCCAATTGGGCCTTATTGAACCCTTATTGGGCCCTATTCGGCCTTATTGGGGCCTTATTGAGCCCTAATTGTGCCTTTTTGGGCTTTATTGGGCCTTATTGGGCTTTATTGGGCCTTATTGGGCCTTATTGGGCCTTATTGGGCCCTTATTGGATCTTATTGGGACTTATTGAGCCCTATTCGGCCTTGTTCGGTCCAACTGGGCCTTATTGGGCCTTATTGGGATTTATTGGGCCTTATTGGGCCTTACTGGGCCCTTATTGGACCCTTATTGGTGCTTATTGGGCCTTAATGGGCATTATTGGGCCTTATTTGCTTTATTCGGCATTGTTCGGTCCAATTGGGCCTTATTGGGCCTTATTGAGCCTTATTTAGCCTTATTGGGCCCTTATTGGGCCATATTGGGCTTTATTGGGCCTTTTTGGGCACTTATAGGGCGTTATTGGGCCTCATTTTTTCCAAGTGGGCCTTATTGGGCCCTTATTGGGCGTTATTGGGATTTATTGGGGTTTATTAGGCATTATTGGGCCTTATTGGGCTTTATTGGGCCCTATTTGGACTTGTTCGGTCCAATTGGGCCATATTAGGCCATATTGGACTTTATTGGGCCTTTTTGGGCTTATTGGGCCTCATTGGGCTTTATTGGGCCTTATTGGGCCTTATTGGGCCTTATTGGGCCTTATTGGGCCCTATTTCGGCCTTATTCGGTCCAATTGGGCCTTATTGAACCCTTATTGGGCCTTATTCGGCCTTTTTGGGCCTTATCGGGCTTTATTGGGCTTTATTGGGCCTTATTGGGCCTTATTGGGATTTATTGGTCCTTATTGGGCCTTATTGAGCATTATTGTGCCTTATTAAGCCCTTATTGGGCCTTATTGGGCCTGTTTGGGCTTTATTGGGCCTTATTGGGTCTTCATCCGCCCTTATTGGGTCTTATTGGGACTTATTGAGCCCTATGCGGCCTTGTTTGCACCAACTGGGCCATATTGGGCCTTATTGGGCCTTATTGGGGCCTTATTGGGCACGTATTGGGCCTTTATTGGTCCTTATTGGTCCTTATTGGGCATTATTGGGCATTATTGGATCTTATTGGGCCTTATTGGGCCCTAATTGGGACTTATTGGGCTTTATTGGGCCTTATGGGGCCTTATTGGGCCCTATTCGGCCTTATTTGGTGCAATTGGGCCTTATTGAACTCTTATTGGGCCTTATTGGGCCTTATTTGCTTTATTTGGCCTTATTGGGCCTTATTGGATCTTATTGGGCCCTATTCGGCCTTATTGGGGCCTTATTGAGCCCTTATTGGGCCTTTTTGGGCCTGATTGGGCTTTATTGGGCCTTATTGGGCCTTATTGTACTTTATTGGGCCTTATTGGGCTTTATTGGGCCTTATTGGCGCTTATTGGGTCCTTATTGGGCCCTTATTGGTCCTTATTGGGCCTTATTGGGCATTATTGGGCCTTATTGGGCCTTATTGGATCTCATTGGGCCTTATTGGATCTTATTGGGCCCTATTCGGCCTTATTGGGGCCTTATTCAACCCTTATTGGGCCTTTTTGGGCCTTATTAAGCTTTATTAGGCCTTATTGGGCCTTATTGGGTTTTATTGAGCCTTATTGGGCCTTATTCGGCATTGTTCGGTCCAATTGGGCTATATTGGGCCTTATTGGGCCTTATTTCGCCTTATTGGGCCTTATTGGGCCCTTATTGGGCCTTATTGGGCTTTATTGGGCCTTATGGGGCCTTATTGGGCCCTATTCGTCCTTATTCGGTCCAATTGGGCCTTATTGAACCCTTATTGGGCCCTATTCGGCCTTATTGGGGCCTTATTGAGCCCTAATTGTGCCTTTTTGGGCTTTATTGGGCCTTATTGTGCTTTATTGGGCCTTATTGGGCCTTATTGGGCCTTATTGGGCCCTTATTGGATCTTATTGGGACTAATTGAGCCCTATTCGGCCTTGTTCGGTCCAACTGGGCCATATTGGGCCTTATTGGGCCTTATTGGGCCTTATTGGGATTTATTGGGCCTTATTGGGCCTTACTGGGCCCTTATTGGACCCTTATTGGTGCTTATTGGGCCTTATTGGGCATTATTGGGCCTTATTTGCTTTATTCGGCATTGTTCGGTCCAATTGGGCCATATTGGGCCTTATTGAGCCTTATTTGGCCTTATTGGGCTCTTATTGGGCCTTATTGGGCATTATTGGGCCTTTTTGGGCCCTTATTGGGTCTTATTGGGCCTTATTAGACCCTTATTGGGCCTTATTGGGCCCTTATTGGGCATTATTGGGCCTTATTGGGCCTTATTGGGCCTTATTGGGCCCTTATTGGGTCTTATTGGGACTTATTGGGCCCTATTTGGACTTGTTCGGTCCAATTGGGCCATATTAGGCCATATTGGACTTTATTGGGCCTTTTTGGGCTTATTGGGCCTCATTGGGCTTTATTGGGCCTTATTGGGCCTTATTGGGCCTTATTGGGCCTTATTGGGCCCTATTTCGGCCTTATTCGGTCCAATTGGGCCTTATTGAACCCTTATTGGGCCTTATTCGGCCTTATTGGGCCTTATTTGCTTTATTCGGCCTTATCGGGCTTTATTGGGCATTATTTGGCCTTATTGGGCCTTATTGGCCCTTATTGGGGTTTATTGGGGCTTATTGGCCCTTTTTCGGCCTTGTTCGGTCCAATTGGGCCATATTAGGCCTTATTGGGTTTTTATTGGGCCTTATTGGGCCCTATTCGGCCTTATTGGGCCTTATTTGCTTTATTCGGCCTTATCGGGCTTTATTGGGCATTATTTGGCCTTATTGGGCCTTATTGGGCCTTATTGGGGTTTATTGGGGCTTATTGGGCCTTATTCGGCCTTGTTCGGTCCAATTGTGCCTTATTGGGCCTTATTTGCTTTATTTGGCCTTATTGGCCTTATTGGATCCTATTGGACCTTATTGGATCTTATTGGGCCCTATTCGGCCTTCTTGGGGCCTTATTGAGCCGTTCATGGGCCTTTTTGGGCCTGATTGGGCTTTATTGGGCCTTATTGGGCCTTATCGGGCTTTATTGGGCTTTATTGGGCCTTATTGGGCCTTATTGGGATTTATTGGTCCTTATTGGGCCTTATTGAGCATTATTGTGCCTTATTAAGCCCTTATTGGGCCTTATTGGGCCTGTTTGGGCTTTATTGGGCCTTATTGGGTCTTCATCCGCCCTTATTGGGTCTTATTGGGACTTATTGAGCCCTATGCGGCCTTGTTTGGACCAACTGGGCCATATTGGGCCTTATTTGCTTTATTTGGCCTTATTGGGCCTTATTGGATCTTATTGGGCCCTATTCGGCCTTATTGGGGCCGTATTGAGCCCTTATTGGGCCTTTTTGGGCCTGATTGGGCTTTATTGGGCCTTATTTGGCCTTATTGGACTTTATTGGGCCTTATTGGGCTTTATTGGGCCTTATTGGCGCTTATTGGGCCCTTATTGGGCCCTTATTGGTCCTTATTGGGCCTTATTGGGCCTTATTGGGCCTTATTTCGCCTTATTGGGCCTTATTGGGCCCTTATTGGGCCTTATTGGGCTTTATTGGGCCTTATGGGGCCTTATTGGGCCCTATTCGTCCTTATTCGGTCCAATTGGGCCTTATTGAACCCTTATTGGGCCCTATTCGGCCTTATTGGGGCCTTATTGAGCCCTAATTGTGCCTTTTTGGGCTTTATTGGGCCTTATTGGGCTTTATTGGGCCTTATTGGGCCCTTATTGGGCCTTATTGCGCCTTATTGGGCCTTATTGGGCCTTATTGGGCCCTTATTGGATCTTATTGGGCCTTATTGGGCATTATTGGGCCTTATTTGCTTTATTCGGCATTGTTCGGTCCAATTGGGCCATATTGGGCCTTATTGAGCCTTATTTGGCCTTATTGGGCTCTTATTGGGCCTTATTGGGCTTTATTGGGCCTTATGGGGCCTTATTGTGCCCTATTTGTCCTTATTCGGTCCAATTGGGCCTTATTGAACCCTTATTGGGCCTTATTGGGCCTTATTGGGCCTTATTTGCTTTATTTGGCCTTATTGGGCCTTATTGGATGTTATTGGGCCCTATTCGGCCTTAATGGGGCCTTATTGAGCCCTTATTGGGCCTTTTTGGGCCTTATTAAGCTTTATTGAGCCTTATTGGGCCTTATTGGGCTTTATTGGTCCTTATTGGGCCCTATTCGGCCTTGTTCGGTCCAATTGGGCCATATTGGGCCTTATTGGGCTTTATTGGGCCCTTATTGGACACTTATTGGGCCCTTATTGGTCCTTATTGGGCCTTATTGGGCATTATTGGGCCTCATTGGGCTTTATTGGGCCTTATTGGGCCCTATTTCGGCCTTATTCGGTCCAATTGGGCCTTATTGAACCCTTATTGGGCCTTATTGGGCCTTATTCGGCCTTATTCGGCCTTATTGGGCCTTATTTGCTTTATTCGGCCTTATCGGACTTTATTGGGCATTATTTGGCCTTATTGGGCCTTATTGGCCCTTATTGGGGTTTATTGGGGCTTATTGGCCCTTTTTCGGCCTTGTTCGGTCCAATTGGGCCTTATTAGGCCTTATTGGGCTTTTATTGGGCCTTATGGGGCCTTATTGGATCTTATTGGACCTTATTGGATCTTATTGGGCCCTATTCGGCCTTCTTGGGGCATTATTGAGCCGTTCATGGGCCTTTTTGGGCCTGATTGGGCTTTATTGGGCCTTATTGGGCCTTATTGGGATTTATTGGTCCTTATTGGGCCTTATTGGGCATTATTGGGCCTTATTAAGCCCTTATTGGGCCTTATTGGGCCTGTCTGGGCTTTATTGGGCCATATTGGGCCTTATTGGGTCTTCATCCGCCCTTATTGGGTCTTATTGGGACTTATTGAGCCCTATGCGGCCTTGTTTGGTCCAACTGGGCCATATTGGGCCTTATTGGGCCTTATTGGGGCCTTATTGGGCCTTATTGGGCTTTATTGGGCCTTATTGGCCCTTATTGGGCACGTATTGGGCCTTTATTGGTCCTTATTGGTCCTTATTGGGCATTATTGGGCATTATTGGATCTTATTGGGCCTTATTGGGCCCTAATTGGGACTTATTGGGCTTTATTGGGCCTTATGGGGCCTTATCGGGCTTTATTGGGCTTTATTGGGCTCTTATTGGGCCTTATTGGGCATTATTGGGCCTTTTTGGGCCCTTATTGGGCCTTATTCGGCCTTATTGGGCCTTATTTGCTTTATTCGGCCTTATGGGGCCTTATTGGGCCCTATTCGGCCTTATTTGGTGCAATTGGGCCTTATTGAACTCTTATTGGGCCTTATTGGGCCTTATTTGCTTTATTTGGCCTTATTGGGCCTTATTGGATCTTATTGTGCCCTATTCGGCCTTATTGGGGCCTTATTCAACCCTTATTGGGCCTTTTTGCGCCTTATTAAGCTTTATTGGGCCTTATTGGGCCTTATTGGGCCTTATTGGGCCTTATTTCGCCTTATTGGGCCTTATTGGGCCCTTATTGGGCCTTATTGGGCTTTATTGGGCCTTATTGGATCTCATTGGGCCTTATTGGATCTTATTGGGCCCTATTCGGCCTTATTGGGGCCTTATTCAACCCTTATTGGGCCTTTTTGGGCCTTATTAAGCTTTATTGGGCCTTATTGGGCCTTATTGGGCTTTATTGAGCCTTATTGGGCCTTATTCGGCATTGTTCGGTCCAATTGGGCTATATTGGGCCTTATTGGGCCTTATTTCGCCTTATTGGGCCTTATTGGGCCCTTATTGGGCCTTATTGGGCTTTATTGGGCCTTATGGGGCCTTATTGGGCCCTATTCGTCCTTATTCGGTCCAATTGGGCCTTATTGAACCCTTATTGGGCCCTATTCGGCCTTATTGGGGCCTTATTGAGCCCTAATTGGGCCTTATTGGCCCTTATTGGGCCTTATTGTGCTTTATTGGGCCTTATTGGGCCTTATTGGGCCTTATTGGGCCCTTATTGGATCTTATTGGGACTTATTGAGCCCTATTCGGCCTTGTTCGGTCCAACTGGGCCATATTGGGCCTTATTGGGCCCTGATTGGGTCTTATTGGGACTTATTGGGCCCTATTTGGACTTGTTCGGTCCAATTGGGCCATATTAGGCCATATTGGACTTTATTGGGCCTTTTTGGGCTTATTGGGCCTCATTGGGCTTTATTGGGCCTTATTGGGCCTTATTGGGCCTTATTGGGCCCTATTTCGGCCTTATTCGGTCCAATTGGGCCTTATTGAACCCTTATTGGGCCTTATTCGGCCTTATTGGGCCTTATTTGCTTTATTCGGCCTTATCGGGCTTTATTGGGCATTATTTGGCCTTATTGGGCCTTATTGGCCCTTATTGGGGTTTATTGGGGCTTATTGGCCCTTTTTCGGCCTTGTTCGGTCCAATTGGGCCATATTAGGCCTTATTGGGTTTTTATTGGGCCTTATTGGGCCCTATTCGGCCTTATTGGGCCTTATTTGCTTTATTCGGCCTTATCGGGCTTTATTGGGCATTATTTGGCCTTATTGGGCCTTATTGGGCCTTATTGGGGTTTATTGGGGCTTATTGGGCCTTATTCGGCCTTGTTCGGTCCAATTGTGCCTTATTGGGCCTTATTTGCTTTATTTGGCCTTATTGGCCTTATTGGATCCTATTGGACCTTATTGGATCTTATTGGGCCCTATTCGGCCTTCTTGGGGCCTTATTGAGCCGTTCATGGGCCTTTTTGGGCCTGATTGGGCTTTATTGGGCCTTATTGGGCCTTATCGGGCTTTATTGGGCTTTATTGGGCCTTATTGGTCCTTATTGGGCCTTATTGAGCATTATTGTGCCTTATTAAGCCCTTATTGGGCCTTATTGGGCCTGTTTGGGCTTTATTGGGCCTTATTGGGCCTTATTGGGTCTTCATCCGCCCTTATTGGGTCTTATTGGGACTTATTGAGCCCTATGCGGCCTTGTTTGGACCAACTGGGCCATATTGGGCCTTATTGGGCCTTATTGGGGCCTTATTGGGCCTTATTGGGCTTTACCCAATCAGCACATGGACGTCCATTGGGCGTCCAATGTACGTACGCTATGTCCGGAACGAACTTCCACTGGACGTCCATATTGCACATTTGGGACGTCCATTGTACGTCCATGGTACGTCCAGAGGAGAGAGAGGTGTACATCCAATGGACGTCCAGGCGTGTACGTACTCTGGGAGGAATTTGGACGTACTATGGACGAAGTGTGGCCATTAAATGGACGAAATAAGTGGTATATGGACGTCCAAAAGGCCTACGGCTATGTACGGAATGTGGACTAAACATGGACGTACCGTGGATAAAATATGGCCCAGTGGACACTGGACCAAGAGTGGACGTTCCATGGACCATAACGGACGAAATACGTAACATATGAAGTCCATTCGACGTCCAACATACGTTCAGTATTCTATGGACTAATAACGTCCAAATTATTTTACGTTCAATATTGTAACATTCCGCACGAAATATGGCCGTTAAGGTCCGAAAATGGACTTTAAGCTAACAAAATATACGTAATATAATATATCCAACGTATGTCCACTTCTGCGCTACGCGCCTCCAACGATACACGCCAACAAATGCGACCGAAATTATCGAATTTCATTAATTTACGTAAAAACGTAAAAACGTAAAAACGCAAGGAGTACCGCGTGTAAAGGAGCCCAAAAAGACAAAGGAGTTATTCACATCACACCAGCGCGTCGCGTCGTCGTGGCGGCCATCTTGTGCGCGCAGCGCCGCATCTTCTTGGAAAAATGGAGGTGCCGCAGACGTCCACTTATGTACGTACACTGGACTTCCACGTATGTATGTACACTGGACGTCCATTATTCGTCCATAAAAATGCAAGCCCGAATGGTCGAAAAATGGAAGCACGGTTGACGTCCACGTAAGTGCGTACACTGGACGTCCAAGTATGTACGTACACTGGGCGTCCATTATTCGTTCGTAAAAATGCAGGTCCGAATGGTCGAAAAATTGACGTACCGTGGACGTCCACATAAGTATGTACACTGGACGTCCAAGTATGTACGTACATAGGACATACGATATACGTTCATACATTTATGGACCTAATTGGGACGTAATATGGCCGTCCGTCGGATGTTCAGAGATGGACGTACATATAACGTCCGGAGATGTACCTACATTGGACGTCCATTTACGTCCATTTTTTGTCCTGGACGTATGGACCTAACATGAACGAAATATGTACGTCCAGTGGACGTCCAGTGCTGACTGGGTATTGGGCCTTATTGGCCCTTATTGGGCACGTATTGGGCCTTTATTGGTCCTTATTGGTCCTTATTGGGCATTATTGGGCATTATTGGGTCTTATTGGGCCTTATTGGGCCCTTATTGGGACTTATTGGGCCTTATTGGGCCTTATTCGGTCCAATTGGGCCTTATTGATCTCTTATTGGGCCTTATTGGGCCTTATTTGCTTTATTTGGCCTTATTGGGCCTTATTGGATCTTATTGGGCCCTATTCGGCCTTATTGGGGCCTTATTGAGCTCTTATTGGGCCTTTTTGGGCCTGATTGGGCTTTATTGGGCCTTATTGGGCCTTATTGGACTTTATTGGGCCTTATTGGGCTTTATTGGGCCTTATTGGCGCTTATTGGGCCCTTATTGGGCCCTTATTGTGCCTTTTTGGGCCTGATTGGGCTTTATTGGGCCTTATTGGGCCTTATTGGACTTTATTGGGCCTTATTGGGCCTTATTGGGCCTTATTTGCTTTATTGGGCCTTTTTGGGCCTTATTGGGCCTTAGTGGGCCTTATTTGGTCCAATTGGGCCTTTTTGGGCCGTTATTGGGACTTATTGGGCTTTAT